>NQII01004531.1:76305-198211 GCA_002778355.1 Clitarchus hookeri
GGGGGGGGGGGGAGTGTGAATGTCTGTCCAGGAGACAACCAACTTGACTGCAAGACGGTTACTGGTCCACCCAGTGTAAGGCTAAGCAAGACAGACATCCCTCAAGTTAAGTACTGAGGGTCAGTGTACCACCGTGGGCATGGTGGCTAGGGTCTTTGCTTCAATAAAAGGACTAGTTTCTCCCTTATATACGGTACTACTTATCGTAGCTTCCTTTCCTATGGCGGTCCAGACAAGTCTGCCAGGTGACACACTGACCAGCAACTGGAAATGAGCCTATATCCAAGAACAGCGACAGCAACTGAGGGTGCAAGCCAAGTTCCGTTCTTCACCGCTTGTTGCGGAGGGACTACTTGTGTTGACGTCAGAATATGCAGGGGCTGCTCTAACACGCAGCATCCCTATCTATACCTAACCACACTGGAGGAACTGGCTTCGCAAGACTCGTTGATCCTGACAGACGACCCAGGGGAAACGTACTCCAACAGCAAGAATCTCTACAACAACCTCTAACTAATCCAGATGACTGAAGGAAATGGGTAGAGTACGAGGTGGGAAAGATCTAATAACAGTAGAAACGTGAAAAAGTGTTCTGCAATGTCTAGAGCGACTGACAGTTTCAAATTAATTAAATTATAATTAAATATTGCAAAGAATGTTTTTACAGATGTGTTAAAATATTCTTCTGAAGATATTTGTGTCTAGATGGAACTTACAATTAAATTTCAAAATGGATGAACAACACTATGTTGGAAAAAACAAAGATCTTTGCTGCTGCATTCTGGTTGGAAGCTGTTACAACCACAGTGTCTTGTAAATAGATGTCCTACCATCAAGTTACAGAATAAAGTGTCATCTGAACTGTGGTATGGTAAAGATCCACACTGTAATAAATTAACAGTTTTTGAATGTGTAGCCTTTTAGATTCAATATCCAATAAGTGAATTAATGGATAAGTTACAGTTTTTGGTTGCAAAAAAAAAAAAACAATTAGGTTGTCATGTCAATTAAAAAAAAAATTGGCTAAGTTAAGAAACATTTTTGTTAATTGACAAAATTATCTCCAGGAGACTCTAGAAGACAAAAAAATTGGTTGTCTGTAAAGTCGGTTTACTGACGATAGTTGAACGTGACAACGTCTTAAGAAAATACTGATGGAATGGTAGCATTTTTCAAAAGAAAATTTTAATTTCATTTGTTTAATAGATTTGTATGTATATAGAGAAGGAGGTAATTGGAAATCACAATGAAATTGATCAAGTGAGATTTATTTGTACGCATAAATACAATTATGTCAATTTTTTTTTTTCAATTTAATAGTTTTTACAAGTATAAATGTGCGTTGAGCAATTGTTTTACAACTTTTAAACATGTGTAATATTTAATTTCTTACAATCTGTGTTATTCTGTTGAGAATAGGACGATGATAGGAAAAGTAGGAAATGAAAGGGAGTGTTTCGAGTTTAATGTGTCTTGAAAAAGTCAAATCGATGGTGGTGCCTCCTAGTGTTGTTGAGTTATTAACGTCTGATGCACAATCGACATTAAACATGTCTTTCATGAATTTGATGAATGTTTTTTCGCTCGTTCCGCGCTCTCGCTTGCACTTCAAGCCTTACATGGAACGCCTCAGAGCGAGGTAACGCCGCATGAGTCATGTTTTTTCGTGCGTGCAGCCGGCTCTATCGAATTATAAGACGTTGTCACGTCAAAAAAGGTTTAACTTAGGAGGTGAGGTTGCTAATGCAGATACTGTGAGTTGAAGTACAAATCAGAAGAAACCACTACAATACCTGCATTTGCACTCGAAAATGAACATCATGAAGAGATGGTAGTTAACAATATATTTATGATACAACCACCAAGTTTAGTGAAGACTCCTATACTGGTTTGTAAGTTACAAAGGAGTATATGTAAGTCTGGCATACATTGTGAGCTTGGAATGGTCAACTGGATCAATGTATCAAGGTGTTATCACAAAGAGGACTTCTGCAGATTCAGGTTGGGGTGCAGACAGAAGTCACAGTCGGACTTATAATCAAGGTACTGTGGCCTGAAACATGAAAAAGATTACTGTAGCACTTTTACCAACAGAAACAGATGTGTATCATTAGCATTAGCAGTAGCAGCTGTCGATGTGCTCTGGCTGAAGGAAGTAATTGAAATGGTTATTTCTACTGGACAGATGCATAAGACAACCTTTCTTGCATCGCATGTCTCGATTGATGAGAGCTAAAGATTCGAGGCATGTTGATATCTTGATGTCACAAAATAATTTTGTTCACGTGTACAGCAAAGTAATGTTGGTAAGCTACTTATACACCCGTCAGCAATGCTCTGGCCTTTCTACAAAACCCACTGTGCGGTAGATTAAAACAATAAAATGTCCATAGTCCTCTAGTTGTTTGCATACTTTCTCCCATTGTAACTGAGGAGTAGTATTGTTATTGTAGTAAATAGAAATATGTATACCTTTAACTTTAAAGCATGCTTGCCTTTTTAACATATGGAAGGTATAATATAATCAACGTATATTCACATTTTCTGAAACAAAATTTCAAAAATTACCACAGGTGTAATATGTTTGCTTGATTTGTAAATATTTATAAGCATTTAACGTACTTATGAAACTGTCATTGTTCGCTGAGTTCTGTAGCCTTTATTTTGGTTCATTCATATGATGGCAAGTGTTGGAAATACAAGAGGTGAATGTTTTTTGACCATGAAGAACTTTTATGACTATAAATTATTGTCTCATTATATCACAACTTGGTAACCTTTCTCTAGGTGTCTGGGTCGTGCTTAAATGTTTTTGAGAAATTAACATTTTGCCACATCCCCAAAAATGGTTTAAAACATAAAAAAGCCTTATAAAAACAATGTATGCAGAAAAAAAAAAGGAATAAAAGGTACGCCATTAGTAAGCATACACAGGACAGTTTATTCATTCACCACCATTAAATTTGTCACTACGATTGTTCACATGTGAAGTTACATGATAAAATAAGTGACACAGTTTGTGTGAGTTTCCTATCTTTTCGTTTTAATATTTCTTCTGGTTGAGGCCATTATTTTGTCTAAAATAACCAAAACCACATCAATAGCATGAGAGTAAATACTTTTTGTACATTAGGAGGGTTAAAATAGTCACAGCAAAATATTTACATGTACGATACCATAAGTAATGTGGTAACTTACAGTAGAATCCTGCATGTGACATTATTATTTCATGGCGCCACCTTGCAGTTAACATCATAAAATCAAAACTGGCTGATTGGCCCCCAAAACTAAGAAATTGCATCAAAAGTGCATTTTTGACATTAAGTTGTGTTTTATCATCTTTGGTGCAAAACTGACACATTTCTTTAATTACTAATTAATTTACTTCATTTAAAACCATACCCTGGGTGGACATACTTCAACATCCCTCGACACCAAATAAAGCATAAATATCACATGTCACAGAATTCAAGTGGGTGAAAGTTTATGTTTGGTACACATAAATGGGAAAATCACAGGATGTACTATATATATAATAATTTTTTATAAAGGTATATTAAAGTGACTCTGAAAATGTAGATTCAACACACACTAGTTGCAAAAAAATTTGTAAATATTGAGGTAACTTGAGTACAAACACTTATTTCATGCGGTGAACATGTCTGCCATATGCTGTTTCCAGCAGGCAAATAATGTCCTATGGTGAGGACAACTACAGTAGAAAATGTACTCGAAAACCACTGAGATTTGATGTTGGTTCAATATTTAACTGCTTGGAGTCAAAATAGAAACACACAAAATAGGGGTTTGTGAAACAGCACTGTTTGATTTCAAATAGAATACAAATCAGTCACCAAATATTTGCAAATTCAAACCAAATATCAAATATAACACTGGTTTGTTGTATGAGTTGCATTTGTCCTATACACATTTGTTAAAATAAAAACAGTTCCAAACGCACTACAGTAGATCCCAGATTTTATAAAACTTGTGGAAGTGGCTTTGTGAAGATCAATGTCTCTGTAAAATCAAAAGCTACCATTTTTAACATCCCAAAAACCCAAAAATTGCATTAAAAGTGCATTTTTTATATGAAGTTCATTTTGTATCCTCTTTTGCATATAAAATGCATGTACAATATGAAATTATAACATTTCTTAAATTAATCATTAATTTATTTTGATGGCTAGAAGTCTTCTGAATAAAATAATATCCTGGGTGGGCATATATGAACCTTCCTTGATGCAGAATAAAGTGTAAACATTGAGTGCAGTCGAAATTTCAGCAAACATGAATCCATTTTCAGTATATTCCGGTGGGAATATCACAGGCCACATTATTAAAATAACAATAAATTATGAAAGATTATACTTCTCAAGTACAGATTCAATATCTGCTAAACACAAAAAAAAAGTGTAAATACTGAACTAACTTGAGTAGGAAAACCCTTTTAATGCAGTGTAGACAACTGCCTACTGTGCCATGGGAAATAATGGCCATTAGGGAGAACAATTACGAGTGATGATGTACTCAAAAACTGCTAAGGTTTAATATCACTTGAATATTTACTACATGGAGTTGAAATAACTACACTAAATATGACTAGCAGCATCCTCTGAGCAGTGTTGTGATGTACCTATTAGTTCATTTGTCAATCAAAGCACATGAAATGCTAAGTGAATAACACAAAGAGAGCACACAGTTGATTGATTTGAGAACTAATGCAGCACACATTTATTTTCCCACTCTGCAAACAGCACGAAGCAAAGTTATACACTCCACCAGCAAATGTCTTGCATGAAATGAAGATGCCATAAATAATTACAAAACTGACTAAAATTATCCCACTGAATGTTGCCAACTGTAGGGGCATGTTTCCTATGTGTAGGGACTTTTGGACAGTTTTCTTTATTACTTACGGATGTAGGAACAGATTTTTGATTCCAACTCAAAATTAAGAGACTTTTTGCAAAAAAAACTGTAACTTAAATTTAACAAAAATAATAATTTTACGATACTGCACCAAATAATTTACACGAGCATGTTTACAAGACAGTACAGGTAATCCCCAATTGTATCAGTTACATCATTATGTACACACTAGTGATTATTCCCCTAGTTGTGTCTCATTGGCAGCTCACGTACAACGAAGTAAGTCTTTATCATACCATTGTGTGGTTGCCTTGGCTGAGGTTCAAGATCATGAGTAACATGCAATTTGTTGAAATTCTGTAGTAGATATCATTATTGTTTTTCAAAACTAATCATTAGGTTTCTGACAATTAAAAAAAAAAATTTTGTGTTACTTTAATTCATTTAATGGGAGTTGATCAGATTATTTTGTTGAATTTTTAGCAAAAGTCAAGGTTATTTCCAAGAAAATTATTTTCTACCCAATTTTCTAAATCGACTAATTAAACTGGTTGATGTGAGCTCTACCAAATAAGGATCTCTCCCACTAGCATTTTTCCCTTCATTTCTTTTTGTATTTGTTTATATTTTTCCTTGTATGCAGGACATCTTTATTTGCTAATGTAAGATTTAGTTTCATTACAGTTGTTTTAAGAATTTTTTTGCTTGATAGGGACTTTTACAGTGAATGTGGTGATATTTCAAGTGTTGCATAAGGATTTGGAAAAAATTGAGTTGGCAACATTGATCCCACTTGTTATTTGAATTTTAGCATTTCTGTTGCAGTAACTCCATACGTAAGTTAATGAAAGTTATGGTACTAAATTGCGATATTAACACATGCATGGTAGCATTTCCTTTGTATGCAAAGTGGTAAGTAAAATGACGCTGTGATGAAACTTGGGAGCACAGACACCGTAATTGAACACGTTCTTATTCAAAGCTGTTTAGGGACCTGCGACCACGAACAAGGGCGCTTGTAATTAGATAACCTGCTTGGTGTCGCACATACGCGGTTCAGAGAAACCAGTCATTGTAATAATAATCTTCACCACGTTGCTGCAATCATCAAACAGTATTTGTTTATATGTAGTTAGCGTAAGTATCTCAGATGTAACACTTTATTTAATAAACAATAATATTAATGTGTTTGAAAGAGTGTTGTGTAGCGCAGCACAAGTGTTGATATTCTGAGCACAAACAGCAACATTTAGATTCCAGCTCGTTGAAAAAAGTGTCGAATAGAACGTCTTCTAGTGATGGATCAAGTCTCAAAAAGTCGAGTAATCAACCAAGATAGACTCGTCTCTCTAGTCGAGTTTTTCTTTACGGTAGACATCGTGCTACTGAATATGCAAGTAGAGTCTCGGTGTTTTAGGGTATAAACAACGAATATTCACACCTAACAATTACCTTTCGTGTTGCGCAAATCAATAATTTTGTGTTGCTAAACAGTTAGAGTTGTGCCGAAACTAAAACAATAACTCAGCTACATGCCTTGACACTTGATTAACGTTTGTGACGTTCTGCTGTGATAAAATCCAGCAGGCGTTATATTCGTTACTTGAGCCATCACCCGGCAGCATGCTGACAGACCAGCCTGAAAGCCACCCTCCTACACCACCGCTGTAACTGTTATCTTTTATTTTTCTCTTAGCATCACGCGACTGACATTACCATTCCTACCATAGTCGTTCACTCGACGGGGAGAGGGAAAAAGTAGTGCTGTGAATCACTTATCCAGGCAAAGAATTATTCTTATTGGTAGAAACTAGTCCCTAACTCTTTTCTTGGTGAACTGTAACTATAAGAGGGGGAGGAAGTTATAAGGGTCGGGTGTTATACCCGTGTACATAGGTACACATTTACATTTATGGTGCAAACTCAATTTCAACTAAAAAAAATTTATACTGAACTCGACTTGACTTGACTCGACTCACAAAGGGAGGGGCCATCCTACTGAAGATGGCAGAGCCAGCAGAATGCCAGTTGCCATCGCTCTGCCTTGATCACTCAGCAGTTTGCCCTTCCACAGCCGTGCTAGGGCTCTCTGCTCCCTACATCTCTGCAATAACCAGCTTCAACCCCTCTTTACACACACACTCCACTTGGGAGCATTACCCCAGCCCCTTCAGGACACCAGTAGTCAACAGTAGGGTTAGAGCTGTTCTCACCGCTTCCTTAGTTCATTTCTCTAGCTTCTATCTTTGCCTACCAGGTCCCCTTCACCTGTTTGTAAAGTAACTTCTGCCGGTTGCTTGGGAATCAGGAGAGCCTAGAAGTTAGTATGGGCCACTGTGTTTATTCTCTAAATAATAAATATGTTCGAGTCTATCCACCGAGTTCTGATTCCAAGGGTGATTTGTTACATCTCTTCTACTTGGTAAACACCATCCCTCAAGGGAGAGGCAGGTGACATCGTCTTGCCAACCTGTTTCCGACCTTAGAGTAGGACTGCGGGCTCCCTTGACCGGGCAGCATGTAAGTCATCAAAACACCACACGTTCACCTGCCCCTCGAACTGTGGGCCCCGTGCGCAAAGGCACTTGGCGCCAACGTACGGTAGCTTCCCCTAATAGATACACTCCGCAAGTAAGAGATTAGACCACCCATGTCAGCTAGCCCACTCTACCCAATGTGTGGAATTCGCCGGTTGGAGTGCCAGGCTTGACAAGGCGTGACCCGGTCCCATCTAACCGGCTCACAACAAAGCAGTAGCGCCACTCCAAGTCAGCTAACCGACTCTATCAACCATGTGAAATTTGCCGGTTGAAGTGACAGGACTGATGCTGCATGACGCCACTGCCTCTGGATACTACTAGCTACGAAATTCCGTCACCTGCCCCTATCTTGTTACTTTGGTCCTTAGAACCACCCCCCATGCCCTTCACCCGACGAGGAGGGACCAAGTGGGCAGACAAGAAGCCAGCTACGGCTCCTACAGCCAATCAGTTGTCAGGCAACCCGTCCCAGTCAGCCTTCAGCTACTCGGCACAGGTTGCCCGCCGACTGCCGAGGGCCTCACCCCTCGGTCACTCCCCAGCATTTATTCGAGACACCCCAGAAGATCAGCGGGACACCGCATACCATCGTAGTCGCCTATGCCTTGGACTTCCTGTGGGCATGGGCATAGCCGACGCTGTCTGCCAACTGTCGATGCCCGCTGCCGCCGCCCGGAGCCAGCCAGAGCTAGCTCAACCACCAGTTGATACCAGGCGCCCCCGGAAGGGGCCCCAAAAGGCCACCCGCAGATGCCCGTCGCCAGTCAACCCTTATACCGACCTGCAGGAGGTGATCCAGCGTCGGCGTCTGCCCTAGCCACCACAGAACACACCAGAACTCCTTAGGTCGGGTGATGTGTTAAGCACCCCAACCATCACGTTTCAATCTTCACACTTTTTTAATAAAACCTTTGAGCAATCACCCTATGTATTACATGTTTGGTTGGTTCCTAAATATGGCATATATCACAAGCATTTTATACTTCTTTTATCATATAAGTATCTTATTCTTTGTTAAACTAAACTTTTACTTCCAATAAATTATATTTTATTTATAAATAACACTTATAAAAAACAAAAAAAAAAATAGTTGTAATACCTAGTAAGAAATAGTTGTCATACAAAATATCATTAAACTGAATGTGCATAAATATGATGCTTGTCCTTTTGGTGTTATTTCGTGTGCTTAGTTACACTTTGTTTGCACGAGCGAGTGAAGAGATTTGGGCGACTCTTAACATCAGGGTGTTGGGAGCTGATGAGGGTGAAGTAAGGTGAGCGTGGAGCAGCACCGGAATAAAGGAGTGGGGGAAACACGAGATCCCCGAGAAAACACACAAACCAGCGGCATCGTCCGGCACGATTCCCACTTGAAAAAATCCGGGAGTGACCTGGCCAGGGATTGAACCCGGTTCACCTTGATGGGAGGCGAGCACAAAATGGAACTTTAGCAGGGCTTCAGAAAAGTTGGAAATAACCATGAATGGACTATACTGATTATTTTTAATGGGACTTTAAATTATTGGCATTATTTGTGTTTCATCCTTAACATGTTTCTTGCAACAACTTGTCCTCAATTTTGGTAAAGTTTACATGTTTTGGAGACCAACCACACTTAGTTATTTTGCTTACATAAGAGCAGCCTTCTGTTCAAGCCAACAGCTGAAGTAGCTTCCCTGAACGAATATTTCAGTGTTGTACAAAGCAGATAGCGTAGTTACATTTTACAACGAGAGGTGTAGCATTTATCTTTTCCCATTTCATTCTCAACCCAGACATGCAACAAATGTATGAGGCAGAAGCAGATGTGATAAGTGTTAATTTAGCATTCATTCAACTCCCGTCACTGCAATGAGTTTGTGATCAAGCTCTCACTCCCACCTCTCGTAATACTTGCCTAGCTTATCACTTCTGAGAACTTATTTTATTCTATTCTCATGGCCATACATTATCTCAATGGAGATATGCAGACATATTTTCTTCATCTCTTACTTTTTGAACAATAATAAAGATTATAAACAAATTATGTGAGTGTGCGCAGTAATAATAACATAATTTAAAAAAAAATCATTATGTATTTTTTATATTTAATGAATATGTACAATGAAACACTATTTTTCATATGTCTCAATGGGCCAGAAAAAATGTTGCCAAATGCAGGAAAATGTAAAAAGAGGGAATGAATTAATACTTTTTGCACCTAAAGGAAACGGATGTAAAATACAGAAAAGTGTAAAACAAAAAGATTATGTAAAAATGGGTTCCACTGTTTGTATACATATTTCGCTCACCTGAACAGCTATGAAACTTGTAACTTAGCATAACTGTTTTGCATGTGCTTTATTGTGTTTGTCATTCCAGTATTTACTAGTAATGTTTACTGATTCTGAAATAAACTGTATAAATTATAGTTGAAAATTATTTCTCAACTTGGTTGGCTCTACTACTTGCACTTCTCTTGTTTTAGAAACACAGTTTATTGTGTTAAATGCAAAATAAACAATGTTCATAGGTTATTAGTCATTATCACTTTTTAACATTTTTTGCAGATGACTAACAATACAAGAATCATATCAAATCGCATGTGCCCATATAAAATTTTCTGTACAAATTTTTTATTATACAGTATGAACAGTTATAAATGTCCACCATTAATATTTACTCTGTAAATGAAAATGCCTTTTTCCTCCTAAACTAGTGATTTGAAATATTGTTTTACAGTAGTTACGGAAGTATACACAAATTAAAATATACATATCCAAAAAGTAACACAATCCTCAGAAGCAAAAGTAGATTAAAAATGAAACATTATTCAAATGTTCAAGTGAATACAAGAGACAGACTATTGTTAATGCAAGCTCCTTTCATAAACCCAATGGAGTTTTTTTTTTAAAGTATTATATGTTTTTCTAAGTGAAAAGAGTAAAAGTAAATACTGTACAATCTTCATTTTTTCTTGAAATAAAATATTATTGACATTTGTACCTCTTTTGTTTGGTTTCACTTTTACAGCAATGATAAATAGCAGCGCTGAACACAACTATTAAGGTGAGAAAACTTATTGCTAGCAAACTTATGACAAACTTAAAAATAAAATTTATATAAATGTATTATATTTATTTAGAATGTGGTGAAAATTGAGTGAATTTGTGCTGTACAGAAAATAAAACAAAATTTATTCTACCATACAAATTCTAAAAATTTCTAAATCAGGATATAACTATAAAAAATAAGAAGGAATAAAAACACTTTTAAACTTAGTTCCCCTGCCTAATGTAAAANCCTTGTAAGCATAACTCCTGTGACAAAATGTTTTGTGTCTTATGTTGCCATCCTTCGTAATAATATTTTCAAACCAATGATTGAATAAAACTGAATCATCCACACAAAACATGTTAGCCAGTTAGCAACGTGAAAATCTTACTGTGTGTGTATACGAGTACGAATATGGATGTTTGAATGGGCTAAGCCAGATTGACATTTGGACAGACATGAAGCTTATGATGCAACAACAAAACATTTTGTACAAGGACATGGTATTTGTAACATGTTACAAACTTGTGCCGATAACAATGGCAGCCTTCTTGGTCTCCTGGCCGTAAGGAGGCCGTACGATGCTCTTGCGTAAGTGGTCAAGTGAGCCAGCTTGGCTTTGCTGATACAACAGACAGGGCGCACGTCATCTGTAAGGCCGTATGCACCGACTAAGCAGCACAACCACTTCCTGTACTGGAGATTCCAAGCATCAGTCCATTTTAGTTTAAGCCTTGCGTGGCTTCATTAGGTTTCGTTTGGATGGTTACTAAATACCAAGATACACGTGCATGCCCAAACTTAATGCCATCAGTTGATCTCAGCCAATAGGAAGCAGCTGAAACTGTCATCTTTGCATCTTTTCGTATGAAATAAGATGGATTGGTCTGCTCCTCGAAATATGGTACTCATTTTATTCTTGCTTTGTTTAAAAATGTACTTTATTTGCTTGGGTAAAAAGGAAATGCATGTAGAAATTGAAATATATACTGCCAGTTTATAAATAAATATATGTGCAATTGCCATATCTAGGTAACTGTTAACAACTATTTTGAAAATAATATATTTACAAGTTTTTGAAGGGATTTATGAGGTTTTTTGAGGATTTAAGAAGGTAGGCAATACTTCTCTGCTCCAATGCGTAGTTCTATATGATACTGGCCTACAAATGTTAAAAATATATATATAAGCAACAATCGTTAAACATTCTTTGTGGTTACATCATTATCCTTAATATACTTATTATTACAGCATTGTTCATTATTTTTTAAATTTAAATATTTTATGAAACTTTTTATAACTTGTAATAGTCCTTTACGTGAATTAAGAGTTATGTTTGCAAAATGCAACTTTCTGAAAAATTATAAATTATTGTATTTGTAGGATTTCAGTTCCGTAAATTCATCCTCACGACAGAAATGTGTGGATTTTCAGTCCCATCTGCAGAAAATCTCCATAGTTTGTAATTTAGAGAGCTCAATGTTTGACTCGATAAGCGATCCACTAAAGCTCACAGACAGTACTAAATGCCTGACAAAGAACAGCAGCAGCTGGAAATGTGCACACAAGTCACCCACAGATTGTGAAGTGGCTTGTCATAGCATGCAATGTCTACAACAGAAGTTATATAGCCTACCAATCAACCAATTGAGTACATTGTTCATAAGAGGAAAAGTTTACCTGTTACCAAAGGCACTTACATTTGTATACTTTTTGCCACTTTAGAACATTTATGATACTGTATATAAACTTTTACAACAGTATTTACAAGAAGAGATGAACTGTGTGAATACCACTACATATTGTAAGAAAATGCTGACAGCCATTTTCAATGGCTGAAGCTTGCCATAAAAATATACAATGACTAACATCAGAAAGAAATGTAGACTGCAGGTGCCAAATGCAGATGGATGTGGAAAAGAGGGGGTGGGCGGGAGGCGACTGTTGAAATGGAGATTACGAACAAGAGAAAGCTAGACTGACCGTTCACAGCAGAAGACATTACCTGCATTCAAGGTAAGATGAGAATCCATAGGCAGACATGAATTTTAAGCCGGAGGGGGTTTTGTTAAGTGTGAGTGGAGTCTTGCTAAATAGCGGTCCGTCATGAAAGAAAGGGTCCAACTTGCCCCGTGAGCATGGGACATGTCTTGCTTCTGAAGAGAGCTGTGCACTAGAAGATAATATTCATGCCTGTAAACAATGGCCACACACTAACAAGTGTTCTCTTCAGTATGTATCCCAGTCCCTCAGTAGTCATTTCAAATAAGCATTGACTCTATTTTTAAGGAACTACATTCCCAAAAAAAAATTTCAAGCATTAACAGCACTGACTGAATTAATTTGTAGAGAAGGAAGGTGGGAAAATCCCTCTAGATAAAAAAGTTTTCATGTCTCATGTACGAAAAATTGTTTCCTTACACAGGAAAGTTGATTTCCCTCCCTGCAATATCGCTGATCTTAATTTACACCTAACTATAAAAGTAATGTATGGTATTTACTTGTACTCGCTTGAATTTTTAAATTTTTCTTCACACATGTTTGTTTTGCTTATAATATTCTTTCAGATTACAGTAGAACCCTGTTATAATATTTTCCATGGGATCAGTAAAATAAAATGTTAAATGCAATAAAACTTTATCAGTACAGTGCGTCACATCCGTTATTGTGATAGTTTTTAAATTCACCGTCATTTTCCCTATCATTTGAAAGGTACTTAATTTAGTTTATAACGAAAATCTGTTAATGAAGTCTTTCGCTATAGCGATACAAACATTTGTAATCTCGTATTTTTCCAATGTTTAAACACGTCGTATCGCAAGTGACGTTCACCCACTTGCCATGCCCAAGCAGCCTTTGTTAGTCTCTCGCGTCGGAGGCGCTTGAGAAGGGTGTTGTAGTGAGGAATAAAGTAGAGGGGAGAGATACGAATGGGAGTAGAGCTAGTCGAGACAAAGGAAAGGGGGTTATGCTGGATACACCCTACGGATCAAGTCTCAAGTCGTTGAAAGGGTGGGCGGCCTTCTTTTTGCTTCTTTTACGTGACCTGCTGGTTTTTTTTGCCATGCTGGAATGTCAACCCTAAAAAAAAACCTTGTGTCGCCTCTTCCCTTCTCCAAGGCAAGAAAGGTTGGCTATCCTCTGCCATACACGGAAACAAAGAAGGCTTGGAGTAATTTATCGATTGGTAACATGAACGTGAAAGGGAGTGGAGGGGAAACGTAAACATGTGGAAGCTCTGCTTTGTGGCGAGACAGGATGCAAGCTTTGAGGATGTACGTGACTGCCATGGATGGTGGTATGGTGCTGCGACCTACACTTAACCTTGACACGAGGACTGAACACAGTCAAGTAGTTTCTGCGCGCAGTTCGGTTACATTACTGATTGTTAACTTTTGTAACGACACAAAGTGAAACTCTGCAAGCTAAGATAGGAGTGACGAGGTACAGGTGAAGAATGGAAGCGGACAGAGGGGCGAGAAACACGTTGCTGAAAGAGATNTGAAGAATGGAAGCGGACAGAGGGGCGAGAAACACGTTGCTGAAAGAGATTACAGAAGGGGGGGGGGCGAAACAGGAGAAGAAGAGGAAATGATTGGATAGACGGGAGGAGAAAGAGAGTAGAGTAGAGGGCTGAGACATGAGTCATGGTTTGGGGTGGCAGAGGGAAGATTTCAGTGATCTCCAGTCTTTGTGTGTGAGAGAGAGTGACAATGAGTGATTGGTAGACAACTAACTCCCGCCTGCCTCCCCCTAATTTAGGTGAGAGGAAGAAGAATGGAGGAGGAAGCAACGCCGTGTCTGCTGGTCTTTACATAATGCCGCTGTCAGACGTAGATTTTTTTGTACTTACTTGTCACTGCATACGCATAGTTTACGGCATTCTTTAAACACAGGATCTACAAGGGCAAATACAATAACAAAATTACGGGTCACTCTAAATTTTGTTCGATAACTCAACTCGCTATAGCGATAATTTATTTTGCTATTGTCGACTGTCGCTATAACGCGGTTCCACTGTAGGTTTGGAAGCACTCATGGTATTGAAGTGAGATGGAGATGGAGTTATGATGGAATGTAAGTACATGGTAAACAAAAGTGCCAAGATAATATCCTGGTGGCCAACACCAATGTCCGCCTCAGTTCCTGCATGCGACAATTGAGTATGACCTGCCGGGAATCCAAGTAAATAGCAAAACATTGGCAATGTATTAGCAAAGAATGGTCACACATGACTAGCAACTGTGCAGTGAAACTATGTAGTGTATTGCAGGCCTGTCCACACTCGCTGCTTGAACCTCTCTCTCCAAGCTAAGTACTGTCGCTTCACAACCTACACCAGGGTTTTGTTTATTGTGAGCCTATTGTGTGCATTCTGTAAATGCAGACAGCTTTTCTCTTTTGTTGACTCCAGTGATCAATCACACCAGGTGCCTTCGTCTGTAAGTAGAAGGCTGATTACATTCATTATCATTTAATGCATGTTCTCCAGTATTTAGAGTTGCTTAATCGTAATCAATAAAGCAAGACCTCAACTTGTTACTCTTAGTACTGCTTAACTTAATTTTTGTACTGGTAATTAACATCCTTGATATATAGTGCCTTTTTTACTTTCAGTACAACACAAACCATTGTAACTGTGCCACCCAACATGTTCTACTACTTGGTATCCTTTTGGTATAATTTCCATAGCCAAGCTCTATGCCTACATTAACTTTTGCAGTTCAACCTTAACTTTTGTTTAAACCTTGCATACTTTAAGGAATCTTGCCAATCAAGGGAGATTGTCCCATAGGGTATCCACGAGACCTCTAACCCGAAAATCCCACTTATACAAAGACATACCCACTCTGTGGCCAGCCTTGGTATGTCACACTTCTGACATACCATGGAAGAGTCCCCTACTAGTTACACTCCACACCAAAGGATGGTTAAAAAAAATTGCCCAGGTTGCTGCATTACCATATGTCCAGCTTTCATCAACTCAAGGCTGTGGAAACTTGCCTGGGATAATTATCTCTCCTCTGTACATACTTTATATGGCACAGTAGTCATGAGTGCAGTTAGCTTCACTGTCCACTACCTGATTTGGTGCTTTTTCCCTCCAGACATGGGGGTTACTGAAAAGCCAGTAAGTATGCCAGCAGTCACTTGCCAACCAGACTGGGCATAGTTATTATTGCCAGTTCCATGACCTAAAAAGTCAAGCTCAGCGAGCCCGACACCAAGCGGTAGCACCACCGACATCCAGAGTCTGCTGCCAGACCAATGACTTTACCAGTGCACGGTGTCTTCCACCAGTCCAGAACCCTAGCCGGAATCTACACCGAACCAGCGATCGCTTAGTACGTCCAACTCACCAGACCCAAAGTCACCAAGCACACCCCGTGTGGAGAACCGGTGATGAGACCCCTTTCCGCATTTCTACACGACAAAATCTCGTGGGCAACCCCACATAAATTGAGAGAAATATTGTGCAGTTGCTAACCCATACCCTCAGTCTACCAGCTATTCAGAACTGCCAACATTGAATCACAAGATGCGAGCCAACAACCGGTTCGAAAAAGGAATCTTGTTCCCACGACTTTGCATCGTGGTTCAAAGTGTTTGGCACACACGTCACAAGTGTCAGATGGTGAAACGTAGCTAATAGCCTTATTCTCTATCACTTAAAGAGAAAACACACTGCGTGGTGTATAACTGGAGCATCAAGACAAGCATGGTAGCCGCGGACTTTGAAGGAGTGCGGACCGTCTCAGCTTTGCTACTTGGTGTATACTTTAAGTGCTTGCTTCCAGGCTCCTCAAGCAGAAGAGGGAGCTTCGGAGGTGAAGTTAGCTTGAGATGTGATTGCGTTTTTCTGGCTGCAGCCCTATTCATAGGCACTGCGATGAGCCAGGGGTGCATGGGAGTCTCAACTAGATCATACATCCCCACTCTGCCGAGGCAGCGTGGCCAGGCTTAGCGTGAAAGGAAGTGGTGGTGGGTGGTTTATCCAGCTCGCCTGCTGGCTCTCAGGGAAGTAAGCTAGTGTATGATGTATCGGTGCTCGCTTAGGGGCAACACTCCCTCGTCTATCCTTCCCTTGCAGACTGCCTGGTGTTTGGTAGAATGCATGGAATATGAGGAGATATCAGCAGTGGGGTTAACTGTCATGAATATGACATGTCATGCTTAACTGTTTTCCTTACCTTGGGTTTAGTGAATTGATTCCAAGTATGCAACATATTTTCCTACTGAGATCATTTCCTTTAATTTGTCTTTCAAAACATTATTTGGAAATTTTGTATATTATTTCACAAGATTATTATAATGTCTCGTGAATTTCTCATTGTTCTCCTCCCCCTTTTCCCAAAAGAATTCATTGTGGCTCAGAGCTTAGGGATCATCACATTTAAATTTCGTCAACTCACAGGGAGTACATTGGAATATTCAATGTGAACACTGCGCATAGCTCTTGAGGCAGTCTTTTGTCATTTTCTTCTTAGCTATATGCTATATTCACAATATCCTATAGACAATTGTTTTCTAGTACTCAGTCATTTTTGTTTGGTAAATCTTTGGGTTATCAGTTTGATGTGCAGTGATTGTTGACATTCTAGTTAAGTAGAAGGATGTTCATTGTTGCAGTACTGATCCAGGAATCCAGGATGTCCCTGTGTACAAGGCGTAAGGATAGTTAGCAATAGATAGTCAGTGGGGCCAGGGCTGATCTATTTAATAAACCCTGTGCTCTAGCTTTGTCTATTGAGGTATTTTTTGCTAGACTACCTGGTCAGGACACTGGGTTAGGACAACAGTAGGGTGATCGGACAATGCCTTTGCATCAGGAGTTGATGGCATGCTGGATCTGTGTTTGTCACGTTCCAGAGCCATCAGTGTGCTGGATTGTGAGGCACGCCATGCTGACACCTAGTAGAAAACCCTATGGCAATTACGTACAATGGAGCATTGCGACATGTCCTGGAACCATTTGCATGCTAGATTGTGCATGCATTCCATTGTGAAATGAGGGGTGTGCTGGATCATGTTCTTCCATTTCAGTGACATCGAAGTGTTGGATCTGTAAGGATCGTGTCTCAGAGCCCAGCGTGAGGACCCGAGACGTGGAGATAGAGGATGAAGCATCTGAACAGTGCCTTGGCATCCCGGTGTTGGTGGTGTGCTTGATCTGTGCTAGTCACATCTGAGCTGGATGATAAGGCTTGTGTCTGGTGGCCACCCTTAAGTCCAAGGAGGTGGAGAAGGAAGGGTATCACCACATCCAGCATAATACATAATGAGGACAGCCATAAGACAAACTGCTGAGCTGACATGGGGACGTTACAGGCCCCAGAATGTCTGTAAGTGTTAGCATCCCCATGATGGAAACAGTCATCACCACCTGCCCAGTAAACCCAACGGGGGCACAGAAGACCTACCCCAGCAGGACACGTTCTGCGACCAGTCACCTACAAGAGTGGCCCCCTCATCATGACCAGGACATTAGGGTTGGTGGGAGCCAGCATTTCCCTGTTACAACTGTATGGGAGGTCCAGCGGCTGTTGGCCGGCATCCAGAGAGAGAGAGAGAGAGAGAGAGAGAGAGACAAAGAGAGAGAGAGAAAGAGAAAGAGAGAGAGAGAGAGAGAGAGCGAGAGATAATGCAATACAGGGCACGAGCCAGGTACCCCACCGGTAGGAAAGGAGGAAAACTTGCGAGTCAGGTGTTACTGTTACTCTGTCCCATTGCCCAGCCCTACGGGGACAGTTATCAAGGGACCAGATCTGCCTGAGAAGACTGGTTGGTGGAAGTAAATGTTAGAGATTGCTAGTTTCAGTAAGTAGTGGCAGCCGCTGGATAAGTGACCCACCAGCCCACAGGAGGTTCCAGAACTGTTGGCCAGGGGTAACAATACTGACCTCGTTCATGGGAACGCACCTTCAGGGTGGTAGTGTGACCTTGAAAACTTACACACGTGATTGCTGTGCAACCTGGTGATTCATCATTTTCCATTCTGCACTGTCGTAGACTGATGATGCCGGACCTTGGTAGGCGTTGGGATATACTGTAGCATTTGTTTGAGACAGGTGGTGGTCATTCCGATATACCGTGGTCGTGCTGATGCTCGGTGGAGGAGATGTTGCCGTTAACACACTGGTTCCGATACACATTCCAGCAGATAGTTTAAGGGCAGGCGGCACAGGCTCGTGTTACAGTGATGAACAGTATTGTTGCCATTGGCCAAGAACTGAGTTTATATCCCCCAGCAGTTAGCCTGTCAAACTAAAACACCCAACCATTTTTGTATTTGAAAATATGCACTGTGAATATGTATTAAATTTATTGCAGTAAAGAGTGGAAAACCCAAAAGAACCACATACAAATGTCAAAACAATTCATGCATACAAAGTACACTTTATAAAATGGTCACTTAACCCATGATTTATTTATTTTATATTATTATTTAATAGTCTGTGGTGGGCTCATGTAATAGATACTCCTGATGTTAAAAGAATTGTTGTATTAAACCAAATGGAAAATTCTTACATTTACGAGGCAAAAAATCTTAAATGTCAGACTTTCTAAAAGTGTTTTACTTTATCTATCAATTTTGTTTGGTATGTTAGGGATGAAAAACTAATTGAGAAAACCTTTCATTACTGTGCCATGATAATGCGTTTAAGAATCATATCTATGTTAAAAGGTTGAGTTATGAAGTTGTGTGATATGCGCAAAATACAGTATTCTTTCCAACCATGATGAATGACCTGCTTGTTTTGTGTGATTGCAGTCAGAGTGGCTTCATGTGTATGACTTTCTACCGGCGTGATGGACACGTTATAGAGGTCCAAACTGGTGAGTAGAACAAGTGGAATTTTATCAATATTCTTTAGGTGCTGTTACATTTCAATTTATTTTAATTCAACCTTCACATTTCATGTTTGTTAGACACTTGTATGTTTCTTTCCAAGCACAACTGCATATATGGAAAAAGTTGGTTGATATATTACTTGAGGTAATGACAATTTATCATTTATTGTACTAAAATTTTATGGATATGTGTGCGGTACCACTGAATTTTGTTTTTGATTTTGCATTGTTTTGGTATTGTAGAAATAATGGCCGGAATTGCTGGATATCATGTAAGGAAGAGTGAGCTGGGTAATTATGCAGTATAATTTAATTAATAGATCCTGTATTCTTTCTGTATTCACACTATCCTTGAATAGTGACAGTTAGGATGCTGGAATACGTCACAGGTACTAAGAGGTTCTTAGTGTGTTCAGTCAGAAAACACGTTGAATGTTGACTTTATTAAGGTCAGACTTTACACACGCTCACTCTTGGCCTTGTTCAGCCCGGTACACAAGGTTGGACGGGTAGGCCATCGCCAAGGTATGTAGTTGTCTCCACCAGCAAGAGCCCTCCGGGCGGCTAAGGTGTTGGCCGGTGCTGGCTTACCTGATGCATGTCGGACCCAGGGTTGGCTGACGATGGGTAGCTGGTTTCAGCGTTCGGGGCCCCGTTCTGGGGTGGCTGGCGATCAGCTGGTAGTCGGACTCCGTCTTGCTGATCCTAGGGCTGCCTGGTTCTGGGCGGTGGCAGCAGGCATCGATGTACCGTGGACGATGTCCGCGATGCCCAGGCCCACGGGCAATCCCAGTAATAGGCGGACGACTATGGGCTGTGGCTCTCGCATGTCTTCAGGGGTGGCTCAAATAACCGACTGGGGGTGAAGCCTCTGCAGTCGGCGAGCAGCTTGTGCCTCTTCCCTAGGGGAGGAGTGGCTGAATGCTGACTGGGATGGATTGCTTGACAACTGATTGGCTGTAGGGGCCTTAGTTACCTTCCTATCTGCTCACTTTGTCCTTCCTTTTTGGATGAAGGGCATGGGGTAGGTTCTATGGTCCATCTGCGACAAAGCAGGGGCAGGCGACACAATCCCTAACTAGGAGTGTCCAGAGGCAGTCGAGTCATGCCGTATCAGTCCTTTCACTCCAAACCGGCGACTTACATGTGGTGGATGGAGTGGGTTAGCTGACTTGGGGTGGCTCTATTGCTTTGCTGTGAGCCACTTATATGTGACCAGGTCACTCCTCGTCAGGCCTGGCACTCCAACCAGCAAATTGCACGCGGTGGATGGAGTGGGTTAGGTGACTGGTGGCCTAATCGCTTCCTTGCTGAGTGTACCTAGTAGGGGGCTCTACCGTACATATGCACCAAGTGCCTTTGCACACTTGGTCCACAGCATGGGTGGCTGACAAATCTGTGATGTTTTTATTATGTACATACATCCCATTAAGGGAAGCCCGCAGTCCCTCTCTATTAATGGAAATTGGGTGTAAAAGTGTGGTCATCTGCCTCTCCCTTGAGGGACGGCATTTACCAGGTTGTAGAGAGATTTACAAATGACCCTAGAATTAGAATACAGTGAATCCCTCTATACTCGAGATAATAAACACAGTGACACGTACTAACTCCTAGGCTGTCGTGCTTCTCAAACAACTGGCAAAAGTTACTTTCAAACAGGTGAAGAGAACCTGTCAGCAAAGAAAACTAGAGCAACTAAATTTGGTAGCCATCAGAACGGCATGGACCCTAACTATCGACTAGTGTTGTTCTGGAGGGGCATTTTGGGAAATCGCTCCAAAGGGGAGTGTGATGCGTGATAGTCAGGGAAGGAGGACGTCACACCAAGAGGTTTTTATTTCTGCGCAAGTTGAGTGCACAGGTTCCAGGTGGGCTCTACTGTGGAAGCATCTGTATTATTGGCACTGAGTCAGAGGTTCTTCTAAAACTCCTGGTTCCTTTGCTCAGTGGGGTTAGCTTGTGTCTCGTAAGGGGGAGTCGTCCACATCTCCACCTCCATTTGTTACAGACCTTCTTCCAAGCCATGCTGGTGAATTGTGTTCCATTGTCCGTTAAGATCACCTGTAGGTAACCCCAGAAAGGAAAGGTCTCCGTCTCGAATTTTTGTAACATCCCCAGGGTTTCTTGACTTGGCAGAGGAAACATCGTCTACCCACCGCGAGAATTGGTCTGCTGTAACCAACAAGTATCTGTTTCCTCAGGTACTGCGGGGGTAGGGGCCCATAAAGTTAGAGGCCAGGTGGGTCCACGGTGTGTATGGTTGCCATGGTGTGCCAGCGGGCTTTGGTACGGGGTAAGCCTTGTGTGGACAGCACGCCTCGCAGTTGACGTATTGTCTAATGTCCCGGCTTATTGCGTATCTCGTAGTGTTTCTCGGATCCCTAGGTGTCCAGCTAGGCGGTGATCATAGTTGGCATACCCCCGGTCATAGGGCCGTAGGTAACCGCAATTTCCACTCTGCTCCCGGGTTCCCATTTTGGGACCAAACCAATGTATCCCACAGTTCGTACTGGTGAGATATGTCTGTAAGTAAGCATTTCACCTTGGGGTCTTGCTGTTGATTATAGCTCACTGTGTAACGGCTTAACTGCAGCTGTTCCAGTTGGATTACTTCCTCTGGACTGCATGTCAGGGCGGTAGGTGGGGTCATCCTTTCCCAATCCTCCTCTTCTTTGGGTCCTTCTTGGTCGTTGAGTCAACGGGAGATGGCATTGGGTAAATCATTCATTCTCCCCAGACAGTGTTGAACTTCAATTTTGAATTTGGTGAAAAATATGGCCCAGCGACTGAGTTTTGCCTTCGTGTTTTTAGACTCGTGGAGCCATTTGAGGGCTTTGCTATCTGTCCAGAAGATTAAGGGTTGCCCCTCTAGGTGGTAGCGGTATTTAAGCATGGCTTAGATGACGGCGAGGCATCCCTGTTCATTAATATGATAACAATGTTCGGTTGTTTTGAGTCTTGTGCTGTCATACGCAATCACTTAGGGTGTCTTGTCAGGGTCCTCTTGATAGAGCACTGCGCCCAGTCCACTCTGGTACGTGTCTGTTTGTAAGATCAGGGGTCCACGTTCTTGTGGGCAGTGGTGTACCGGGATACACTGAAAGCTGTCTTTAAGTTCTCGGAACACAATTTGTTGTTCAGCACCCCACTTCCAATGGTCTTCCTTCTCGAGTATCAGGTTCAAGGAGGCCATTAGTAAAAAGCCTTGAAGTTTTTTTTTTGTTTGGGGTTGTTCTGCTTTGAGAATGGCTTTGATCGATCCTTGTTGGGAGTAGTTCCCTTCTGAGGTGATGACGTGCCCCAATTAGTCTATACTAATTTTGCCAAAGTGACTTTTGGACAACTTGCACGTCATTCCGTGTATTTCTAGATGTTCTAACACTTGCTGGAGGTGGGTGCGATGTTCTTTCTAGGAGATGGAATAAATTATGTAGTCTCAGTAAGCAAAGCAGAAGTTGTCAAGTAACCGGCCAGGACTTCTGCTGACATGAGTCGTTGGAAGGTTGCCGGGGCGTTCTTTAACCCAAATGGCATTACCTTAAATTGCAGGGGTTCCCTGTTGGGGGTAGTAAATGCTGTGTACTTGCGATTGTCGGGGTGCACCGATATCTGCCAATATCCGGACTGCATGTCCAGGGTCTAGAATATCCGGGCCATTCCTATATCTTGTAGAGTGTGCACTAGGGTTGATGGCTGAGCGAGCGATGGGGTGGGTCACCTCATTCAATTCTTGATAGTTTAAGCAAAACCGTAGTTGCACGTCCTTTTTAGGGACTAAAACTACCAGAGAGTTATACGGAAAGTCCAAAGGCTCCACAATCCCTTGTTCCTTCATGGCTCGGACTTGTTCCATAATGATTTCACTGCGCTTAACTGATACCTGGTCAGTATATGGGGCGGTCATGAATCAGCCAGATTTCATGTTGTATGCTTCTGGTCTGACGTAATTTTCCTCCGTGTCCAAAGGCCTGAAAATAATTTTCAAGTATGTTCTGTAGCTGTTGGAATTCCGGTAGCTCGAGCTGGTGGTTTATATCTTCTGGCTTCATCGACAAGGGGTCAGCATCTTCACATGGTTGGTCCCAGTTTATGGTCATTCGCTCTTGGTCACTTACATAGATGCATTTCTGCCCGCAATCTATGATACAGTGTTGGTGTTTTAGCCAGGGTTGTCCCAAGATTATTTCCTCCCTTTATTCTGAAGGGAGGGGGGGGGGATGACTAAAAATTCAGCCTGGTGGTTGCGGTTCCCAACCTTAAAGTGGATTAACTGTTCTCTCTACTTCTTTCGGTTCTGGGACCGGCACGTTGGCCAGCAGTAAGTAGGTCACTATGCACGAAATTCCCAGTCGCCGTGGAGTCCAATAATGCAGCGGCTGTTTTCCCGTTGGCAGCTACTTCAATGCATGGTGCTTGTGGGCAGGGGGGAGGAGGGTTATCCCCTTCGGTTAATTTCTGAATGGGTGGGGGTGGACTTGTCGCTACTGGAGGTAGCACCCCAGTCCGGTCGTTGGCCTGGGTCTACGTTCGTTCTTTGTTCCGGGTTGCTCGAGCTGCTGAATTACCTGCTTCCTGGCTTGGGTTTGTATTTTCGCTGTTGCTCTGCGCCTTTCGTTCTGCTTGCTTGATGGGGCAGTCTCGGTTAAAGTGGTAGTCAGGACAGAATCAACATTGGTGTAACTTAGGTGTTGATACTGGGGCTGGTTCAGTACGCCCTTCGGTTCGCTTGGGACCCCCTTTTGGGTTTCGTGGGTTTAGGTCTGTCCAAGGCAGCCTGAGCCTTGTTATTGTGCTCAGTTTCTCGGGCTCTTTCGACTAATTTATCCATGGTCTGTGGGCATGGAATCAGGAAAAGATTCCTCACATTAGGGATCAGCATCCAAGTGATCACTTTGACGCACCTGCCCTTGCTGCCTTTGGGCATAATCCACTTGTTCATCTGTACTTTGCATCTTATGAAAATCTCCACCTCATCAGCGGTTTGGTATCGACTGTGGAACTCTGAGATTAAACGATCACGAGCGAGCACTTTTTCCTCTCAAAACTGTGTAGCTAGTCTACTGCTGAGATGTTCCCATTCCGTTAAAATTCCCAGTATCGGTTCCACCACTCTAGGGCTTTTCCTGGCATTTGCTTACGAGCTTGAGTCACCCAATGTTTGACTGGCATTCCGCTGGTTTTGAACTCCCTGTCTCATTCCTCGGTGAGGCTACCGGGTCTTCTTGGAGACAAACTGCAAACTCGGGTGGCTGTGGCTTGTCGGAATGTCTGATTGTGCCCTCAGTAAGGGGTCCTGGGTTTGCTAGGTCTGTATTCCTGTGCCCGGCGACACACCTCGCAGTGGTATACCAGTCTTGGTTGGGTAACCCTCTCATCTGGCCATCCTAGACATGTATGGTCAAAGGTCTGTGTGCACGTGATGCATCGCACCATGTTGATGCCCCGCCTTTCACAGTTAACGGAGTTGTACTGAGCGGCTTGCTGCAAACAACAGGCTTCGTAGAAGTATTCAAGGCCGTCTGTTTACTTAGGCTCGACGTTCCATTGCAGGCATCTGTAATGAGTTAGGCAGTGTGCACACTACATTACATGCTGGCCTAAGCCAATGCATGTGGCTAGCTGGCACCTTTCGTTACTGATTTCCCCGGTCTCACCATCCATGGCAGTTGCCTCTGCTAGGTTTATCATGTTCTCCTCTCCTTCGGACATGGTTTGGGTTATGTTAGCACCACAGAATGTTTCATGACTCCTTGAAGTTTAATACTGGCAGCTAAGGTTATTAGCCCAGCTCATCTGTTAACGCAGATTCATGCTGATCTGGTTGTTCTAATTGAACGTAGTTTAATTAGCAGTGGCCCCCATGTAGGGTGCCACTAAAAATCCCTCTACTTTGATGTGTGATGACAAAGGAAGCGGTATGTCACATCAAGAGGTTATATTTATTCCTGCACAGGTTACTGGCGGACTCTGCTATAGAGGCATCTGTATTATCTGGCGACGACCTCACACTAGTCCCTTGAAAAGGGTAGAGCAGGTAGGCCGCAGGCTGGGCACAAAGTCTGTGATTGCGAGGTGACGTCTCCGGGTGGTTATGGCTGGCTTACCACTGGGGCCCGTACCCCGGGACTGTCGAGGGTTCTGGTCCACCTGGGCCAGCTTCTGCTGAAGATTGTGGGCAGGGAGGATATTCCCATTCCGGTCCCGTGGATGACGTGCAGGTGTGCTGGCAGGAATGGGGCTGGTTGGCTCGGACATCACGGCCGGTGATGTCTCGCTGGTCTGGTTGGCTGTTGGGTCTATCCCTAGTGACAGTGGGACACCACGGCGCAGTAGTTCCACTGCAGGATGGGCAGCTCCAGGAACCCTAATTAAGGGGCCAAAGACGTTGGCGGGGAGGATAGTGGACTTAGGCTCCACTAGGTGTCGGGTGGCCTGTGCTCTTTCCCATGGGGTCAAGCAGCTGAAGTCTGGTATGGACTGATTACTAATGGGGTGATGAGATGCAAGGACAGCAGCTGTTCTCCGGGCGTTTCTCCTGCTTCCTCGTAGATGGGCGAACGTCATGAGCAGGAAGGTTGTAATGTTCGCCCCTGTAGAAGGCGGCAGGCAACAATCCCCTAGCTATCGTGTAAACCAAAAGTTCCTGGGTCAAGCCCCATCAGGCCTGGCACCCCCATCGGTGAGTTTATACACTCCGGAAGGAGTGGGTTACCTGACTTGGTTGGCCTAGATGCTTTGTCGTGTGTCTTTCTAGTGGTTGTGCCTCTACTGTACGTATGTCCGTAGCACCGAGGTACTAAATTCACAGCATTGGTGGCCATTAAATCTGTGTGGTGTGTGTGATGTACGTGCAGTTCTGGTTAGGAGCTGTCCGCTGTATTACTCTAGGTCGGTAAACAGTTGCCAATTATGCGGTCCCCTGCCGCTCCCTTCTGGGATGACGCCAGGTTGGGGAAATGGCACATGCTCATTTCAGAGCAAGGAATACAGAAGTTAGCTGGAATACGTGTTATATTCTCACGAGAATAGAACATGGTGATCTATACTATCTCCTCTCTCAACACGCACTAGGTGTTGAACGGACTTTGTAAAAGGACAAGACAGGTGAAGGGGCCTGTCGTTTGGAAGAGCCTGGCTTGAAGAGCAGAAGAGAGCAACAATTAAGTAGCAGTGAAAACAACTAAACCCTAATTGCGGTTGTTAGTCCTGAAGGGATTCGAAGCCCCACGTGTGGTGTACGTGTTGGGAGTTGTGAACTTGATGGCAAGTGTCAGGTTTAGCGACGACTCTTCGGCTGCACTGGTAGTGAAGGCGTTGAAAGTTGCAAGTGCTGGTAGAGCTCTGGAAGGTCTAGGGAATGTTCTCAAGAGGAATGTAGCTGTACTAGGGAGTCTTAGCAAGACTGTTTTTAAGGTGAGCTACTGGAACAACTGGCGTTTCTACCTTGGGCTGGGAGGTTCGTTTGTGTCTTGGACGCTTTGGTTACCTTCGGCCGCCACCCTTGGTGTTTGGTTCATGCGGCGACTCTGCTGCCATCTCTCAGGCGGTGTAACGGCAGGGTAGATTGGCGGCTATGCAGGCGGTATCCGCTGATCGCTTAAAGGCAAACTCTTGCATGCGGGGGGCTGCTTCTTGGCATACATATTTCATAGAATTAAAATGCAGAACTTTAGAAACAAACAATAAAGTCAACAATAATACATACCATTAAACTGTCCCTATAAATTAAACAGTTTGGTCTCAGTTTGTTCTTGTGTTGAAGTCTTTCCAAAATTATAAATTTTATTGGATCTCAATGTTTTTAATTTACAGTTCATATTACTTGAATGGAATAGTTGAATTCAAAAAATCAGTCACTCATTCCTTGTAGTTTGGTCGAAGTGCAGCAGCAGAAGTCGGTTGATTCACAGCAATGATACGTCCGGTCTGTAAACCCCGTCTTCTTTCTCAGGCTCCGATCTTTCAACCTGGCCAGTAGAATGTAGACTTAGTCTCTTGCATTGCAACTATAGTTCCCCCTTAGAAGAACTGTCGGTCATCTTGTTAGACGCCACATCTTGTTAGACGCCAATGCTTCAGAACAACCGGTTGACTGTAGAATGCCATGTCACAAGTTTGTATTCACGTATTAGTCACTGTTATTAGTCTTTGCATAATCGGGTATAGTTATCTACTTAATATTTTATTTTAACAATAATCAGTCCACCATTAGCATAAATGGTTCTGCTAATCCCATTATAACAGTAATAATTTGTGTGAAATAAAGATTGTGTGTGCATGTATTATTAATGCGGAGAATAAACATGAAATATTCGTGAAGAGTGTTCTTTCTTCTTTGTTCTGTTATTGGTATGAGTGTGTACGAAGAGGAAATGAATTTCCAAGCAAGCTGCATTATATATTTAGAGTATAAACAGAAGATACTACAGCAATCCTCTACTATATCACCTAAGGGATTTGGTTTTTAGTTCTAAACGAGTAGGTGTTTATTCAAAATTTCACAAGTGTGTGTGCCTATATTTTTTTTTCAGGGGTGATCGCCTATTGAAAGACCTGTTTTTTTTGTATTTTTCGTATTACTTGTATCTACATGCCTGCATAATAACCTTTACCCATTGTTAAGACCTTCATTTTCATTGAACAAAATAATCCCTCTTGTAGAATGATCTTCTACTTTAAATGTTACTGTAGACCCGTTCCTTGCATTACAAGATACTCGCGTTGAACAAACTTCACATTCGTAATGAAGCATACAGCGTCATTAACAACACGATAGCAATAATAATAAGAGGTCACTTCAGGCTTATATCGCTACTATCAGAATGGTAATTACAATCAATAACAACAAAAATATAACGCAGCATTAACTGTTTTCATGTAAATTGCCTGTTGACATATGTAAATGTGCAAGTAATCTAATTGCATAAAATGCTGTTTATTAATCTACAATTATGGCCCTTCCAGACCAAATACAATTTGTTCACATGTTTCAGATCATTATTGGGTAAATGTTACAACAGGTTTGTAGTGTGGTTTCAATGCCGTAATGTTAAAGCAACCAATAACTTCACCATAACAGTTTTCCTTACAATTTCAAATATTTCAAATGGTCCTGAATATAATAGACACAATTTCTTGGTTATCTTTTCCCATAATTTACTGATAGGGTTCACTTTACTAGTACTAAATATCCAATTTGGAAATTTCTTAATGCTGTTAATTTCCTGTTCTTGTTTATTTGTTTAGCAGCAAAATATAGTCTTGCTTGTAGTAGGTTACTTACGTCTTCTCTCATACACTTCCGCTTTGTCTAATCCAGAATTTGTTACTTTTGGTAATGTTGATATTTTTGCCTTTTCGAGGGGTTCCGAATATCAACACTTAAGAACTTCATTAGGAGTATAGCCAGTTGAAGAATGCACATTCGTTATGAATTCTATTAATGGCAGTTTGTCTTGCCAATGTTGTTGAGCATCATGACAGTGAATCCTTAACATAGTTCCTAGTGTCCTCATTCTTCGTTCTACAGGATTTCCTTGGGAACGTCGTACTGAAGCAGTTGTAGGTATGCTGTCTAACTTCCATAAACCTAACTGCCAGATTTTGCTGCTAAACTGTGTACCTTTATCTGATAATATATGTACATTTCAGTTTTCCTACATTTCGCACAAACAATTTCACTTTGCTCAATAACACCTTTGATGTAGCTTGCACAAATTGATATAGTTTTGTGTAATTGGAAAATATATCCATCATTATGAAGACGTATTCTACTCCATCTTTTGATGTGGGAAGAGGACCAATCAAATCAATAGATACCAAATTCGATAGCTCATATGGAATTATTGGTTACAAAACATTTTGTAGATTTTCTTGTGCATGTGTGACCTTTTGACATATGTCACATGAGCGAATGACAACAGAGACTGTCTGTTGCATTTTAGACCAATAGACTTGCTTTTTCAGAATTTTGTAAAATTTATTAATGTCACTGTAACTTAAAGTAACGTATGTTTCCCAAATAACATCATCACCGTGTTACCAGCGTCAACTGGTGTTAAATGGAAATGGTTGCGTGTTAGATTCCCAGAGTGCTAGTCCATGAATAAGCGCACAGCCACGCAGTAAGCAGAGACTCTTACAGGGCTTGACTTCGCCACGTGGCTACTTATCTGACGCTGGGACATACACACACTTATTCTTCTGTTCTGCTGTTGGCCACAGAACACGTCTTACGATGTTATACAACGGGACTACACAAATGGAGTCGACCACGTGCTCGTCAAAATCAGGTGCCATTCGGCGTATAATTATTAAAAAAGTTACATAACTTCACTCAAGGCGGCACAGGAAGTACATCTACACACAAACAAGTTACACTGCAAAATAGTCAAGCGGCTGCAACCAAAGTATGGTGATGTCCCGTCTGTTTCAGTTTGGGTGCAAAGTAAGTTCACAAATGGCAAACGGCCTTGCAGCAACAATTATTAGTTAAGCGGGTGTGCCAAAGGCCGGCTGCAGGGGCAAAACAAAAAAAGGTTTTAGAAAATTTAAACGAACGGAATGACTAGATCAGTGAAGTGCAAAGTTGAAGCCTCCACAGGACGCGTCTGTCCGGCACGAGATCAGAGGAGAGACTGCCCAATGGCCGTCGGAAGCGGAGCGTGTGCGCGCTGCCCAAAGTGACAGCTCCGTGGACCAGAAAAGCACAGATGTAATATGAGCTTGGATGAAAATGGCTTGACAGCAAAATAATTATACAGAAATTACTTAAAACTAGCAAAACCCTTCAAATCACAAAAATGTGATTGTGTACACAGGCAAAATAATTGTACAGAAATTACTTAAAACTATCATCCCTTGTGGGCCCTCGGGGCTTCGGCGCACATGCACTGCATGCATCACATGCATAAGGCTCGTGTGCGCACGGCCCATGATAGCCTTACGCCAGCAGAGGGACGAGATCGGATGACAACCATAGCTTTTGGGATAATGTGTTTCCATTCTTCTTCAAATTTAGATTTTACATTACTGTGATGGAATAGAATGCCTTAGGGTGATAAACAATACCGGGTATGAATCTTATCCTCTTGGGTTGATTCATTTAATATAATTATTGTATTTGTGCACATGTCATATTCTTCTTGCATTTGTTTCAAGTTTTTGAACATATGAGACAAAAACTATTTAAATTTATGCTGGAACTTTGTAAAATTTGATGCTATCACAAATTCTTCTGATTCTTGTTTAGCTGGTATAATTTCTAAGTCCAAATCTGGAGTATGGCTCAATATGTTTGCTGTACAGTTCTCAGCACCTTTGATATATTTAATCTCAAATGTCGTACTCTTGTATGAGCTAACTAACACCTTCTGGTGATACGACTTCCAAAAATTTTACAAGTTTTGAAACATATCAAAGCTTGATGGTCTGTCATTAACTTGATCTGTTGACCTATAAGTAAACCTCGGTACTTTTGCAAGGATCATACAATAGCTGACGTTTCCCATTCCGTTACTATATAATTATAATTTGTTTCTGGTAGCCATTGCCACAGCTGTTTGAGTACCATGGTCATCACACTGAGCTAATCTAGCCCCCAATGCATATTCCGATGCATCAGTAAATAGGAGAAATGGATGTCCTTGCACTGGACAATTAACTACATGTTCTGTCAGAACAGTTCTTTCAGATTTTCAAAAGCTTTTCACTCAGTTTCCGTCAATGCCCAAACTTCATGTTTCTTTAGGAGTCTGTGACAGAAAAGCCCTATTACTCCCAGGAATGCACGTAGTTGTTTTACGTTCTTCGGAACTGGAAATTGTGCAATTGCTCTTAATTTGTCTGGTACAGTTCAGAGGCCATCTGAAGTTAAAATATGTCTTAGAAAAGGCACTTTTTTGCAGCAGAATAATGATTTACAGATTTTTATCGTCATGCCAGCCTCGCTTAATTTCTGAATTACCAGATTCAAATGTTCTAAATGTTCTTCAGAAGATACTGATCTAATTAAAATGTCATCTACATATGGTCGTGTAAATGCCTTACACTCGTCTCCTAGAGTAACATCTAAACATTGTGTGAATTTGACAACAGCATTGCAGACGCCAAATGGCACTTGAAAAATATATTGTTAATGTTTGAACAAGAAAGTGGTATTTATGTGGTAGCAAAAGTTCATACAACACAGTTTGTTGTTCTCTACTAATGGCATCAATGCCTGAAATTGCATTCCATATGTCTTCCCTAGTAGAAACAACATCACTTGAGCTCTCAGTTGACATTGTAAATATCACTGCTTGTTTGCTGAGTAAACCCACAAACTGCCGTCTCTAAGGTGTATTACGTACACAGTCAGCATCTTGTGCAGTAATCATCCAACCTCCAAAATCTAATTTAATATTGTGTTAAGATGAGATATCTACGCTCAAAATTAATGATTTTCCTAGTCCTTTAACTATTAGTACTTTGTACGATTTGATTTTCCTAATCCTTTGATGATTTCAACAGTCTGTCAATTCACTATTGGGATAACTTTAGATGTAGCACCAAAAATTTTGATCCTTGGTACTGGCAAAATGGGCAGAACTATACCGCTTCTTTCAATCTCTTGAACTACAGTAGCACTTATACGGCTAACTTCAGCACCACTGTCTAAGAGAGTTGGTACTTGCTGTCCGCATATCGTTAACATTATATCTCGGCACAAGGCATCACTAGGCTTACCAATAAATTCATCTTGTTCCTGCATTAAGAACTTGTGCTCTGATTCTGTCAACCAAACTGTATTAACTGATTTTGGCAATAAAACTGATAAATTTGAATTCATTACACTAGGCGTCGGTGTCGTATTAATTTCACTATTCCATCTAAATCTGGTGTCCTTGCTATCCTTACAATCATCTTGGGCCGACGTTCTGAGACCTTCTGTGCCGACCCCCTCTAGTTTAACTTATTATCACGTGAGAGAGTGGGAAGACGAGGTGACTCATTTATCCACTGTCTCTGTTGGTTTTGTACTCTAAATTATATAGAAGAAGGGTTCAGCAGTGTTTGTCTTTCAAAATACCCTTCTCGGTTATTTTGCTCACTGTTAAGAGAGACTTGTGTCTAAGTATTTAGTATACCTCGTTGTATTTGTGTTCTCTGCTGCATGTCATGTTGCTGTGAGTACTTGTCACTATGGTGGAGGGTAAGTGTATTGAGTGTAAGGCGTATTTATTCCTGCTGGCAGTAAATACATAGGTCCCAATTTCACATACTTGTTTTGTTGTGATGCCTGAACATCGCATTCTTGTTGAGTTTATGAATCTATGTCACCGTCGCCAGGTGTACCAGTATATTCACTACTTTCACCTCATTCATCATTTGACCGATTTCTGTTTCTGTTATTACTATTCCATATTCGTTTTTGCCCATACTTGTATTGATATCCATAGTTTTGTGGAGGACAATTCCTGCGATTATTTCTTTGGTTTGTGTAGACTATGTTAACTCGTGCCTGGTCTTGTGGAGTTTCATTCACCTTTCAATTATCGCATTGATGCCAGTTTTGTTATAATGGTGGTTGTCTTTGTACTGACGTCCTATAGTTACCATGATCTGCGTTATTTCACATTAGATTTTCAAGTCGGTTGAAATGTAGGATTTGCTCTCTGAATTAATTTATGCTTAAATTTGACTTGCTAGTCCATGGTAATTGGTATCATTACTGTAACTTACCCAGCATTATCGCAATGAATTCAGTATCTGTCATTTACACATTTAAATTCCGAGTGGGTTTATACATCTCACTTATGTGTTCTTCCAAAGATTTTCCTAGGCGAAGATTGAACCTTTCTAAATGCAACTTTGCTCGTAAGTTCACTAGAACTAAATTTCATTATTGTTCTCGGAATGTAACCTTGAATGTCTGATAAGTTGTGTTCTTGGATTTGTTTATTTCCCACCAAAAGTATGCATTGAAATTTAAGCAAAAATTTAGGCATTTCAAAATTTTGCAGTTGTTTAATTTGAAAAGCGTACTATACTCGTCCAATTGTTTACTTCAACTCAGCCACGTGGGAGATTGAAACTGAGACAGCAGCACACAGAAGATGATTGTTACACGCTGTTGCCAGTGTCACTAAATACACACGTCAATCACGCGCCCCTACCTATCCAACCGAACAAAACCGGTCTTCCCTACGCGAGCATCAAATACCACCCGCAATCATAGAACTACCACGCTTCCAACCCTCGCCACGAGAGCGCAGAAAGGAATGATGCCGCCCACACAGGGAGGAGCCAGCCAGCCGAAGATGGCCAAACAGCCCGAAGGAAGGCTCCACTCTGTATTTAGGGTCGAACGAGCCCCCAGAACGCCAGTTGATGTTGAGTTGTCATGGTATTGGCTTCCTCTGCCTCTGCAACCCAGCAGCTTGCCCTACCACTGCCATGCTAGGGCTCTCTGCCTCAACCAGATCTTCTACCAGCGAAACTTGCTTCAACCCCTGATACACCCAATCTACTTGGGAGTGCTTTCCTCGTCCCTTTAGGACGACACTAGACAACAGTAAGGCTACAGTCATTCTCATGACTTTATAGTTGCTCTAGATGTACTGTTTGCCTAACAAGACCCTTCACCTGTTATTAATGTAACTTCTGCAGTTGCTTGGTAATCACTATAGCCTAGGAGTTAGTACGGGTGACCATGTTTATTGTACTCGGAATAAATACGTTCCAGTCTACGCACTGCATTCTGATTCCGAGGGTGATTTGTACCTCTCTACTACTTTGTAAACGCAGTCCCCCAAAGGAGAGGCAGGTGACCGCATCTTGCCAAACAGTTTCTGACGTTAGAGTAGGACTGCAAGACATCACACAATTCGCCGGCCACCCATACTCTGGACCCAGCACGCAAAGGCACTTGGTGCACACGTAAGGTAGACCCCCCTACTAGGTACACGCCACGAGGAAGTGATTGGACCACCCGAGTCAGCCAACCCACTCAATCCACTGTGTGAAATTTGCCGGTTGGAGTGCCAGGCCTGACATGTGACCCAGTAGACTCTGAGAGGCTCACGATGAAGCTTTAGTGCCACCCCAAGTCAGTTAACCCGCTCGATCCACTGCATGAGATTTGCCGGTTGGAGCGCTAGGACTGACGCGGCATGACGTTATCGCATCTGGGTACTCTAGCTAGGGAATTCTGTTACCTGCTCCTTGCTTGCTGCCATGACTCATTGAACCTAACCCGTGCCATTCACTCGACAAGGAGAGACTAAGGGGGCCGATAAGAAGGCAGCTACGGCTCCTACAGCCAACCAATTGCCAAGCAACCCATCCCAGTCGGCCTTCAGCCTTTTCTCCGCTCAGGAACAGGCACAAGCCACCCGCCGACTGCAGGGACCTCACTCCTCAGTCTCCCCGTGTCATTTATTTTAGCTACCCCGGAAGACCGGCGGGACACCTCATTTAGTCGTCATCCACCTCCGGCTCGGATTGCGTGGGCCTGGGCCTTGTCAGCACGGTTCATCGATCGCCGTCACCCAGAGTCCAGCAGTCCCAGAACCAGCCAACTCCAGTTGCACACCAGCTGCCCCCAGACGTGGCTGGCCCTAAGAGTCGCCTACATCAGCCTGCCAATGGAGAGCCTCAGTTCCGGCCTACAGGTGGTAAACCAATGCCAACTGCCAACCCCGCCGCCTTAGACACCTACATAGCTTGCCACCACCCAACCAGGCCGCCTCTGTACACCGGCTCCTCAAGAGTCCGGGTGAACCCGCAGTAACCAGCCCATAAGGGCACCAAGGGTTCTCTGCCTGAACCCGCTCAAAAACCCCCATAGACTAGGTGACGTGCTGAGTATCCTGGCAGTTACGCGTAAAGTATATTGATCTAGTTCTGGCGCATCTCAAGTAGTACTTATTTTGCTGTTCAGATGTTGAAGGGTGTTTTAGCCTGTGATTTTGTTCATGATATTATAAAACCTATATGTTCAGAGTATTTTCCTTGTTTTCGATATTGCTACATTTTTCCTTTGTGTTTTTTTTTTTACTTGCACTAGTCTTGATTCTATGTGTTGTGCTAATGAATCTTAAGTTTTCACTGGTGGTTTTTTTATTTATTATATTTTCCTGAACCTGTACAAAAGCATTTTCAACCTTTTCACAACGTGTCTGTATTTTGCATGCTAGGTCTTGTAACATCTGAATGTTTTCATTCATACCCAACTGTATTTATTTAAGTATTTCTGTGTTTAATGATTTGCACTTTCACTGATTCGATTTGAGTGTTTATTGTGTCAGTGAATGAAACTAATTCTGCTTGTATCTGCGCATTAACAGTTTGTACAATTTCTGTTTCATAAAGTTGAAACCTAGTTTTTATTATTTTAACATTATATTTGAACTTTAAGTTGTGCATTCTGTGACTCAATATCTGATTTGAACTGTTCATTTTGTGCACTAATTTGAGAGTTTAAATTTGGTATTAGGACTATTAGTTGCTCAAATTGACACCGACTATCATCGGTTTGTTGTCACTATTAATGCTGCCTACATGTTTGTATTTTCGGTGTTGTAGTTTTCCATGTCCGACGTTTTGATTACCTGGTTTAGTTTGTGTCACAATACAATAATCTCTTAAAGCTTCTCAGAAAATATGGTTTTCTGTTTTTATCACAGCTTGTATGCTTTATCCAACATTAAAGTTAGTAGTGTATTTTGTTTACTTTTGACCTCGTTTTATTCTGCCTTCACATTGGTGCGTCAATTTTTCATTATTTACTGTTGTGGGTGTCTGTAAGTATATTGGGTTATATGTTCGAAAATGTCTTAAGGTTTCAAATAGTGCCATGACGCTCACCCTATTGGGTATTACAGCTGGTAGATGACATCAAGACTCTTCCCCCTCCCGGACAACTGAGAAACGGGAGTCGCTGTTCTGATAGGGTTATTCTTGTGACTAGTGGTGGTGGGTTAGTGTCCTCAATCACACTGCACTGGACCTTGGGAGGTGCACTGGCTAACGTGGGACAAGTTGGTACTTGTGTCGGGGTGTAACTTGGTGTGAGGTTAAGGCACTCACCACCTTGTCAATACAAGCAAGCCGAGAGAAAGTGGTGGGCTTCTTGGGTGGAGTTGGTGGTAGCAGCGACATGGTACGTGACACATGCCAGATCAGACTCTGCTGTATCCTGGGTGTGCTGATGGCTGACCCTCTCTGGTGAGCAGCATACTCCTTTTCCCATGTGTACACCTGATTCGCATCTAGTTCTGCACTCTCCAGGCCTTGAACCAGGGCTAAATCCTGCTTGACTGCTTTCTCCCGCCCAGCCCTATGGTGAGGCATAGGGGCTGTGACAGCACAGAGAGGCGGATAATGGGTGTTCCAAGGTGTAGGCACGCACGGCCTGAAGAAAATAAGGAGAGGCTGTCGGATGGGGTAGGCAGTCCCGGTCTAATGGCCTTCAGTCAAGTGGCTTGGCGAGTGGGACTTCACTGGTAGACCCAAGTACCCGACAGAAGTTGTCAGTAGCAGTGTTGGGTCATCCATTCTGGTGTCTACTTGGCAACCGGGACGTTGCTGGTGGACCCAAACATACACAGAGAAATGTGGCTCCCCGTCGGGGATTGGTCTATCGTTATCCAGCAAGAAACCTGGTAAGCTGGACGTCGCTGGCAGACCCAGGCACATCCTGAATGGGTCGATAGTCAGAGGAAGCAAGTGCTCTTGTGACACTCAGGAAGACGGGCTTCCCAAGTACCACAACGAGACAGTCCTTCGAGTGGCCGTGGATGGTAATGAAGGTTCTGACTTGTGATTACTCCTGCAAGAGTTTAAGAGGTATGGTGATGAAGCAGGAGATAGCGGGAGCAAGGTAGAGAAATACAGAGCGCTGGGAGTGACAACTCAACCAAGTTTGGATTATGTCTGTTTATTGACTGAATAGTAAACACACATAAATCAGCCTGTACCATGACTAGGGTCTGAAGGACCAATCCAAGGATGCCAACCGGTATGTTGCTTCTGCTTAGTCTCGGAATACATCGTGACGCGTGGGGTGAGGGTGACTCCAAATCAACGGTACTCTGACTCGTGACAACTATGGCTGAGCTACGAGGTAACTAGAAGTGTGGAATGCTTCAGTGCGCTGGCGACCAGCGTGGCGGTGTTGTGCAGAGTAACACTCTTGACAAAACTGCAAAAAGTTGTAATGGTTAGATTAAGTCTGTAGACACTCTGGCAAAGTGACATTCTGCGAAGACTGACGCGTGGTCAATAGGCTCTCAGGCATAGTATCATAGTGCAACTGAACTGCACGAAACAGTCCCGTCGGTATGCACTCAGGCAGTGTGAAACGTGCAAATGAACTGCGCGAAACAGCCTCAAACTGTGGGCCGTGAGCTCTATTTATACGTGGAGCACAGGGCCAGCGCGGGGGTAGCAGGAAAATCGTGGAGAGAGAGGGCGGCGGAGAACCGGCGGAGATGGCCAAAGGCGGCCGAAGCTGGCAGCTAGTTCCCTTCTCATGGCTGAAGGCCCGAGGGGTAGAGAGCGGCATCGCAGTGCGAAGCTAGTTGCGGCACAGCAGAATGCATCAGCTGGACCGAGCCAACCCTGCGCTTCTAGGCGAGTTATGACATGTACGGCGTAATGTCTCTTCTTAGGACGGGGCCGCGGCTGTGGTGAGTCTAGATCAGGTGAATAACTATGCCGTGGTGTGTTAACCATCTGATTGTGTTAGACAATCTAATAAACTTGATTAATTTATTGATAATGACAAATGATTAAAGTATCACTGGTGACAATCCTGAACAGTGATCTTGGGTGAGAAAATGTAATGAAATGTTTGAATGTAATTATGTTTATCACAAATAAAGCAATACAATTTTTACCAAGTGTTCCAAAACCATTAACATTAATCCTGTACCTGACAATTATTAAAATTGAAATATTTTATGGTTTTCTTAGTTTTGTAGAAAGTCATATTGAATCTTTACTTGACACTCGCAGTCATAAATAATTCATCTCCCAGGATCGTGGGGGGTTTGAAGCCAAAATTAAAAACATTTGTAACTCACTTCCCTGTTCACATTCGCTGCCTGCAGCAGATGTCCACTGAACTGTAACTGGGTCTAGGGCACAGCCCATGATTCACCTCAACCACCGGACTGGATACATGTAGTATGTAGTCGGTCCCCGACTTCTTCAGTGGAAATGTACAACTAGAAAAATTTCTTGACTTTTTTTGAATAAATTAAATTATTTAACTTCTCATTAACCATTACATATCCTTCTTAAAAAATCAAAAGCATTTTTTTCTTTTCTTCCTTTTTTCCATAGCACATAGGATACAAAACTTGTCTCTTTAATTTGAAAATATTTCTTCATAGAACAAACTATTTCTTTTTCCTTCCTCTTGTGACTTACATCAAAATTAAATATCATGTAGGGCATCATATTACCTTGAAACATTTAACAAATATTTTCTGGATATCAAATAGGTCAAAATGAACATACAAAAGCTGCATTAATGACCACAGTTCTTGAAACAGAGGCGTAGTTCACTGTGCTAGTAAGCATGTACCCTATGTTTTACAGCATTTGAAATCAGGCTCTTACTTCTTTTGTTGTCAACTCCAGCCCTTCTTATATCTTAAAGAAATCCTTGATGAAAGCCTCCTTCTTCGTGCAAACCACCCATGCTATATAATGCTGACAGAACTCTTAAAGTGGCACAACAAATCCTGTGTGGATTGAGGTCACCATTTATGAGCTTTTCTTATACCTGCAGCAGATTGAGGCAGACCTTTGCAAGTCTTCCTCTCTTCCCTTCCCCTCATTAAGACTCTGGCATTTTGCTGAAGTCACCGTCGCCTGTTTTTTTTCCAGACCGCACCTCATTGGTGACACACACACTATTCATATGTGCAGTCTGGAGTAATCTTTGTCCATGTTGCCTTGCTGCACAGTGGAACGTGGCATAAACTTGTATAGTTACCCGACTGTTGCTCAGTCATCGGCGTAGGCTGGCGTTTGGTCTACAGACCAGGCTGGGACTCGCACACAGCCATCACGATGTCCCCTGGATTGTCATTGTTCTCTTCAACATCCATGGTGTCAGGCAGAGGGCCTTCGTCGATTACGAAGCAGCCATGCCGGAAGAAATCGTGGATGGTCTAGAAGTTGACGTAGCACCAAGTCACTTTAATATCTTGAATCGCCTTGAAGACACCTCACTTTTTGTAAGCTTCTTTTAGATCAAGATCCATAACGACACTTTCTGTTTGCTTATCAAGAATTCTATGGTGAGAGCCTTGATGATAGTGTGGTGTAAGAACACCAGATAGGTAAGGCAGTTTGCTATGGTTTCTGCAATGCATGCGGGTGTCAAATGTACATGAACATTTCTGACATGACCCATGTTTTCCTGTTGAAATCATATTGGCATGTCAGGATTGAATGTCCGTTGAAAGCACGTGAGTTCTTGAACCTCCCAATCATGAGTGGGTTTATTTTGTCACTGCCATCCATGTTGGTGCAAAGTAGAGGAGAGAGGCATTGTTCCTCTTCCCTTGACTGCTTCAGCACAAGGGTCCACTCAGGCAGCAGGTTAAAGTACGTTATTGTTTCATTAACGTTTTACACATCCGAAGGCTGTTAGCATGTCAGGATGCTTCGGAGCACTGGCAGTCAGTTTTCTACAAAACCCTTGGGTACTGACTGACTTTCGCTGTAGATCTTGTAAATGCTGATGTTGGGGCTGTTCTTAATTTGTTCCCGCCATCCTCTCAAGGCCTTTGAAGTTCAAGTACATCTTTAAGGCAAGTATGTTGGCCTTCTGTCTTCATAGGCTCTGTGCTAAGCAAACCAATCAATGAATGCTGTTATATTTATATTAATACCTATAAAATAAATTTAACTAGTTTCCAAGATAGTCTGTTACCCGAGTATTATCTTGACTCTACCCTACCTCCCATGCTTAAATTTCTGAGTCATGGATTGGCACAGTTGTATAATGCCCTTGTCATTTCTCAGGTTTAATAGATCAGTTTTGCATTAAAATAAAGTTCAGCAGTAAATTTTTTGCATTTCGGGAGTATTAACCTGTATCGAAACAAAATTGCTTGCACTCTAGACTGTATAATTGTAATGCTTTCTTTAGGTGTCAAATGGTGGATTCAGAGGTGGGTGCCTGTTTTGAAATGTCTACTTCTTCCCATCTTGATTTTGCATCAACTAATATCAGGAAGTGATGGTCTTTGTAAGGTCCAGCATAGTTAATATTCATAATTTTGAAATTTTCTGTAGTCTCCTCCCAAAAACGAATAGAAAACTTAGGCAGGCTCTTTTCCACAAGCGCGTAGTCAGGGCAATATTTGACTTATTGCTCAATACCATGATCAAAGTTTCTCCACTAAACATATTGTCGACAGCTGTTTAATTTTATGATCCGTGGGTGGTTGATGTGTAGTTCTTTTAACACAGGTTCTTGCAGGGATTTTTGAATTAATATGACTGATCCTTGAAGATGATCCCTTTTCGTAAATAGTATTCTGAGTCGTATTTTACCTAGTAGGTCTGACTTTAATTTATGTAGCCCTTCATCTTCATCTGTTTCTTCAGCAAGAGTGTTATAGCTGATGGTTTGATTCAAAATTTGATAGACTGCTTCATTTTAAATGAGTGATACCTCTTCTGCAACACTGTACTCATAATTGACATGGGGTCTCTGCTAGGAAGCTCGAGAAGAAATCGGCATGAACGTTTTCACTTGCCAGTTTGTCTAAGTTGATAATCAAAGTCTGTTAGCCAAATTGCATACCATAATAGTCTAGCTGATGTCATGACTGGCAGTTTGGTGTTTCTGCATAATATACGAGTTAATGGCCTTTTATCTGTGATTAATGTAAATACCTTCCATACATATGATAATATTAGAACTTTTTAGGGCGAATACAATAGCCAGAGCTTCCTGATCCAATTGGTTATACTGCATGTCTGCCTTTGATAGTGATCTGGAAGCAAAAGCCACTAGTCTTCCTCCCTGTCTGAAACATGAGATAATACTCCTGTTATTCTTGTTGGAGAATGATCCCACACCACGGCGACAAGTCATTCTGCATTGAAAAGCATTAGAACTATCATGGGCTATTTCATTTTTGAGTTCCAGAAATACTGCAGTGCAGCTAGCTGATGAAGAAAATTTTGCTTTTTCTTGAAGCAGTTTGCAAAGAAGGTAGCTTATTGCAGAGGTATTTGGTATAAATCTGTTCTAGTAGGTTTTTAGTTGTAAAAATATTTTGGTGTCTTCAGCAGTTTTATGGATGCGGGAAATTTAATAAAGCTGATACCCGCGCACGTCTATGGTTTATAAGTAGGTATTGATTCTGCTCTGGGCGTAAGGTGCCAGCAATGGATGCTAGCCCTCAGTGTTAGGGAGTAGGAATATGTTGACGTTACTATCCCTAGGTCCAATTTACCAAATAAATTCACCTTCTTTGCGAGTTAACATATGACAGTTTTATTTTTGCTTAATGGGTTAACTTCTACATGAACACACGAGACAACTCTCTCCTCCCACTAGCTACGTAGGCTACGTAAGGCTTGACGCGGAAAGTTGCGCAGTGGGGAGCAAGGTTCATTGCACTTCCTGTATGTTTCTACTTAGCTTGTCTCGATGCGAAGGTTGATCTCCCAGCCGGCGTCCTCGGGACTGCTCCTTCCCTCTGTGGATGGGCTGCAACGCCTGGCTGCGTCAGTTCCTCGCTGACAGGTGTGGGCGTCTCGACACCTGGTCTCGAACTCCTCCTCCCGGCTCCACTCCGCACTGCTGGTTTGACGACGACCGACTGCCGTTGGCGTCTCGACGCCTTCTCTCGGACTCGTCCCGGATCCACTCCGCGCTTCACGTCGGCCGACTGCCTCGTTCCTTCGTCTTCCTTCTGTTTTTGTATGCTCGTTTGCCATATTAAACTCGCATCATCTCTGCACGTGTCCGGGCTGACCGCGGCGTCCCCTGGGTCGTAAAACACGTGTTTGGCGCTCCGGCGCACGTGGGTCCAGCGTCGTCCCTCGCTTCTGGCACCGACGTTTATTGTCCCACTCTGCACATGCTGGGATCCTTGGTGGTCCCTTGGTCGGCGCACGTGTTTCTTTCGCTGCCTCCGGATATCGCCTGCACGTGCTGGAACACTTGGTAGCTCCCTTGTAACTTCTAGACGCAGCTGCGCCTTCCTGGCGTCGTTCTCCTAGCACGCTCGCCAAAATCTCTCATCATTTATTGCGGTAGCCGGCTCGGGGGTGATGCAGCTGCAAGACGCAGCTGCGAGTTCCGGCAGAGTGTTCCTCCTGACGAACAAATATCTTTCGGGACGCGGGACGCGTTAAAGCTTCTATTTTTGAAGGATATTTTTTTTATTCTTTTGTATTATGTATTTCAGATATTCTGTTTTACTCCATAACAATTTACCCTTGTGTTTATTAAGGTGTACATCGTAAGACTTGAGTTTATGAGGCATCCATGCAGATGTTGAAGGCGTTCCTCTAATGTTGTACCATGGACTATTACACAGTGGATTCTCTGCGTACCGAAAATGCATGTACCAAAAAAGTGTATCCACCTAAAATTTTCAGTGGTTCCGGTAAAATTTCTGCATAAATAATGTTAGAATTATCCTCTTTTATGGTTTATTGAATATCACATCAATCAAAAAATCTTCCATTCCTGTCACTTAAGATTTCACTCCAATAATCATTTTTAAACAGTTTTTTATGCAAATGTCTAATATACTCTGTTTCATTTACGAAGGCAGTTTTTTTAACAGTTCTAAGAAAGTAACCCCACTAGTGTTGTTTTGCTAATGTGGGAGCCATGTGGTTTATGTCAGCTGTTGACATTACAAGGGAATGCAATGTTATATGTACAGCCATCATTGCTTCACAAAGTATGACATTTTCTCACACAGCAAAAACTGCAAAATCTCAAATGTGCAGTTGCAGAAACTGTTTTCTAATTTTTCCAGTTAATTAAAATGTTTATTTATCAGTCAAATGTATCAAGTGCAGTGTTTTGCACAAGTGCTAAATAATCTCAGTTAATATTTTAGAACAACTATAATTTGCCACATACATATATTGGTTACAAGGTATACAGCATAGATATCTTTAATATCTTCTGTCGTATTAAATTTTTTCTGCCACAGACCGATTGCAATGAGAGTGGGTGTGTATTACTTAAGTTTGTATTTAATTTAATAAGGTATTTTATGGGATTAACACATACAAACTTATATTTTTCCTTTTTCTGGTAAACATATGTGCCTAGACGTGGAAATAGGTTGGAAACTGGGTTTGAGGTGGGTTTATTCATAATCAATACTTATTTCATATTATTTTTTTCATCTATATCATGCTTATCATATTAACTGCAAATTTTAGCTTACACAATTGCCAGTTCTCTCTTTAAACTTTGTTTTTTCTTTTCAGTAGTGCTGTTTTCATTATTTTGTTAAATTGTAATGACACAAGTTTATTCCTCTATGAATTACCCACAATATATGTTTGTATCCTAACAGAAGCAGATATTTGGTAGTTGGTACCTTACGTGTGTTATTCTCTGTGACACATGAAAATAATTTAAAGATTGACTGTTACTGCAACACGTAAAGTTCAGCCTCTAAGAGTCGTTGTGCCAAAATTTCATAACTATTTTAGTTTATACTTGACTTCATAATCATTACAAATGCTTAGACTAAGCCACATTGAAATAATAGTTCTGGACTGACGTATGAACACTCCTTGCATTTGTTAACGATAGTTTTGTACATAGGAAAGTACAACATACTTTGCTCTGCTAGTACAAAGCAGTAACTTGACTTATTTATACCACAGGCTCAGAAGTTACAATTCACATGAACTTGACAAACTTCATATATAATTCAATAACATTAAAAAAAAATTAGTGGCTTTATTATGCACTTAAGTTAACACAATTAAGCTAAAGATTTGACAGAAAGTTGCATATCTCAGATACACTAACGCAAACACACTGACATACGTTTAGGCTACAGAAACACTTTGTAATTATACTCAAAGTAATAAAATCTAAAAAATTTAGGGTATAAGTGCATAAATAAATATCACATGATGTTAGGAGCAAAAGTGGTTAAGCCTACAGAATTACTTTGACCTTGTGTAATTATACATAATGAATATAATTAAAAATAAGTAAGCTATGTATGAAGATAGCATATCTAAAATAAGACTGCAGAAATTCAAATTTCAATAATTTATACTATTTAAAATGTCAAAAATATGCGTAACATTTTGCATGCTTCAAATAACTGTCACTTGAGTAACAAGGAAAATGTGTAAATATATGTGTATATGTGTGTGTTTATTTTGTAGACGATTCATACAGTAAACTTTTATCACATCACAAATGTACATCGCTGTACACAAGGTAAAGAAACACATGATGCCGGGAAGTTCCACTGCCGTCACGAGTACATCATGATAAAGTAATAAATGCACCAAAAACAGCACGGCATGGGAAATTGTATAATACTTAATTACACTAATTTGCAGTATAAACAAGGTTTCAAGGAATAAAATGTGAAACGTAAACCTTCTCTCGTGAAAACAGAGTAACCAACATGGCATCCATTACACGCGGAGTTCACCGGAATCTTGCTCGCAATGGGGCGAGGCTGGCAAGAGCACTGCATCCTCGCTAAAAATTCATGAAAGTTGAGACTGTTGAAAGTAAAAATTTGCAACATCAAAATATTTTAAAATCAGATTATGTCCTCTCCAGTTTAGCTGGTACTTGAGAGTCTGGCAGTTAGGTATGACCTTGCTTCCTCCCCTTACATGCCTGACAAGAGGGGAAGAGGTTACCTAATAACACAGCAGCAACCTTGCATCCTCTCTCTCTCTCTCTCTCTCAGATGCATGCTAACTTCCTCCCCTTACACGCCTGACAAGAGGGGAAGAGGTTACCTAATAACACAGCAGCAACCTTGCATCCTCTCTGTCTGTCTCTCTCTCTCAGATGCATGCTAACTTCCTCCCCTTACACGCCTGACAAGAGGGGAAGAGGTTACCTAATAACACAGCAGCAACCTTGCATCCTCTCTGTCTGTCTCTCTCTCTCAGATGCATGCTAACTTCCTCCCCTTACATGCCTGACAAGAGGGGAAGAGGTTACCTAATAACACAGCAGCAACCTTGCATCCTCTCTGTCTGTCTCTCTCTCTCAGATGCATGCTAACTTCCTCCCCTTACATGCCTGACAAGATGGGAAGAGGTTACCTAATAACATAGCAGCAACCTTGCATCCTCTCTCTCTTGGCCAGCCAATGGGAGGCAGCTATAGGCGGTAGCTCATCATGGCTGTGCTCAATATTCCTTTCTCCTCTTACATGCCGGTGAGAGGGGAAGTGGTGGCCTTGCAACTACAGCGTCATTCCTCTCTTGTTCAACCTGTGAGGGTGATAGCCTCCACACAGGATCCCATTTGCTTCTGTTGGGTGCACGACTTCTCAACTAAAATGAGGAGAAATTACTATAAGAAAGGGGGAAGAAACACTTCAATCATCGTCAGCTTCATTTAGCTGCAACTTGCCACAGCAAGAACCACTTTTGCTTGTTCCCTCTTGCCGGCAACATATTACACTCACACAAAGTTTGTTGTGGTGGTCTGGTGTAGTCTGGTGCAGTTGGGAATGTTTGAACAAAGACAGTCACTTTTAGGCAGTGGTTTTTTTACCCCAACATTTCAAATAATTTCCCACTTTTATTGTTTTTATCTCGTAACACAGAATCCCTCCAGCAGCTAAGGTTCAGGGAGAGTAAGCAAATGCTGCAAGAGGATCCCGAACTGCAGGGACTAGAGGTGGGTCACCGAGCATCAACCTGTTACTTTGTATCTGATACCCACTAGTATCAGGTACTGTAAAAGAGTATATGTACTGCTGAACTGTGGATACATTTAGTATCTGTTTAACATTCGTCAATGTGTTACATCTGCTGTTCCACACAAAGTTGCCAACTTTTTGAAAGAAATTTTCTTATTGAAACACAAAAACCACCAGAAATTCACTACATTGTTAAAAAATAAAATATGTAATTTTTTTTTTTTGCAGTTTTAAATAATAGTAATTACTATTGCTTATTACGGTTACTTTCTTCCATATGTATAAATACAACCATTAGAATATTAAAAAAATTAGAAATTTGAAAGTAAAAAACTCTTTCGTATATAACTTTAATAATGCATTAGCTAGGCATGCGTACAAACACAGAGTACTTTTCCACTGTATACATGGATACTTCAAGTACTTTTCCACTGTATACATGGATACTTCAAGTACTTTTCCACTGTATACATGGATACTTCAAGTACTTTTCCACTGTATACATGGATACTTCAAGTACTTTTCCACTGTATACATGGATACTTCAAGTACTTTTCCACTGTATACATGGATACTTCAAGTACTTTTCCACTGTATACATGGATACTTCAAGTACTTTTCCACTGTATACATGGATACTTCAAGTACTTTTCCACTGTATACATGGATACTTCAAGTACTTTTCCACTGTATACATGGATACTTCAAGTACTTTTCCACTGTATACATGGATACTTCAAGTACTTTTCCACTGTATACATGGATACTTCAAGTACTTTTCCACTGTATACATGGATACTTCAAGTACTTTTCCACTGTATACATGGATACTTCAAGTACTTTTCCACTGTATACATGGATACTTCAAGTACTTTTCCACTGTATACATGGATACTTCAAGTACTTTTCCACTGTATACATGGATACTTCAAGTACTTTTCCACTGTATACATGGATACTTCAAGTACTTTTCCACTGTATACATGGATACTTCAAGTACTTTTCCACTGTATACATGGATACTTCAAGTACTTTTCCACTGTATACATGGATACTTCAAGTACTTTTCCACTGTATACATGGATACTTCAAGTACTTTTCCACTGTATACATGGATACTTCAAGTACTTTTCCACTGTATACATGGATACTTCAAGTACTTTTCCACTGTATACATGGATACTTCAAGTACTTTTCCACTGTATAGGTTCTCAAAAGTTCGCTTATGACGTGGCCAAACCATATTGTTATTCCAAATGACTACCTAAATCATGTAACATACATCACAAGATATTTACATGCTCCCTCCAGCTATGCGTAATATATTACCGGGGATTGAGCACTCGTAAAGACACAAAAGAGTGATGAACTGATAAAAAAAGAAATCTTCAGTTTTCCTTCAAATCACCAGAACCGTCACCAAATTTGTACAGGAATCATTAAATTTTCAACCTGTCGCAAAAATGAAATTGTGACACAATCTTCAGAAATATTTCATAAAAACAGAGTAATACCAAAAATGTCTGCAGTTCTCTCTTGTTTTATGGCACCTTTACCCTGCAAACAGCAGCCACGTTATCCTCTGTAGGGTGGATGACTTCATATATTCTGTACCCCAACTACCTCAGTTACTCTTGATCAATCTTCTACTATGTTCAGACCAGCCACCAGGACATCGTCCAACAATACTACAACTCCCTCAACACCAATTAACTGTTTCCGTAAGTTTTTCAAATATTGCCGGACCGCTACTCACCCCTAACTGTAGGCGATGAACTTTGAAAAAGCCCATGATGACGTTGAGCGTTAGTCAATCGGTAGTTGCTATCACCATCTGCAGATATGCGTCTTCTAAGTCCAGTTTTTTAAGTTACTTGCCTCCTACCAATGATGCAAAGGCTTCGTTAATGGTTGACAATGGATAATGCTTTAGTATTTACATTACCTTGGTAGTCCCTATATATGCGAACAGATCCATCTCTTTTCATGATGGGTACAATAGGCGTTGCCCATGTTGAATGTGGCACTGGTTCATTCACACCCTGTCTCACCAGTTTATCATTTGCTGCACGTACTTCCTCCCTCAGGGCAAAGGGCTCGGGTCTATACTTTTTATAAATGAGCACAGCTCCCTCTCTGAGTGTAACTGTCACTGGTGGGCCGGGCCCTTGTACTGTCGAACACCCGAGGATATTTTGCCACTAGTTCTGCCACCCACTGTTCCTTTTGATCACCCATATCTGTCCCACTACTGTCAAGTGCTCAAATTCCTGTAATTGAAATCCCTAAGGGTTCAAACCAATTCCTTCCAAGTAAACCAGGTCCCTTTCCACTCGCCACTGACACTGGCAGTGCCGCTGAAGGACGGCCCTTCACTTTCACAAACACTGTTCTAGCACCCTTCACCTGCAGCTGCTCTTGAGACCAAGTTTTTAAGGCAATGTTACAGTTGTTCAGTGACGATTGTTCCGGCCACAGAGATTTGTAGCTTTCCCAGCTAATCACTGACAATCTATCACTAGTATTGACCTCTGTGCTATGCTTGTTGCCATCCAACAACAAATGGTGCCTTGCTTAACAGAGCCTGCAGGCTGCATAACCAATACAGTCCTTCTACATTATCATCCTCTTCTTTCTGTGCTGCATCTGATTCTCGAACTGTTTCTGGAAGGACGTGAATCCCTCCTGTGTTCTTTCTCCTTCATATCCCTGGGGTACATTACCAATTGCTTCTTGCTTCTTTTTCTTGATGCATGCCCACTCTAAATGACCCCATTTAGAACAATAGCAGTAGACAGTAGACATGTGACTGCATATTTCTAGTGCATGGTTCTCAGAACATAGCCAACACAGTTTAGCTGGCCTCTCCTCAACCTTTTTCCTGGCATTATCTGTGCGTCTCTGCCCACCCTCACTGCGTGCACTGTGGACCTTTCATCTCCAAGTGAGTTTAACTCCTTGGCTGTACTTTTTAAGTCTGCCATATTTTTGCCAATTGCCTCAGATGTTTTCATGATTTCACTGTAAATTGGCTTGAAATGTTGTGTGAGCGTGGTAAATACTGCTGTGATAGTTTCTTCATCTGTATGCTTTGACACCACAGTTCAGTGCTGCAGACCATGTAAAACACAGCACATTTTACTTCCTCTATCTCCACTTTGTTGGCAATAAAATAAAACTGAACTCTATCACAGTATGTCAACGCGTCCCGACCCAGAACAAATTCTCCCATCACACCATTGGTAGCCATATCTGCCACTTGTAGCAGATATGCACACACAAACAATCTTAGGATCCTCGTCGTTATCATTCCATTACGACCCTGAGTAACATCCAGTTTATTTCAATGCAGACTGGCCATTATCGCCTGAGCACGCACAGAGTCAGTTCAAGTACACCACACATGATCATACCTATCCCATGTCATAGCTGCCAACTTACACACTTCACAACTAGGCTGTCCTAACACTACTACCTATTCTGCCAACATAACCTAGCTACATTCAGTATATAACACTGCCTACCTTACCTGATGCAGTTAGCACACCTGCTTCAAACCACTTCAGCCATAGTTCTTAATGAATTTTGCAAAGTTTCTCATGGTTTTGTATTGTGGCATATCATTTAAGGGTAGTAAAAATTATAATAAACATAATTTGAATCTATTTAGTTTATTTCCTGTATTTTTCCTGGAATTGTTCTGTTTTTTGGTCAATTTTTTGGGATTTTTGTTGTTGCTGAGAATTCCTTCATAAAATCACTACCCTCATAAAATCTGGACTTGTAAAATTGAGAGCCTGCTGTAGCTTTTTGATGGAGAACAACTTTTATAAAATATAAACAACTTATCATCCCTTCTTTTATGATAAATTGTTTATATTTTACTGTGATTGCATATTATTTTCTTAATCTTTGACATTTTTTTATTAAAGTGTTTTGGAAGAAATTGTGAGAAAAAAAACATTTCATTACCATAATTACGAACTCAAACAACCAGAAATTTCACCTCTATATCAAGAACTATTTAATGTTTGTAGGAAATAAAACACATTTACTATGTTCTTAAGATTCCATACTCTGTACATTTAGTGATAAATTGCAGCTTGCAGTGACATAACCTCTAGGGGGTGCCTTGCTCCTCTCTACGAGTAGTAAAGGACGCCACAATGAGAGTAAGTGGGCACACAAACTGTTCATAAATTGTATACTATCTCTAATTAATTGTTATAATATATTAATTGTATGCTATCTTCACTTCTGAATTACAGACTTTTCTCTATCTTTTATGAAGCACATCATTTACATTTTGATTGCATAAAAATGAAACTTATAAGCGAAGCAAAAATGTAGTAAGAGAGATGCCTGAAGGTTTGCCCCCTCCTGAGTTGGAAGTTCTTTGCCACTGGCAGCTTCTCACTGTGCTGTGTATAACGTTGGTGATGTTAATATTTCCACAGAATTGTGTGTGTGTGTGTGTGTAAACCTTGTGTTTGTGCTTGCAGGTGGTCACACGTGGAGACCGGAAGATGCCTGCCAGCCAGCAAACTTCAACAAAAGTTCCCTTCCATTTGTGACGCTTGTCAGTAAGTTGGCTCTCTCTCTTCATATTACATACAGTGAAACCTCTTTAATACAAACTTTGAGGGACCTGAATTTGTGTAGTTTGTAATAATGAGGTTTATATTAACAAGTGTTTTTGATAATTATGAAAAACCTGAAAAAAATTTTATGTGAACTCCTGTGATTCAGCACATTGGAATGTGAGACATTCTTATCACTAGCATGCTATCTTTTTTATCAATGGATTTGATATAACATGGTAATACAACTTAACAAATATTTTTTATCGAGCCTAAAAATTAACATAAACTTTCCTATCGGACTCCCACAGGAAAGAAGACAACTTTGTATTAATGAGAACTTTGCACTAAGGGGTTTTTATTATGCAGGTTTCACTATTTCAGAAGTACTACTGAATCACATGAGTTCATATTTTAATTTATTGAAGTTTTTCATAATTATCAAAATCACCTGTTAATATAACCCCCATTATTACAAACTGCACAAATAAATATGTAGATTGTAAAACCATCCCTTTCAACAATTATGCAATTTATAGGCAATATTAAATGATGAATAGCGACAAAACCAAATTAATACCAGAATGAAAGATAAAACACTGCCTAATTCCCAAATTAAGTTAAAACAGTAAATAAAATAAAATTGATTGAAAATGTTTTTTTTTTACCTGTAAAACCATGATTATCAATTTGTACTTAAAATTTATGAACTATGTGAACCAAGTGGTAGGTACAAAAAATGATAAACCTTTCAACTCATTGGTATTTTGAGCATACTAGAAAGTGAAAAAAAGGAAAAATTAATTTTTAGTTGGTAAAATTCAAGTTGGGTGAATAAGAACAATAAATATCAAATGCTGCAGAAGCTATAACTAGAATAACAATTTAATGAAATAAGCAAAATTTAAAAATAATAATATAACGATGGTTTACTTTCTGTGATCAAATGTTTTTCCTCTGTAAAACATATTCAAACAGTTTTTGTAAGACGGCAAAAAAGAAAATATGCAGTGTCTTAGAACTTCGAGTAAATTTAGTTTCTTAAACCTTAATTGAGTTTTTGTATGTTAGTATGTGTGTAAGGATACATTACTGGTAACTGTGCATAGTATTTGTACAAATAATGACAGTAACACTATTAAATGGACACAAAATAAATATTTTATGTTGATAAACACGAATTCTGCAATTTTAAATGACACAATCTGTATTGTTACGTGTCGAGCCCTGCACTGACATGTGTGGTGGCACATTAAGGCAGGAGGTTGCACCACCCCTCCCAAGGTTGGTCCCGCTACATCACCAGGCAGGCGGGGGATGATTGACAGCTGCCCTGAACTGGTTTCACCACCTCCCCACCCTGCTTGCTGCTTGAAGGGTTGACATATGCAGACTGTTGCGCTAGCTTTCTGATCGTCTCCCCCCTAAGCATCAACTGACATATGAAGAATGTTCTTGGCCATGGAGCCAAGACTATAAATACCAGTGCAGCCGGAGGGTTGGGAGTCTGTGATAGCCATCTGGAAGAGTGTGAGCAATAGTGCCATCTTTGATCTTTGCTCGCTCTCTTCTCTTTTGGCCTCCCCTCCCCCCCATCCCACCCACCAATGAACACACTTCACTAATTTTGTGCTCCAGGTATAAAGAGGACCTCTCTTGTGTTGAAAATCGCTCTGCCTGGATGCACTCCAATGCCAGAGCTTACACTACTTTCGCTTAGCATTCTACATTTGCATAGCACCTCGCTATCCACCAATACTCACTTTTGAGTTCTAACAATCAAAAGGGTTACCCTCGCTCCTAGCACACTTGCGTCCACCACCTTTTTTTGGCAATGCAGGTACGGACCTTGATGACTCAGTCAGGGTACAGGCTGGATATGTATGTTTTATTGCTCAGTCGATAAACAAACATATTCAGAGTTGACTTGCTCTTTTCACTATCTACTTTGCTTCACATGCTACTTTTCTACTATACGCCCTTTCTTGACCTAGTTTTCTGCTAACGTTCTTCCAGCAGTGGGCATATGTCGCCTCCCTCCCCTCTTCATGTGTTGGTTGGAATGTATGGCGACATCCTGTCTTGCTGATCAACACAGGAGTAGTGTGCAACACCGCTGTGGCAACTTTCTGTGTAAAGTGCTTGGGCCTGCCGCCGGCAATGACCTGCCCAGCCAACGTACTCGCAGGAAGCCAATAAGCAGGAGTATCCTAGGGTCCAAGGGGACTCAGAGTAGCAGGTGACATCCTGCTCTTTCCTCTAACCAAAGAATGGGATTACGTTCCACATGGGCAATGCACCACAAAGGTCACTGCCCTCCGGGAGGCTGCCCAGGCTCTTCCTCCAGTTGTAGGATTCCCCTTATTTGTGACTTCAGGCCGTGTCCTCGTCTTACAGATCACCCACTATCTTCCACTATATGCCTTGCCATGGGCCTGGGCGTGGAAAAAGCCAAACAGGCCTTAGCCTTGTTTGGGAACTTGGTGGATACTGCACTTATGACCAACAAGGTGTATACTTGGAAGAAGGACGCTGCTGCATGCCAGAGGGGAACTGCATCAGGAATTTCAGGCCAGACCATCTATCGGACTCCAGTACATCCAGCCAATAACTTCTTCCGTTTACTGTGATGCATAGCGTGAGCTGTTTTGCCCTTCACCCTACACCACCTCAAAAGCTGATGGTAAGGGGACCCTCGAAACCTTAGGGGAAAATGATACACCACCTGAGGCTCAACACCACACGCGCGGTCAGCAGCGATAACATTTGTGCCTACCAGGGTTCTCACACGTCCCACACGAAGCATTGCTTCTCCTCGTGCTCAGAGAGGGCAATCATTGAACTGTGCAGCCCGCAGAAACAAAATTTCCACCACAGTGACACGTGCTTCCTAGCTGTCAGGGGGAAAGACTTAGATGACGGTCGCCAGTAAGCTCCTGTCCACTAATGAGGCATCAAGCTTGTCTCAACTGGCTTCACCACCCCACCTGCTGGAGGGGTTGACGTCTGTGGGATGCTTTGCTGTCATTCTGGTCGTCTCTCCACCTCTGTGCAGGCTGAAGTGTGATGAATGTTTTCGGGCATGGCAGTAGACTATAAGTACTAGCATGGTTGGAGAGTTGGGAGTCTGTGATAGCCATCTGGCAAAGTGCGGTGAAGAGTCAATTGATGGCAAATGAGTGTGCGTATGGCGGCTACAAGTAAGAGGTTGAGAATGCTGTGGAGTGTGAGTTGCCAGACAAGTAGATTGCAGATGTGTACAGAAGTGCTTGTGGCTCTTCAGAACGATCCAGAAAAGTATAAATATTGATTAGTGATGGCCGGGAAGCTTGGCGCATCACCTAGTCTATGAGTGAGGGCTCTTTTATGTGGGTTCAGGCCGAGATTCCTGGGTGGCCTTATGGGCTGGGTTTTACGGATGTGCCTTAGCTCGGAGGGAGCCGGTATACAGAGTCGGCCTGGTTGGGCGGCGGCAGGCTATGTAGGCGTGGGTGGCAGTGAATGCTGGCTTACCACCTGTAGACTGGCGCTATAATTGACCGCTGGCAGGCTACGGCAGACGACTCTGCAGTCCCTGTACGAGGGCAGCTAGTGTTTGGCTGGTGGTGGCTGGTCCAGGGGCTGCTGGACTCCAAGCGGCAGCGGTAGGTGCTAGTAGCCGATAACTGGTGCTGGCGAAGCCCAGTCCCACGTGCAGTCTGAGCTGCCGGCTGACAAGAGGATGCAGTGTGCCACCGCACTTCCAGGGTGGCTCAAACAAGTTACTAGGGAGGACTGAGGAATGAGGCTCCTGCAGTCGGCGGGTGGCTTGTGCCTGATCCCGAACGGAGGAAAGGATGTGTTGCCTGGCAATTTGTTGGCTGTAGGAGCCATAGATGCCTTCTTATCGGCCCACTTAGCCCCTCCTTGTTGGGTGAATGGCATTAGGTAAGGTAAGGGTCGTTGCAGCAAGCAAGGGGCAGGTGACAGTAATTCCATAGCCAAGAGTACCCAGATACGATAATGTCACTCCTCGTCAGGCTGGCGAATTGCATGCGATAATAGAGCATGTTAGCTGACTTGGGTGGTCCAGTTGCTTCCTCGTGAAGTGTACCTAGTAAGGGGCTCTAACTTACGAGTGCTCCAAATCCCCACGGTTTGGGTGGCTGGCGAATCATGTGGTATTTTTGCATCGTACGAACAATCCAGTTAAGGGAGTCCACAGTTCTACCCTAGTATCTACAATGGTTTCGCAAGACCCAGTCACCTGCCACTCCCTTTGGGGATGGCATTTACAGGGCGGTTGAGAGGTACAAATTACCTTTGGAATTAGAATGCAGTGTGTCTACTTGAACGTATTTATTCTCTGGAGAATAAACACGGTGACCCATACTAACTCCAAGGCTTTCTTAGTTACCAAGTAACCGGCAGATGCTATGTTACGAACAGGGGAAGGTGACCTGTTAGAGCAAGAGCAGACCTAGAGCAAGAGCAGACCTAGAGCAACTATTAAGTAGTCATAAGAATGACTCAAATCCTACTGTCGCCTAGTGTGGTCCTGAAGGGCCGGGGTGTGACACTCCTAAGTGGAGTGCGTGTCTCAGGGGTTTAAGAAAGCTTCGTTGGTAGTAGATCGGAAGAGGCCCATAGTACGGCAGTGGTAGGGTGAACTGCTGAGTTGCCAAAGCAGAGGACACCAATGCGATGACAGCTCGACGTCAACTGGCGTTCTGGGGGCTCGTCCGCCCCTAAATACAGACTGGAGTCCTCCTTCGGCTTCTTTCGGACATCTTCGGCCGGCCGGCTCATGCCTGAGTGGGTGGTGTCATCCCCTGCTGCGCTTTCTTGGCGAATGTTGTAAGCAGGGTAGCTCTGTGTTTTGCATGGTATCACGACGCTCGCTTAGGGGCGGGCCAGCTCTGTTCACGTGATGAGGTTTGGGCGCATGATTTTTGTGCGTAATTCATTGCTACTGGCAACGGTGGGTAGTATTCATCTCTCGGGTGTAGCAGTCCGGGTTCGCCCCTCGATGAGGATATCGGTGGCTTCCCTCGAGCTGAGTTGAACTCGTAGATGCTTACATAGTGCATTGCCAGCTACGCGTCATACATCAATTCACCCCCCCCCCCCCNCAAACTTGTTTCATGGATCTCTCTCTGGGGTTGCAGTGGTGTAGAACTCTCACTGGAAGTGTGCTCGTGGAGTTCTGGGGTTGCGGTGATGTAGAACTGTCACTAGAAGTCTCTGACGTGGCCTTCTGTAGCTCCCGCTCTTCTGTGTGTTCTCTTGGACTGGCGCTTGGCGGCCGGGTTTTCCCTGTTGCGCTATCTCTCTCTTCCAGGTGGCAGTTGGGTGAGGCGATAGCCCACTAATGGCTTCAACCTCCTGGGTAGAGTGTGTTATGGGACTTGTACCGATGTCTGGTGAATGCACGCGCCTTTCTTAGTTGTGTAAAATGTGGAGCTCACACAAAACAGCTGAGGGCTCTCGTTACTTTACATTGTGCAATACAGTCTGACCTGGAAAAATAAAAATACATTCATCCAAGTATATTTAGCACTGAAAGAAAATGAGGAGTGTTTTCTAACCCAAACTTGCATTGGGTGTGTAAGGTTCTAGTTGTACCTGCCGTGGCACTGAAGGCGTGCTAGCAAAGGGCCTTGCTCTGTGGCCACTCCTACGGGTGCAGGCAGGTTAGTCTCTTACACTTTGTGTGTTCACTGAAGCAGTTCGCGTGGGTTTCTGCTGACTGTCTAGGTGGGAAGGGGTGTTATTCAGTGCCTGCTAGTCCCTGATGGCAACCGTGGTTCACAGTTCGGTTCCCCCCGCACCACTTACACTTTTTCGGCACAGTAATCGATTGGTTTGTTTAGGTAGTTTGTAAACGCGACAATTATAACCCAAGGTTTACCTAGGGGTCCTCCGAAAGTCCGGGTGGAGAGTCACTGTTCCAGTTGACTGATCACATCGGCCTTGGCGTCCGCGTAAGGCCACTTGAAGCATTTGGAAGGTCGCCAAGGCTACTCTTTGTACCGGCCGACTTGCTCCTCATTAGCTGTTCGAAACACGCGGGTGTGTATCTGGTAGGTCCCGCTGGTCCTCGGCTGGCTGCTGGGCTTATCGAATGTGGGTGTGGTGGTTGATGTCTTGGAGCCGTTGAGCTGTGCGGACCGGCTAGGTCTCTCGTCGGTGGAGTTCGCCATCGAAGGCAGGGGCTTTTGGGGCTCCCCCACCTCCTTGGCTCGGCTCATCTCCTTCGGGTCTGACAGGCATCATCTCGGGACCGTCCAACTCCGAGGTCCTACTGGGCTCCATGTCCTCCGGAATTGCCAATGTTTGCGAAGGTTCTTGGGGCTCCCCCACCTCAGCTGGTGTGCGGCTAGCGGTGGCTGGTCTAGGGTCTGCTGGACTCCGGGCGACAGCAGTGGGTGCTGGCGTGCGGTAGCTGGTGCTGGCGAGGCCCAGTCCCACTAGCACTCCGAGTCACTGGTGGACGACGGCATGCAGTGTGCCGTTGATCTTCCGGGGTTGGTCGAACAAGTTACTAGGGAGGACTGAGGAGTGAGGCTTCTGCAATCAGCCGGTGACTTGTGCCTGATCCTGAGCGGAGGAAATGCTGAAGGCCGAAGGAGATGGGTTACTTGGCAATTTGTTGGCTGTAGGAACCGTAGATGCCTTCTTATCGGCCCACTTAGTCCCTCCTTGTCGGGTGAATTGCATTAGGTTTGTCGCAGCAAGTAAGGGGTAGGTGACAGTTATTCCCTAGCTAAGAGTACCCAGATGCGATAATGTCACACCTTGTCAGGCCTGGTGCTCCAACCGGTGAATTGCACGCCGTGGATGGAGTAAGTTAGCTGACTTGGATGGTCCATTTGCAGCCTCGTGGAGTGTACCTAGTAGCGGGCTCTACTGTACGTGTTTCGCCAAGTGCCTTTGCACACTGGGCCAACGGTATGGGTGGTCTGTGAATCGTGTGGTGTTTTTGCGACATATGAACAACACAATTAGGGGAGCCCACAGTCCTACCCTAGTATTGGCAATCGTTTTGCAAGACCCGGTCACCTGCCGCTCCCTTGGGGGTTGGCGTTTACAAGGAGAGTTAAGAGGTACAAATCACCTGTGGAATTAGAATGCAGTGTGTCCACTTGAACGTATTTATTCTCGGGAGAATAAACTATAACACTAACTCCTAGGCTTTCGTAGTTACCAAGCAACAGACGGAAGTTACATTACGAAGAGGTGAAGGGAACCTGTTAGAGAGCAAGAGCAAACCTAGAGTAACGAATAAAGTAGTCGTGAGAATGACTCAAATTCTACTGTCACCTAGTGTGCTCCTGAAGGTACGAGGTGTGACACTCCTAAGTGGAGTGCGTGTCTCAGGGGTTTAAGAAAACTTCGTTGGTAGTAGATCGGTTGCGGAAGAGGCTCATAGTACGGCAGTGGTAGGGTGAACTGCTGAGTTGCCAAGGCAGAGGACACCAATGCGATGATAACTCGACGTCAACTAGCGTTCTGGGGGCTCGTCCGCCCCTAAATACAGACTGGAGTCCTCCTTCGGCTTCTTTTGGACATCTTCGGCCTGCCGACTCCTCCCTGAGTGGGTGGTGTCATCCCTTGCTGCGCCCTTCTTGGCGAGAGTTGTAAGCAAGGTAGCTCGGTGTTGCGCGTAGTATCATGGCGCTCGCTTGCGGGCGGGCAGGCTCTGTTCAGGTGACGAGGTAGGGGCGCATGATTGATGTGCATAATTCATTGCTACTGGCAACGGTGGGTAGCATTCATCTCTCAGTTGTAGCAGTCCGGGTTCGCCCCTCAGTGAGGATGTCGTGGTTTCCCACAAGCTGAGTTGAAGTCGTAGATGCTTACATAGTGCATTGCCAGCTATGCGTGATGCGTAAATATAAATGTGTATATATTTTAAAAGTAATTTTAAAATTGTTTTTTTTTTTACTTGACGCATTATGTTTAAACCAGGACCATCAACATCGCTGTAACACCTTGCCTGGCCCCCCTTCCACCGCATAAACAAACGTGAGATGTCCAGAACAATGGTTGCTCTGCCCCTATGCGAGCATCGATACTACCCTCACAACTGTCAGTTACCATTTCGCAGCCGCCCCGAACCAGCAAGAGGCTGACCTTCCTCCGCGCATTACTAGTCCTTAGGGCGTCCGCTGCACCGCTATATATTGAGTTGCAGCCCCAGTAAACGATAGTTGTTTTTATCAGACATCAACTACGCTACTCTCTCTCTTACAAGCACCACGATACTATGCCACTTGCTAATCACTATCCAACCGTCTGTCAGGGATAAGAAGTTACCCCACTTGAGTTCATCTCCCGAGGTACTTCGAGGCCATGCTCATTACACTGACCACCTCTTTGCAGTAGAACAACAACTTCGATTCACGTGTTTCAACTGTTAGGTAGCTGGAGTAGGCAGCAGTAAATTTGACCTGATTAAGAGTTGGTACCGGCTTAATAGATAGAGACTCAAACAGGTATAGCATCCCAATTGAGGAATCTTTTGTCAACGTGCATAAAACCCTGTAGCCCTTTATTCCAAAGATTTGCCTTCTTATTAGAGAGGTGATATCTCTGGTTAACTGGTCTTTCTCAACAACCCATGGTCACCTAGTAACCTATCATGTCTATAGGGACTTCTCTGTGAAGAAAGGGGAACCAGACATACATGCTCAGACAATAACAAAACAATTCCTGCCGGGGGTGATTGTGCTTCAAAGGGGAAATCCCCTCCTCAACTTGATGGCTGGTACTATGGTTGTTCAGTCTGTTTTGGTTGGACTTGCTTCCTTCAATTCAGCACACCACCGCTATTTTATTTGCCACCAGGTGGAGGGCCGGTGTGAGCAACTGGGGATCCTGGCACAGACAGGGACAGTTTTCGGCCCCTGGCATGATGGTGCCACACAGGTGGCGAGAGGAAGCTGCATATCGTGCATCATCATGTTTTATCACAGTCAAACATCACAAACAACAACCGAGTATCAACGCATGTAGCTGAGTTTTTATCATTCCGACGCAAGTTTAGTGGTTTAGCAAAGTAAAATTATTGATTATCGAGGCACGAAAAGTGATTGTTAGTTGTGAATATTGGTTTGTGTTTATAACCTAAATGCACAGTGACTTAACCTGCATGTTCAGTAGCCTGATGCCTACTGGAAAAAACTATACTCGAATGACCAGTGGATCTTTGTTAGTTTGATAAAACTCGATTTTTTGAGTCTTGACCTAATGCTAATGTCCATGATGGAATTCTAAAGCACTGTTTGGCATTAGCTATCCTATGAGCCATGCAGTGGCATCATCATCCTTCCATTCCATCTGCTCTGCTCAGCTGTTGAAGGGGAGGTAGATTCAAAGTGTAGGTGATGTAGTAACTGCCATGATACATGCGCAGTGCCAGTATTACTGATTGTATTCTTCTGCACACTTCAGCTCCGTTCCGCTCTCATGTCCCAGTGTTTGTCTGGGGTACATTGGCACACAAGGTGCATTAGGCCTATATACACATTTGACGCGCCACGAGCGACGTCTTTCTCCCATCTAGCCTCGCAACAGCCGCGGCCGCCTCCTAAGAAGAGCCATTGTGCCGTACACGCCACAGCAAGCCTTCAAGCCAGAGCTGGCTTGCCCAGCTGTTTGCCGCCTGCTGCGCTGCAACCTGCTTCACATCACGTCGCCGCTCTCTTACCCCTCCAGCGCCTGACGTGTGAGGGTAGTGGCCACTGCTCTCTTTTACTCTCTTCTCTCCTTAGCCTTTCTCTCTCCACACCCCACAACCCCCACACTAGCCCTGTGCACCGCGTATAATAGGACCCGCAGTCCTCAGTTCAAGACTGTCTAGCGCCAGTCCACTTGTCTGGTGTTACTCTGCCCGGGAGCACACCGATGGCTGTCTCGCGCCAGACTTCTATGGAACGTCACGCTGCCCGAGAGCCACCAGATATTGCGTCTCGCCTTCGCAGAATGTCAGGCTGCCCGAGCATCAACAGACTTCTTCAAGTCGTCACTGCCTTTCGCAGTCCAGTCGAGAGTTCTACTCTGCACGACATCGCCATGCTGTCCACCAGCATACCGAAGTCGCCATGCTTCCAGCTACTTTGTAGCTTACTCTCAGCTTTCACAAGTAGAGTACCGCTAACTCTAGAGGTATCCACCCCCCCCCCCCCCNACTAAGTACAATACAAGTTGGGATCTTAGGATAGACCCTTCAGGCCTCAGTCAGGGTACAGGCTGGTTTGTGTGTGTTTGATTGAGCAATCAATAAAACAGGCATAAATCTGACTTGGTTGAGTTGTCTCTTCCAGCACACTGTATTTTCCCACACCTTGCTCCTGCTAAGTTACTATTTCATCACAAGACTGTTCCAAGGATAGCCACGAGCTGAAACCTTGTTCCTTTTCTCTCCTATTGATAACTGTTTTGAAGTACAGATTAGGAAGTTTGCCTTCCCAGGCCCGATTAGAGCAGTTGTCCTTTGGACTATTGACCTTCCAGTAAGTGTCTGGGTCTGCCCGGGATGCCTCGAGCACCAGGTCACCTGCTTGGAAACTATAGGCCAACCCCAAGGAGTCCCACTCTAGGTGACACGTGGGTCTACCTGCAACGTCCAGCGTGCCAGGAAGCCACGGGAGTGGACGCCCTTAGCCTTCTACTGTAATCTCCAGTTTAGTATTTGGGTCTGCCCGTGACATCCCACGTGCCAAGCCACTGGACTTAAAGGCTAGTAGAACAGGCAACGAATCCTACCTAACCTCCACATCCTACTCTCCATCAGACTGTGTCTACCCCCTTACTGGCCATCCGTTATCAACCTATCTGGTTCACAATCCCTCCTTCTTATGTCTCACTATAGTGCTGGGCGGGGCAAAGCTGCCAAGCAGGGACCAGCTCAAGCTGGGATATTGAAGGAGAATGGTTCAGTTGGCAACCAGGTATACACCTGGAAGAAAGAGGAGGCTTCATGTCAGAGAGGATCTTCATCTGCAATCAGCACGTCAAGTTCTACAAGCCTTATCTGGCACGCACCATGGGCAGTATCTCCGCTACCACCAACGCCGTCAAAGAAGACACCTACCTTCATCCGGCCAACCAACTTTACAGGGGAAGTCAGGCCCCTTAACGTCACACCAGCTTATATACGTACCAGGTTTCCCACTAGCCCATCGCTTGCAAGCACACAAACAACGCTCATATATAGAAGTGGGCAAAGCCAACAGCCTAGCCAACAGGAAAAACCTCGTATAAGTGGCGAGCACTGCTTCACCGTCGCCCAGGGGGGAAGTACCTCGGCCTCACCCTTCAACTGCCATTCCCACTAAGGGTGAACGATGAGGTGACATTCATAAATTCAGACATTTGTTAGTCAATACAAAGAATCTGTGGAGAAACAATTTTGCATGAAGATAAAAAAGAGGTTAAAAGCAACTGCATTGGAATGCTGCTAGAAAACTTTATTGGAATAAAGTGAAAGTTGTGCATTATGTAGATGGCAGATAGATGTGTAATATGTACATTTCTACATTCTACTTAAGAAATTTTTCAGCTTCTTTTATTTTGTATTTATTAGAGAAATGATGTTGCTGTGTGTTTATCTATTTAAAATAAAAGTATTACATGTTATTTCATTCAGTCTGCATTACATGAAACAAACTGATAACAAGGATTTCTGATCAGACTTCAGAAGAGTCATGAAGTTATTACTCATGCTTGTAAAATATAAAAAATACAACAGAAATTAGAAAAAAAAAACATTGAAACAATTTAAATATTTTTCTCCAGCAAAGTTAGAATCACTCAATTTTGTATTACCATAAAGTATTATTGAACCATAGACTAAAGATGGGACAGTTATCTTCTGCGTGTATCCTTAACATTAGCCAGAGATTTACCAGCAGAACTTTTAAAAATACTTTTTTTTCAAAAAGTGATGTCAGTTGTTTATGTTTAGTTTCTCAACAGATTAATGCCTTTCAGTAATACCATTACATGAAACTTGCTTAGAGGAAGTGCTTTAGTTTCAAGAAATGTATTTATTTGGTCAGTGTGCTAATATTTTTATATTTTTGCAAGCTGCATTGCTTTGACATTTCTATTGGTAATAAAGCAGTTCATATTCGGGATTCGGAAGTTGATTAGCATGTACCTGGCAAGTGTTCTCTACCATTATGGCCATATTCCATTATAGTTAAGGGAATATTTAGTTATGGAGTGAGTTTGTTTTGTTCAAAGTCCTGTAATATTCAGACATTTAGGCAGTTATTTTTCTATACCATTTTACATAAATATATTTGACCTATACCCTTTAATACAGAAGCATAGAAATTCAGAGAAATTTTGCCTGATTTTGAGTTTATGGATGACGTGGGAAGCATTGGAAAAGGGCTACGTGGATTTTTTTCGAATTCCTGTGTTCGTAATTGTCGTTGATGGTGCTTGACATGAACGATATCATACATTATTAGCAAATATGATTCTCTTTCTGGGGTGGTAAGTGTGCTGTATCACATAATTTAATAGTTTGTTTAATTTAATTTTTTTGATCATGTTAGAGTCACAATAAAATATCAAGTGAGTACGAAAAACTCAGCCCAAATTATTCACCATTAATTTATATTAATGAAAATTCCTTATTTGCATACAAGATTTCTGAAACACTCCTGCCTAAAATATCATCAAAATAAGTGAATAAAATACGTATAAAAAATGTTAAAAACAATATTATTTATAGCCCTCCTCCTCCCTGGTTGAAGGCATCCTTGCCTCTTGGTAACAGTGGATTTGCGAAAATCCCTCAGTGGGCAGAGCATTATAACAGCACGCTTCTAGACCAATTGATGTAGTTGTAAGCCCTCTTCCATCAAGCATACCTGTATAAAATCAGGAAATATAAATATAAGCCCCCAAATTACATGATGTTTGTTAAGCCAAAAAACATGTAATAACTGTCACAGACACATAAATGTTTGCAGGTTTTTGTAATAGGAAAAGAAACATGGAAAAGGATATTTACAAGCACTAGAAATCTGCATTGCTGTGTATGTTCTCAGAAAAGTACAAGAAATTAAATGCAGAAGATCATGTCTGTTTCAAAAATTGGTACAAGTCTTCAAATTCCATGGAATGTGACATTATAATGGAAGGCATCAAGTGCAGTGTTTCAATGCACAACTTGAAATATCATCAACTGACTGGTGATGAATTTTGTTGTGACCGTATGTTACTAGTGCCAATGAACTGTTGTGAAATAATCTGAGTGCAATATAGTTTTTAATATCCTGTGTAAAAAATTGTGTGTTTTCTTTTGTCATTGGCTGCTGCATAATTGACCGGATCACACACGGGACTAGGTTACCAGAACACAGTACTTCCATGACTAGTTATACTCTAAATTGGAAAGATGTAGAATTTAAATAGATTAAATAAGATACAAAGTTTTTGACTGGCATAAACTGCTGTTTTCAGTATGCAATGGTGAAAAACAAGATATTCTGTAGCAGATAGAATCAGTTCTAACATTTTACTGTGGAATTAGGACTACTATTACTGATTAATCCCTCAGTTAAAAATTACTGTGGAATCAGTTAAACTAATATTTATTAATTCGTCACATACAACACTTAAAAATAAAAGGTTTCTTTCAGTGAAGTAAGAAAATCAAATTGCAGGATTTGTCTGCTTTTATTTATAATGATACCAATTGTTTACCTATCTGGTGATTGACATATTTTGAAAACGTTTTGGGCAGTGTGTATTTAAAACTTTGCTGGTTGTGTGGTTATTTATTTTTAAAAAGTTACCATGGACGCACTGCCTTATGAAGTTAACGCACATTGTGAAGTGTATTGTGCATTCAGTATATAGTACTAAATATTAGTGGTTGCCATCAAAAAATGGGTTGACCGTTTCTTGGTTCAGGTGTTCCGAGACAGTTTTACGTTTCAGATCTTGCGAGATGGACATGGTATTGGTTCAGGTTCAGTGGGAAAGTGTCTTGGTTCAGTTGCTGGGGTGTGTGTCTCGGTTTGGTTGCTGGGTGACAGTGTCTCGGTTGGTTAGTTGGTGTAGTGATCAGGTGCTGGGGGACAGACTCTCTCTTTGGGTGCTTAGGGCAGTGTCTTGGATCAGGTGTTAGTGGACAGTGTCTTCATTTGGGTGCTCGTAGTCAGTGTCTTGTTTCGTTTCTAGGGGAAAGTGTCTTGGTTTGGGTGCTGTGAGACAGTGTCTCGTTTGGGTGCTGTGAGACGGTATCTTGGTTCGGGTGCTGTGAGATGGTGTCTCGGTTTGGGTACTGCGAAACAGTGTCTCGGTTTGGGTGCTGTGAGAGACAGTGTCTCGGTTCGGGTGCTGTGAGAGACAGTGTCTTGGTTCGGGTGCTGTGAGACGGTATCTTGATTCGGGTGCTGTGAGACGGTGTCTCGGTTCGGGTGCTATGAGAGACGGTGTCTCGGTTCGGGTGCTGTGAGAGACGGTGTCTCGGTTCGGGTGCTGTGAGAGACAGTGTCTCGGTACGGGTGCTGTGAGAGACGGTGTCTTGGTTCGGGTGCTGTGAGAGACAGTGTCTCGGTTCGGGTGCTGTGAGAGACAGTGTCTCGGTTCGGGTGCTGTGAGAGACGGTGTCTCGGTTCGGGTGCTGTGAGAGACGGTGTCTCGGTTCGGGTGCTGTGAGAGACAGTGTCTCAGTTCAGGTGCTGGGAAACAGTGTCTCATGTTCTGGAGAACAGTACCTTTGTTCATTTGCTGGGCAACAGTATTCCAGTTCAGATGATCGGGGACAGTGTCCTGGTTCAGGTGCTGTGTGACATTGTGTTGGTACAAGTGCAGGTGACAGTATCATGGTTCAGGTAGTGGGGACAATGTCTCTTTTGAGTTACTGGGGACATTGTGTGTGTTCATGTGCTGGAGCAGTGTTTCAGTTCATGTGCTGGCGGACAGTGTCTTGGTTCAGGTGCTTAATGTCAGTGTATTGGTCGAGGTACTGAGGGACTGTGTCTCTGTCCAGGTGTTGGTGGAGTGTCCCTGATCAATTGCTGGGGGACAGTTACACTGTTCAGGTGCTAGGGCTAGCATCACCATTCATGTACCTGTGGAGCAGTGTCACATTTCAGGTGCTGGGGGGCAGTGTCTTGATTGATGTGCCTGGATGTTCAGATAGGTGAGTAGAATCGTCCAAGTTATCATTTCCCTCCACTCTGCTGCCCAAAATTAGTTTTCTGTTTCGACATCCATCTTAGAATTTACAACAGTAGTGATGTCACAGTTTTCTGCAGTGGTTGCTGACAGAATGCTGACAGAGTGCCCGGATCCCTCTTTTCTTGTGGCTAGGGGTATCGTTGCCTGCCACCCCAGTGCGGGCGTGAACTGTAGTACCTTTCCCCTTGTAAATGCCGTTCACCCACAGAAGGGGAAGTAAATGGAGCGACAGAAGGGCAGCTGCTATCCTTACCGAGAAACAAGCACTGCTTAACCAACCTTCCCCAGCCTTCAGCTACTTGACCCCCTGGGAATGAGTTCACGCCGCCCGTCAACTGTTGAGGCTTCACCTCGCAGTTCCTTCCCCTTTACCGTAATTTGTTTGGCCCCTTAGTGAATACCCCCGGAGCTGTTCATCCCATTTATGTGTGTTTGATTGAGCAATCTCACTAAAACAGGCATAAATCTGACTTAGTTGAGTTGTCTCTTCCAGCACTCTTTATTTTCCCACACCTCACTCCCGCTAAGTCCCTATTTTGTCAATGACTCTTCTAGGGATAGCCACGAGCCGAAACTTTATTCATTTTCTCTCATATTGAAAACCGTTGAAGTGCCGCTTAGGAAGCTTGCCTTCCTAGGTTCCACTAGAGCAGTTGTCCCTTGGACCATCGACCTTCCGGTAAGTGCTTGGGTCCGCCCCCGACGCCTCGCGCGCCAGGTCACCTGTTTGGAATTGATAGGCCAACACCCAACCCCCTCCCTACATGACACGTGGGTCATCCCGTAGTCCAGTATCTCCGCCTGGGCCTACCCCTGGTACCGGACGTGGATCTCGTTGACAATGCCGGACCGACCCAGTCATCCACCGACAGCAGGCCGGACACCTGCCTGCATCTACGAAGCCAGCAACTTGCCGGAGTTAAACAGCTGACGCTATCGCTATCAGCCAGTCGGGTCGGGAAACCCCAACCAGGACCCACGCCGATGAGCGCTCAACTGACGCCAGTAAAGCACGTCAGAGATAAGTCAACGGCCCCGCCAACGTCAAACAACCTCAAGCCGATCTTGATAAATAAGGACGTTAGGCGTCGGACATACAAATACTAAAGTCGTCAAGTCGTCCCTCCAGCGACGAACGCCAGCACTTAGCTTATTGTGGCTCCTGCTGGGGTTGCTCTGGCAGTAGGTTGAGGTTAGGTCAGCTGGGTAGCCCTTCACTGGCTCTCGACTGGGTCTCGTCGGCTTGGGTGGTCGTAGCTGGTGGCTTCCTCTGGTGTTGGAACCTTTCTGTGGCATGGTGGTTTCAGCTGGCATCCTTTCTTTGGGGCTGGATCTCTTTGGCGGCGAGGAGGTCTCAGCTGGTGGCTTCCTTCTGCTCTTGAATTCTTCGGTTCTCACGGCGAGGCTGGAGCGTGTACTCCAGTAGGCGACCTCTTCCTTGAGGTTGCCGGCATCAACTGATGTTTGGACAGTGCGTCGCGCATATATCTTTGCGTCGAGCACCACCACCATGAGTGGCGAGTGCCACCCCATCCTTACTCCGCTGCCGGGCTGTCCGATATCGTGGCTATGCACCTTGCAGGGCTACTAGGTTGTAGTAGGGTGCATCGACACCTGCACAGACGCTGAACACACGGACTGGTGTGCTATTCTCTCGTCGGGAGTGCTGGTTTGCGATGGCGGGAGTATGACAGTAGCACTTCATAATAAAAGCAATATGCAGCACACATCAAATTTATTTGTTTATTATTCATCAATTTGATTACACACAATATCTCTGCTAGTTTAGCAGTAAACCAGTACATCAAGTTTAATTCATGCTGGTTGTATTACTTGTCTTTCATAAAATGTATACTAAAATTTAAAATATATATAATATTTATCTATGTGTTCATTATTATCACGAACCATTTGATTCTAACAATTGTGTTAATGTAAAAAATAGTTCAGTTTTGATGTGCACAAATTGTTCAGTACACAGTTAGCATGCTCTGTTTATTCCATGTTTTGTCTGTGGCCTCTCCATGTATAGTGCCAAACAGTTCAGTGGTTTAGGTGGCTAATTGTGAAATAACAAAAAATATTTTCAAATTAAATTAGATGCTAATCATATCCAAGTACTTCTTCTTATAAAAAAAGTGAAAATAAACAAAGATTGCAGGTGTTGTGAGTAGCACCTAGGCGTGACTGCATGTGACCAATGTGCAGCATCTAGCCCGGAGCCTCGGCAGTGCCCCTACCTCGGCAAGTTCAGTGTGACGGGGCTGAGCAGGGGAGGGCGGCTGGCACGCTCGCTGAGGCACGAGCGACGAGGGCACGGCAGGCTGCAGCGCGACCTCGATGGCCTGTCGACGGATGCCTGTCCAGAGGAGAGCCAAGACTTCACCATGCTCGTCGTTGGCTGCAGCAACATCGACACCATGGAGTTCCGTTCCAAGTGCTTGCCCACCGACGTTGTTTCAGGTGCTCATTGTGCATGCTTCTCTACTAATTTTAATCATTGCAAGATGAGTTACTGCAGTCTTTAACCTTGGTCAGATCAGGCCTTGTATTTAATGCAAAAATTTGGGTTTGTTGAATTAATTTGTATTTATTTGGGCATAGAAATGGATTGCAGAGGGATGCACCACAAAAGTGCATCCAAATAATATATATTGTTTGTGGACTGACATTGTTTTACTGAAAAAATTATATATTGTGTTGTAAGTTGAAGTTAAGAATATAAAAACAAAATATGTTTTATTCATATTGTTACATTTTGCAACAGCATACAAATAAGTCACTCTTTCTGCAGGTATAGTATGAAACTAAAAAGTTTCTTGCTTGAATGGTTTCCTGAAATAAAATTGTATTATTTTGCTCTTTGCCACTTTATTACTCTATATCTTTCAGTCTCTGCTGTCATCGTCCAACTTAACATTCTCATCAATACACGTGTGTTGGTTGGGCAGAAGAACAGAACTAGAGGGACTAGAATTCTTGTTGCAAACTGCAATCCCACTGTAATTTTCCTGGATGTTAAGGCAAAGGGCAAATATGTGTCACCTGTGAGCATTGCCTCCAGACTTATCGCTATTTGTGCCTAGAATGAGTACTGGGGCCTCAGGGAACTGACTTTTGCGAGTTATATATGCCGAAGAACCCCCAAAGAAATATGCACGACCTGTGGAAACATTGTAATGTTGCAGCCGTTAAAACTGATGACCGGAACACTCAGCTTGGTCCACTCATTCGGCAAAAGCACGAGACATAGATAACGGCATCAGAAAGAAAAAACTAATATCAAATATTTTCCTGCGGTATTTATTATAATTTATGTAGTTCACATACTTCACACAGCAGAAACACAAAACAGTTTGCAGTAAGGCAGATTACGAGAACAGCATCACAGAGTTCATTAATTATTTAGGTTACGTGCCCATCACTGCAAACATGGTCCTGCATGATGGACAGGCAGCCGAACTACAACTACGAACTGCCTAGGGCAAAGTGCAAATAATTCCAAGTGGGAAATACAAAGTGCGAAGTGGGAGTGGGCTCACAGCCGATAACTCCCTGTGCTCTCCATCAACACCCAACACACCACTGCGCCATAAACATACCTAAATAAGGGCATCATACAGCGCTACTATTATCATGTGCTCCCATTGCTACCTGGAAAGGTATCATGTGGTACAGAGAGTCCTCTCGGACACTGGTGCGAACCCCGTCACAACCATTTTTCCACGTGAGCCAAACTGGGTCGAAATAGACAACTGTATTTCTAGAACTTACGACTTTAGAAAAAACTTAACTTATGACAAATACTCATACTAACACTGTCAAAATGTCTGAAATACTGGAAAAACAATCACATAAAGAAAATTAACTAAATGTTCCTATAAAATCAGTATTACCTTCACAATTACATTACCCCCCTTTGGTTTGAGAGAGATTTCAAAGAAACTTATCCCAAATGGAAATCTACCTTAGATATGGTTACTTTGTAGATTACTGCAACCCTTTTCTGTACAAACAAATTAAGTTTACAAGTTGTTAGATACAGACTGTATCAAGTTAAATAAGTTCATATCACATGTTATAGAAGAGTGATTCATCAGTAGATATCTGCTGGTATGCTTTAGTCAACTTACCGCTACAAACAGCCATTATAATGAAGTACAATGCCAATTCTGTTTTCAGTGCAAGTTGTGGTTGAGAGTATATACAATGGCTTAAAAGGATGGTTCTTTAACATAGGTAGACTGGTCGTTCTGATTCGTTGCTGGGATGAGCACGCATCATCTGCACAGGGGAGCCAGGTCTGCCCACAACTATACAAATCCACTGCCTTACTCATGAGGCCAGCGCTGACAAAAGAGACCTCAGACGTGTCCCAACCAAAACTCACACTCTTCGTGCTATGATCCAAGGACACCATCAAAACTGAAGGAACATATTGCAACTATATACCTATAGTAAAGCCCAACACACTTTAACACCTAGCTACTTGTATCTACACAAAACACATCATAATTCCTCTATCTTTCTTTTAGGTGGATAATCAGTTATTAATCAGAATATGTAATGTACGCTTAATTGGCAATTAGTGTGTGACTTGGTATTGGCACATTCGGTATCATCATTACATCAACGCACAGTAGGCAAGAATACTTAAAAATGTATACAGTTAATTCACACCTATACTAATAATATTCAATATCATTTGCATATTACGCACTCAGAATATGTTATAAATAAGTTAATCAACAGCAACATTCTATAAAACAAAAACTCCTCATGATGAAGTAATAAGATTGTAAAACAAATTAGTGATACAATTAGTCATGTATGTAATGGAATTTTGAACACTAGAACCATTGCACAGATATTTCCATATACTGTTTTTATACTATACGAATATTTAAAAACGGGAAAAAGGAATGTATTAAAACAGTTTCCTTACTGACAGCTGTCTCCAAAATTAAAAAAAAATGTTACTACATCAATAAATTCTACTACTGCTAATGCAGTTTTTATTACTTGCACAATTTGTTTTCGAAAAAATTATTTTATTATATGTGACACTTATGATAACAGTTGTTATAATTATAATAATATATGGCAGTATTCATATTCTGAATTTATAACTCATGTATTGATTGAAAGGATGAAAAAAATTATATAAAAAATACAACTAAATGTTATACAAACTGACCCACTTGTAGTTTAGCATTAAAATATGACTAGTTTATTTATCGCTGTATAAGTGAAAAGGTAAGTACAGATTGCTAGTACGTACTTGCTGCAGCGATTAATTAATAATGTTTCATTTCAGTCTATGTATGAACATTATAACTTACTACAAATATCTCTTCAATTACCAGAACATAGCTTCAGTTTAAATAAGAAGATTCATTCATTCTTCTCCTTGGCATTCACTAAAAATTCACTCAAAACAAAAACATATTATCGCTCTTACATTACATTATCGCTCTTACATTACATTATCGCTCTTACATTACATTATCGCTCTTACATTACTGTACATGAAAAATATTAGAAAAAATAAACTAGGCCTACTTGAAAACATATTTGACAAAATCGCAGAATATCTGCATTTACTTTTTTTTTCTTCTTCATACGGTATTCAGTCTTTTCCTTTTCCCTACCATTCTATCTCAACCCCTCTTTTTTCTTTTCCTTTTGTCATTACTTTTATAACCCTGTTTTTCACTCTTTTCCTTCGCCTTACAAAATTGTTCCTGACCAACTCATGGATATTGAAAAAATCTGTCTCTTTTCTAAGAATTTTCACATTTGGTTAAACATTTTCCATACTCTGTTTACATAAGACATCACCATTTCTTTCCATCTTGGGCAACCGCCAACTCTCACAACAACCTTGTGCTGTGCTCTCAACAGTGTCTCAAGAAATAGAAACGCGCTGAGCCAACCTTGCCTGGTGCAACATAACAGCTGATTCTAGCGGCAGCTTTCATTCATCAAAAGCATGTTATTTCACCCCCAAAACCTAAAGTTTACCTTCCAATGCTACATCTCTTATCAGTGCTCAATTCACAAAAGTTAGGTATACCCTTCTCAAAATTACCAGTCTGCCACAGCAATTGGTTCTTCACCTAAAGGGACTGAGTAACCTGAATTCACCTCAACATTTTTACAAATTTCACCTTCAGGTAATGCGGGTACATCAGGCTACTTAATTATTTGCCCCTGAACCAGGTTGACTACAGTCATATCAATTAAATTTACTTCTTTAAAATCTGATTCTGATTCGCCAGTCTTTATATTTTCATCTTAATCATCAGTAATAAATTCTCTGCTTAAGCTTACATTGCCACAATCAGTAATAACCTCTTTTACATTTCTACAGTCAATGTTAATTTCAATTTGGGTCTGTACAGTAACATTTACATTTTGATTACTAAAATCTGGGGTAGCTGAAGTTGGTACATTTTCCAATCTTATATTCTCAGACTCAAACCCCCAGTTTTCTAACCTTGTTAGTAACGCTGCAATTTTTTTCTGTCTTTGTTCTGCTTGTTGTTTAATTTCTTGTCATAATTCATGTTTTACCTCCTGTATTGTTTGTTCAATGCACCTAGCACTTTCTTCTACCTTCTGAATTCCTTGCTCAGTAAGCCTAATTGTACTTTGTTCTAATGCTACCAGCATATTATATATATCTGACTGATTATACTGAGTTTTCTGTGAAGATTCTGAGGCATTTATAGTAACTACTTTATCTCCCATCAAGTCGTAAGTGTAATAACGACACATATTCCTTGGTTATTTTGGCAAACAGACCGCCATTTATTAACTAACAGGAACCTTAACATACATTTGCAGTGCTACCACACGTACGACTAAGACAACATAATTCCCTACAGCTACCACACTCCTTCCCCGCCTTGCACGAAGATTCCAGATTCCTTGGCATTGCATCTCCACCGCTTCCCTCCTTTGATAATGCTGACTCTGGGCCTGGAATACCCCGGAATCCTTCTTGCAATGGTGAGAGTTCACCTGTGATGTCCAGTCCCCCATCTGGAACTCCTTGAAAACCTTTGTGCCCTGTCGAATCGTCCAATAGGGCAAAGGGCTCTGCTCGTACATTTTCCTCTCTTCCTTCCTCAGGCCCGGCTGTGACTCCTGTGGTCCGTGCGTTGCCATCCCATTTACCCATTAATGGTTCGACTGCTGCGGCTTGCTGTGACGCGCCACCCTCGTGTGAAAGCAAGGCGTGCCGTTTCCTGAGGGGGTCGGCATGACAGAAACGCCTCCGACCTTGCACATAAACTTGGTACGTAACTGAACTCACTCTGCATTGGATTTGTCCCGGTAGCCAATTTATTTTCTCTGCTCTCACAGTGCGTACCCAAACATTTTCCCCGTGCACAAAGTGCCGAGATTGTGTTCTCAGTGACCGCTCCCTAAGCTGCTTGGCACTCTGCTTTGCTTGCATCGTATAGTTGAGCGACGGCTTTAAAATACTTAGCCGTGTACGAGGATGCCACATTAAGAAGAGTTCTGCTGGTGTTGACCCCGTGGTGGAGGAGGGAATATTCCTTTATGAGAACAGATAATTATTCAACTGATGCTGGAATGACAGGGTGACCCTACCGGTTTCTTGCAAACACATTTCAACAGCCCTTTTTTTACATCCTGCACTACCCTTTCAGCCATACCATTCTTTGTTACGAACAACTTGAATTCTTCAGAAGAGAATTGGAGACCATTGTCAGAAACTATCAACTCAGGAAGTTCATAGGATCTAAATAATGTTCGGAGTTTTGCTACAGTGGCCTCTGCCATAGTTGAACGCATAAGAAAAACCTCTACCCAATTGGGTTGGACATCCACGACAACGAGCAAATCCCGACCTCCCACCGAAGTTAAGTCGACATGTATGCATTGCCACTTCCGTGTTGGCCATGGTCACTGTTGTAACGGAACCTTTATGGCAAAGGACTGAACACACTGGCAGCAATGACAAGACTGCACCACATCTTCCATTTGGCAGTCGAGTCCTGGCCACCACACATGACTTCATGCTAACATTTTCATTCGAGTAGCACCAGGATGTTCTTCATGTAGGAGAGTCAGGATAACATTCTGTAAAGATGCTGGAATGATATCCGGCGTCCCCATAGGACACACTCTTACAATCTTCCTCAACTGTGAGCTCTGTTCTTTTAGTAAAATAAGTGGACAGTGATTCTTCAGGGTTACGCTCTGGCCAGCCACATGTGGTAAAATTCTTCACTCTGGTAAGAATAGGATCCCAATTTGTTGCTTGCCCAATATCTGCTGGAAGCAACGGCTTATCCATGACGGGTGTAAAATATTTGATAGTCTCTGTGAATCTTGACACTGGTGACAATGCAAAGTTCTCAGACTCCACAGATCAATCATCTGCCACTGGCAGTCGAGAGAGTGCATCGACATGGGGAAGGTCTACACCTGGTTTGTATCGGATTTCATAGTCATAGGCCGGCAACACCACCGCCCATCGCTGTAATCTCGCGGTGGTCATTGGTGGTACTCCTCGCTGCTTGCCAAAAATGGCAGTGAGTGGCTTGTGGTCCATCTCGAGAATAAACTTGCAACCATAAATGTAGTTGTGAAATTTTTTTACTCTATGGTGGATAATGGACAAGGCTTCGCGATCCAATTGCCAGTAGTTCTTTTCCGCTGCTGTTAGAAACAAACCCAATAGGACAGTCACCATTTTCTCCAAGGTGCAACAGAACCTCTCCAACGCCTGTTGAGGATGCATCACAAGTCAATACGAGTGGCTTGGCCGGGTCAAAATGGACAAGCAGACTAGACTGACAAATCCAGCCTTTACTTCTTGAAAAAGTCTACTCATATCAACATTCCACTCCCAAGGCATATTCAGTTTCAACAACTCGTAAAATGCACTGAGTTTGCTGGAAAACTGGGGTTTAAACCGCGCATAGGAATTTAACAAGCCACAATAAGCTCGTAGTTCTTCCTTGTTGGTTGAATCTGGTGCCTCTTTGATCACTCTCAAGAATTTGTCTGATGGTCTAACTCCTGTGCCATCAATTACACGCCTCAAGTAAGTCACCTGAGACTCCAAAAATCTGCACTTTAACAGGTTGACTCCAATACTATGTCTTTTGAACCGAGCCAATATCTTATGAACCTTTCCCATGCCAGTTCAAACATAGGGCCCGCCGCTAAAACATCATCCAAATAGGTCACCACTCCTAGAATACCACTAACAATTTGCTCCAACACGGACTAAAAGATGGCTGGGGCTGATTATAATCCAAACTGCAGCCTGGTGAACCAGTATAGCCCCTTTTGCATGTTTATGGTTAACAGGGGTTGCGACTCCTCTGATACTTCCAACGGTTGGTATGCTGATGATAAATCCAGGACCGATAAACCTACACATCTGGCTAGCGAGGCAAAGATATCTTTTGGCTTTGGAAGAGGATAGTGGTCTTTGTCTAGTACACAGTTCAAGGTTACCTTGTAGTCAGCACATAACCTCAACCCCTCATTGGCTTTCTCCACGCACACCATTGGTGTTGCCCAGTCACTTCACGATACTGGATAAATTATCCGTTGCCTTTCCCACCGATCCAACTCCATTTCCACTTGTGTCCGCAATGCATATGGCACTGTTTGTGCTTTACAAAACTTGGCTGTCACATAACGTTTTAAGTGTAATGCTGCAGTGTGACCTTTAATTGTACCTACTCTCGTATTAAAAACATCTGCATACTTTTTTCTCAACTGGCTCACAACCTCTGCTTCCTTGTTAGGCAAGCTTCAATTGACCTGAAATATGGAGTGCCAATCCAATTTAAATTGTTCTAGCCAATTGCGTCCTATCAATGCTGGCATATCTTTGCTGAGCTTTGTAACCACTAATATAGGCAACCTCACAGATTGGTTATTGTGCTTCACACGTTAACCATCACCTGACCTATCACTGGTAGACCCTGGTAAATGAGTTCAGGTAACACACTAACTGCTGCCGCTGTGTCCAGCTCCATTTCCAATGGCAGACCTTCAACATTCAGCTGCACTTTATAACATGAAGGTGTAATGCCAGCCCTCACTGTGTACTTAGGGTATTCACAGTGCAGTGCCTCCATTACCTCGATATCATCATTAGCATGCACAGTGTCTTTGGATGTTACCTGATGTACCTTCCTGGGGTTAGATGAAGTTTGATCCTTCTGTTTACCCCTAGTTGAATACTGTCTTGCCAAGTGCCCCTTGCGGGAACAAGCGTAGCATGTAACCTCCTTGAAAGGACAGGTGTCAGCTAAATGTGAATCCTGACAACAATGGGAACACTTAAACTGTTTGTCGCCTCCAGACCCTGGCCGCCAATGGGAAACATTTAGACTAGCGATCCCATTGGTTATCTTGTGACCAAATTCCCAGGCATTCTTGTGGGCATCTGCTTGTTCCAGCCGAATGGCTAGTTCGTATGCATCTTCAAACGACAAATCTTCTGACAACAATCTCTGATGCACGCGCTCGTCGGTAATCACCACAACTAGCTTGTGCAGTAACGCTTCTCTCAGGAAAATGCCAAATTTGCATGATGTTGCGAGATGTTTAATAGCCACTACAAATTTGGCTATCCTTTCCCCGGATTTCTGTACTCTGCTGTAAAAAAAGTAACGTTCAGCCACCACAATCTTTCACGGAGTATAGTCTTCTACTAACACTTTAACCAACTCGTCATATGACTTTGTATCCTAGCTATCCGGCGACACTAAATCACGGAGCACCGCAAATACCTTTGGCCCAATAACAGTAATTAGCACAGACACTTAATTTTATTCCTTAATTTGGTTGGCCGTGAAATAGTGCTTTTTCATGTGGGCAAAATTCTCCCACTCTTCCAATCGCTGCCATAACTCGCCAACAACCATATACTAACTATACTATGTTTTCATCACATCCCATGCTCGTCGCCAGTGTAATGTCACATATTCCCTGGTTATTCTGGCAAACAGACCGCCATTTATTAACTAACAAGAACCATAACATACATCTGCAGTGCTACCACACTTACAACCAAGACAACATAATTCCCCACAAGACAACATATTTTCCTACAGCTACAACCGTAAACAGACTCTAACCTATTAACTATTTAATTTAGACCTACCTCACTATCTGAGTAGTGCGCCATTTCTATCCCCGACTGAGTATTTAATACCCTAATATATAATTCAGTGTCAGACCGGCTATGGCCTTTTAAAACGGAACTATTCTTTGACATACATACACAGAAAAATTACTATAATGCATACATAACATAAACAAAATAAAAACAAAAAAATTGATGTAAAATTTATTTCGGCTTCGATGGCTTCATTGGTGAATCCCTGTGTGTGGACTGTTGAATTTTACTGTTGTAAGATGCTGGAACAGGCTTTCTGGTGACTAGATTCCATTTTCCATTACCTGGATCCTTTGTTGTTATCTGGAACTGCTGTCTCGTCATCACCGAGCTGGCTGCTCGCTGTCTTGTCTGGAACTGCCATTGCATCCAATGTTATCTCCTCAGGTGTGTGTAAAATCTTTGCCCCAAGGGTGGGCCAGCCATTTTTGTAATGTTGCAGCCATCAAAAAAAGGGACTACGGAAACTTAGCTTGGTTCATTCATTTTGCAAAAACATGAAACATAAATAACGGTGCCATAAAAAAAAACAAATGTTGAATATTTTCCTGTGATATTTATTGACATTTATGCAGTTCACATAAGTACTTCATACAGCACACACGTAAAACAGTTTGCAATACAACAAGCCAGGCAGTTTACGAGAACAGCATCACATAGTTAATTAATTATCTAGGTTCCATGTCTGTCATGGCAACCGCGGTCCTGCATGATGGACATGCAACCGAACTACAACTGCGAACTGCCTATGGTGAAGTGGGAATTCTAAGTGGGATATGCGAAGTGGGAGTGGGCGCTCACGGATGATAACTCCTTAGCACACCACCACCACCCCTCACATCATTGCATCTTAAACATGCCCAAATAAGGGCATCCTGCAATGCTACTCTTATCATGTGCTCCCATCGCTACCTAAAAAGGCATCGTGCAGTACGAACAGTTCCCTCGGACACTAGTGCGAACCCTGTCACAACCACTTTCCCACATGAGCCAAACTACGCACAATAAACAACTGTATTTCCAGAACGTACTTGAAAAGAAAGGCTGGAGGAACCACCAATCAAAACAATCAAAGCGATTTCTGGGGCCCTGCAATTGGCTCCGAGATTTCGTAGAAGATGTCGCCATTCTTATGCCCCCCTTCTACGAATCTACCTGAAACCACTCGCTGGAAGTGGACCGAATGACACAAGGAAGCGTTCCGCAAATTGAAGGTAAGTTAATGTGATCTACCCATGCTCTACCGGCCTCTGCCAGAATTACCCCTGATCCTGCAAACCGATGCAAGCGGAACCGGAATGGGAGCGGTCCTGTACGAGTAACATTCACATGACCAAGGGCAGATTATAGCATACGCAAGAACCATGCTAAACGAGACCGAACGTGGCTACCATAGTAATGAGCGGGAGTACCTGGTGGTTATTTGGGCTGTCTGCAAATACCGCTATTACCTAGAGGACCAACCGTTCATCCTCAGAACCTACAATAAGGGGAGTGTGAGAGTGCGAGTGGAAGCAAGCGAGAAGGGGAGAGCGAACGAGGAGAAGGGTGCAAGAGAATGAGAAGGGAAGAGCAAGGAAGTGAATGGAGACAGAGCGAACTAGGAGGAGAAAGTGGGTTGAAGCGAGTGAGAAAGGGCGAGCGAAAGAGGAAGTAGAAGCAGACGAGAAAGGGATAGCGAGGAAGCGAGTGAAAACCGCGAGCAATGGAGCATGGGAGACAGAGTTTGGAAGGAAACGAGCAAGAAGTATGAGGCAACACCAAGGTGCCCCTTATGACTGAACAACGATGGAGAACCAAACTGAACGAGTATGGAGGAAGCAAAGAAGTACCGGGGAACCGCAGCCAACTCGATGATGAGAGCCCACAGCAGTCTGGAGATGGCTCCTGGACACTAGGAAGAGAGGATGGCAAGAGGATCCTTCCCGCCGCACGCTGTCCAGGTCGCAGTGTGGGCAAGGCGCACCCTAAGCAGATGATGGAGCTGAACGAGGCCAGGCGAATCCAGCCTTGGCGTAGCTTGTGGCAGAGAGCTTCAGCACGAGATGAGCCGAGGCGAGATATTAGAATCAACTGTCATTCCTTGGGGTTGCACTACCTTATATAAACTTCGCCTATGTCGTCTGTGAGGGAGGCTCTCTTCCTCACCAGCATGGCCGAGCTGCCCCGTGCGGGTGGATTGCGAAAGGCTAAGGGTAGTTTTCCTTGTACGGCGGGCCAGTATCTGACGTCCACCTAAGAGCAACTTACTTACGTTCATGTGATCTTATTCCCCTCTCTCAGGTAATTAGTATGTGAGCATACTTGGGCTAATTATGTTGAGTTACTCATTGCAGTCTTCCTTTGTTTCTTACGTCTCTCAAGATTTCCGCCTGGTCTGTAGGCAGGTAGTATCTTGGTTTGCGTCTCTCTGGATGCAGGCCTCTCTTTAAAACAACGAGATGCCACACATGATGATGCGCAGTCAAAAAAAATAACTGTCGCCCTTAAGTGTTGTACAACAACCTTTTCTGGCAAATAGTTGTCTTTCCAGAACATTTATTTACTGAAAGACACTTATTCGCACCAACAACAACAATTTCACAAAAAAACATTTTAGTACATACTCATGTCGCCTCGTCGTTCACCCTCAGTGGGGATGGCAGTTGGAGGAGCCTTGGGTGACGGTGAAGTAGTGGTCGTCGCTTTTACAGGGTTTTTCTTGGTGGCCACTTCTATAATCGAGCATTGAGCCTTTGGTGGCACGCTTGTGAGCGATGGGCGAGTAGGTACCCTAGGGGTATAAGCGGGTGACGTTAAAGGACCTGACTACCCTGGTAACATTGGTTGGCCGGACAAAGGTAGGCAGCTTCTTCGGCGGCATTGGTGGCAGAGGAGATACTGCAGACGTGTCAGACCTGGTCCAAGGTTGAGCCGGACGAACTGGAAACAGACCCTCTCTGACATGCAGCCTCCTCTTTCTTCCAGGTGTATACCTGGTTGACACCTGTACCGTTACTCTTCAGTATCCCAGCCTGAATTAGCCCCTGCTTGGCAGCTTTGCCCTGCCCAGCCCTAAGGTGAGGCATAAGTGGGATGAGAAACCAAGTAGGTTGATAGTGGGTGGCCAGTAAAGGGTAGACATGGTCTGCTGGAGAGTAGGGTGCTGGGTGTGTGGTTAGGTGGATTGGTCTTCAGTCTAGTGGCTTGGCGAGCGGGACGTTGCTGGTGGACCCAAGTACCAAACTGAAGGTTACAGTATCAGGACTAGGGACGACCACTCCCGTGACTCCATGGCGAGTGAGACGTCGCTGGCGGACCCAGGTGTCACGTAGAGCGGGGTTCCTCAGGGTTTGGCCTATCGTTTCCAAGCAGGCGACCTGGCTAGCGAGGCATCGCCTGAGGACCCAGGCACTTACCGGAAGGGCGATAGTCCAAGTGACATCTGCTCTTGTGAGGCCTAGGAAGGCAGGCTTCCCAAACTTCACTTTGAGATAGTTACCAGTAGGAGTGATAGGGAACAAGGTTTTGGCTCGTGGGTATCTCTGGAAGTGTCTTACTAGGACCGGTGACGAACCGGAAATAGCGGGAGCAAGGTGTAGAAAATAAAGAGTGCTGGAAGAGACAACTCAACTAAGTCAGATTTATGCCTGTTTTATTGATTGCTTAATCAAACACACACAAACCAGCCTGTACCCTGACTGAGGCCTGACGGGCCGATCCTAAGTTTCCAACAGGTTATTTACCTAGTTTCGGAAGATGCAGCGCGAGGGATGAGAGCGACCCCATGTCAACGGTACTCGTACTCGAGTGAACTGCGGTTGAGCTACAACGTAGCAGGAAGCGTGGTGACATCGGTGTGCTGGTAGGCACCAAGGCGGCGTTGTGCAGAGTAGAATTCTCGACAGTGCTGCGAATGGCAGTGACGACTCGAAAAAAGTCAGTTGACTCTAAGGCAGAGCGACATTCTGCGAAGCTAGACGTGACGTCGGTGGATGCTTGGGCAGAGTAATGGCGTGCTACTGAACTGGTGCAAGACAGCCTCGAACTGAGGATTGCGAGTCATATTTATAGGCAGCACATAGGGCCAGCACTGGGGTTGTGGGTGGGTTTTGGAGTGAGAGAACAAGTAGAGAAGAGAACAAAAGAGAGCGGCAGAGATTTCCCCTCTCGTGAACGAGGGCTGGCGGGGTAGAGAGCAGTGACGTGATGCACAGCGGGTTGCAGCACAGCAGGTGACAACAGCTGGGCAAGCCAACTCTGGGCTGGAAGGCATGCTGTGGTGAGGCTAGATAAGAGAATGACGTCGCTCGTAGTACGTCACTCCTTTTAATGGGATCAAAGATGTTGCCCATGGCATGTCAAGCTAATGCATGATAGACATTTTTAGATTGACGCATGACGGTCTCAATTGGTCTATGTTTCTAGTTCTGCACTATATCAGGCACACAGGTGCAAGGGGTTATAGACTCTACTGTTGCTGGGTCTGTAAGATCTGGCGCTTGGCCTTTATGGTGCCTTTATATAGCGTTGGGCGTCTCAGTCGCCGACTTGGCACAAAGTCTAGCTGCGCTAATATTAGTTTGCAAGTGCGGGGTGTTGGTGGAGCCGCTGGCTTACCTCCCATTGCCGGACAACGGGTACTTGTTGGTCCTGGTCCAATGTCGGGTCTCCTGGCCAGGCTGGTTGGTGGTGACTGCATCTTCTGGACATCGTAGTGGAGAGGCGTACTCGGCTGCGGCTGGCAGGCTTCCGGCCCACTAGTACTTGTTGGTTGAGCTGAATCTGCATCGTAGATTGACTCTACGCCTAGTTCCAGTGCCTAGTTTGGTGGGGCGGTCAAGCATTGAAAACCCACTTGTGCCATGGCAAATATGTGGGAGCACGGGCTGATCGGGTTGGTCCCACCAGAGGTTTTCTCTGATGTACTGATCACTAGATGTTGGACTTATGCTGGCAGTGGTTAACTCTGTATGCTGGAGGAGGTCTAGAGAGATTCCCCCTCTCAATGAAAGACCGGGTGGTGAGCGGCAACCTGCTCCGGTTGTGTCCTGGCAAGACACTAGGGGCATGTATAGAACCCCAGCAAGACCACATGAAAGGGTGTGCTTGGTCGTACTTGTGAATCAGGTTGGGGCTTTGAATTTGGTTACCTCAGGTGCATGGCTGGGCCACCTGCGATGAGAGGGCGTGATCCATCTTCTCCACCAATTGGGCGGTCGTAGCGCGGGATGGCCATCTGGCTAAGAGCGCTACGTAAAAATATAAAAGTACGTAGGTTGAGAGGCTAAAGTATCTGTACACCTAGTAGGTCTAGGCGGAGGATCTCGATGACTGGGTGTACAGCCCCGGGGAATTTTACCAGGGGACCAAACAAATGACTAGGGGTAACTGTGAGGTAGGCCTCAACAGTTGGCGGGCGGCGTGAGCTCGTTCCCAGGGGATGAGATGGCTGAAGGCTGAGACAGGTTGTGTAAGCAATGCTTGCTTGCGAGCTAGGATAGCAGCTGTCTTCCTGTTGCTCTACTTACTACCCCTCCTAAGGACGAACTGCATTTACCAGGGCATTAGGTGCTACGGTTCACTTCCACAATGGGGTGGCAGGCAACGATAACCCTAGCTAGAGTGTATTTCCTTGCTAGGCCTGGCACTCCCTCCGGCAAATTTATACGCTGTGTAGGTAATGGGCTAGCTGACAAAGGGAATCTAGCCTCTTCGTCGTGTCTCTTGCTAGTGGTCGTGGCTCTACCGTACGTGTGCAACAGGTAGCTTTATGTGCCTGGTGCACAGTAGGAATGGCTGTCTAATGGGTTGTGTTTTATGACGTACGTCGAGTCCTTTCTAGAGGACAGGCCGCAGTCCTACACTAAGATCGGCAAACCAGTATTAAATCCGCGGTTCCCTGCCTGTCCATTGTGGGGTGACGCTTACAAGGGATTTCTAAGCACAATTCTCACAAGAAAGAGCAGATGGTGGTTAAACTAGATACGTGTTTTATTCTATCCAGAATAAGACACGGTGACCTGTATTCTCCTACTGTTACCAAGGCACTGATTAACTCTCGGAAGGTAAGTAAAGACAGGTGAAGGTGCGTGTCGGCTTTTGAAGAGCCTGGCCTGAAGGGCGATCTAAAATAGCACAGAGCAACTAAAGCTGATGGTGTCTTGAAGGGACTTAAGGAGGAGTATCAAGTGTGCGTTTGACGGCAAGTGTCACGTAGTTNGGGACTCTTCTGGGGCTGCAGCGCATTCAAGAAGAAGTTCGGCATTGGTAACTGATGATCAACTGGTGGTTTCTCTTGAAGAGAGCAGACAGAGCAGAGAGCCTTGGCACGACTTGTGCGAAGGCGAGCTGCTGATGTGAACTGCCTTTTTCGACGGTGCAGGGACATATATTTATATTCTCCTGCACTGGGGGTCGTCTCGGGTGTCTTCAGCCTTTGGGTAGCTTCAGCGGGGTTAGCTCCTTCCCTGTAGGCGGAGGCGTTCTCTGGTACCATCTCTCGGGGTGGCTGGAAGCAGGCCTCGCTGCTATGCGGGTTGCATCGGCTGCACGAGCTTAGGTGCAGTTTCACTGGAATGGTTTACTGGTATTTTCCCATTTCATGGGGTTTTATTTAAGGCAGGGGTGATTTAATATATTCTTACTTTGGGTGCATTACTGTCTCCAGGAATTCACCTTATTATAGGAGACATAATGTTGGCTTGGGTAGCTGCCATTCAGGGTTGTATCATTTGTAGGGCACGTGACGCACATGTGATGATACATAGTTGCAGCATTAAAAAAGTAGTCTATATACGCATCAAGATATATATTTTTTGTCTGGCTTGTTCCACAAAGAATAATGTGATGGTTGTGATAATGATTTTGTATTGTCCTACAAGCTTGTTTACTGTATCTAGAAGCATCTTGTAACGTCGCACCATCTAGGATGACGGCGGGACGATTACAACTCGGTTAGCTCAATCGGTAGAAACATGAGACGTTAAAGGCGTCAAACGAATATAAAAATAAAGTCAAGTCTTTGTTTATTACTCTGTACCTTTATTTATCATCATAATGCAACAGTTCTCATACAATCTTCCGGTATGCAGAGTTACGAACAGCTACACAGATAAACTAGCAAAGGGCAGTGCCACAGTAGTTTGAGTAGTAACCACGTCACTTAAAACTCGCGTCGCAAGAGAAAATACAAAGGCAGCGACCTCCCACACCGGCAGAGAAATAAACAAGCAGAATAAAGTTTGCCGGTGTGGGGGTTATTTGCCATGCCCGTCGTGGCCTCGGCGAGTGCTGGTGGTCCACTAATTTCTGTGTACCGATCGCGAGCGGTAGGCACATGGAGTTTTGTTGCAGCGTGCCTATTCTCCCTTCTCACCCCAGGGTTCCAAAACGTAACCAAATAAGGGCATGGCATGGGCCAGCATCCCTTCCCCACGCCAGCCGAACTGCGTAGCCATCTGAACTGCGTCGTCGGTAAAAAATAATCAAACCTTCTAGAACAAAAACTGTCGACTGCAGTTCGGAAAGCCTCTATCTACTAATGCTGACGCATAACAAAAACTAAAATCTCCTGAAACGGCAAATGTATGCCTGATAAACATAACTACCACGGCTTTAATTTTGAATCCCAATAAACATTTTACGAAACCTTGCAAAACAAAATAAATTTAACCAAATATCCAGATATTTAATATAACTGCGTCATTACAATCTTTTGGAGAATGATGTGTCATTGCTAATTGTAATGGGAACCTACCTACCTACATTTGATGGGTTTTTGGTCAGTCCTGCCCACTTTCGGTTGCGCTCTGGTTTGATCCCTGCTGAGATAGGCAGCGGTGAGAAGAGTTTGCACATAAAAGGTATGAATGGTGGAATCAGTTAGCTATATCTGTCAAAGCTAAGTAGGGGAGTAGAGTATTGTCAATGTAATAATGAATTAACATATAATAAACAGTCCTAGAGAATGCCAAAGCAAGTGTGGTCTTATTGCGCATCGGAAACCAAAAACAAAACTAAGGAAAACCACTTAGTGAAGCTGTGTATCTATGCGTAATAAGGAGTGAACTGGGAAAAACGCACCGCGAGTCAGAAAATGTTGAATTGTGCTGTGGCTGTTGCAGCGTATTCATGCCACGGGCGGTGGGAAGACAACGGCACGCACTACCTGATCACAACTCCTCTGAGCCGGTCGTCTCATGGCGCGCGGCGACTGTGCTTTATGTACCGAGAGCTGGAGGGCATAGTGCTGTTCTCCAGCAGTTCGGACAGCTGTCAGCGCAACATCAGTCCCGGCATCGGGGGAGCTCTGGCCTTCAACGTCACCAGTAGTGGTACGTACCTACTTCTGGCTTTAATTTTTATGCTAAAACAGTCAAACCTCAATTTTACAGGCACTCGTGGTTCCCCAAAAGTTGTCGGTATGACCGAGTTGTCCGTATGAATTTAAATGGCAAAATTCATTGCCCCCTCCCTTCTCTTTTCGTCCTAAATGCAAAGATTGCTTCCAAACAGCATATTTTTCTAACTGAGTATATCAATAATGACTATTGATGAAATGTGTATTTACATATTAGAGTAATGTATTCTGAGTAAAATTATACTCCAGTTGTGTAGAAAAGACTACTGAGTGAGCTAAAATTAACGAAAAAGCAGACAGCAGTGACGTGCATATGCCTAACCCAACAGTGGCTCTGCGGCCTATGTTTACATTCAGCCTTTTTGTATTGTTTTCAGTGATTACATATAATTTAATTTAATAGGATGATGTATTCTCTGCAAAACCATGCTCCAGTTATGCAGTATAGACTGCAGTCGACTCTCGTCCTGAAAACGCTCTCAGATGATCAAGCGCATGCGGGACATTCAAAATTTGACTTTCATTCAGTGTCATATTATTGCAATTTTCAGAGGGTTGGAAAGTATTAGGTTGACTTGCATTTGGTTTTGGATTACAATCAATTATATACAGTATTTTGAGATGTTATATTCTTTATTTAAATGTGTTGAGGTGAAATGTTTATTAATATATTATTTACAGTAATACCAATACAGAAATACTTTTCTTTAAAATTCCCATTTTTATTGTATTTATTAGCCAAACTTTATTCAAAGATAAACTACAGCTCTCATTATACTCAAAATGAAGTTTAATAAAATCAGAAATTGTATTTTAATGATGTACATGTCAGAACCCTCATCTACTGAAATCCCTCGTGTATTAAAATTTTTTGACAGTTCCCTGAAAAACTGTAGATAGGGAGTCGACTGTACTAAGTAGGCTAAAATTAATGACAAAGCAGACTGCAATGCCATGCATACGCTTAAAAAACAACAGTTGCGATACGGCCCAAGTTGAATTTTTTTTTCCCCCTCCTTTTCTTGTCTTACGTTTTAGTTTTGTTTTACAATAATAAAATTATAGTAGAACGTCAATTTTGTGAAGCCTCACCGTGCCTGAGAATGACCTCGTAAAAATGCTAACCTCGCAAAATCGTTTCCAACCAATTTTGGCCTCCTAAAATTCCAAAAATTGCATTAAAATAGCATCTTTTGTATTAAGTCAGCTTTAATCGTCTATAATCACAAAAATAACATATTTCTAAATGAAAATATTAATTTATTTTAATAGACAGACATCTTCTCAATCTAGTACATGTACCCTAGAGGGCATATACGAACTCCCCTTGTTCCAAAAAAAATGTCAACTTTGGGTGTTGAGTCATTTTAATAATTGCGAAGTGAGTTTCCAGTAGCTTCGTGAGGGAAAATCAGACAATGTATTAATAAAATATTATATTAATTCAATAGGCGTTTTCCAAACAAGATTATACATACAAGCTCGATATAATGCTGCTGTTGTCGGTAATAATTCAGACCCGCATTATAGTTTTCCTTGCTGTTCCGGGATTGAATGTGTATCTGTGGGCGGTGAAGGGAGGACCAGCATCAAAGCAAGAACTACTCAAATACCATCTGTGCCAAGCAAAGGATGGACTTTTTCTACCAAGGGCTGTCTGTTTTTGCTGCATGTTTGTGTTACTGGGGGTGGAAATGAGAAAGAGAAGGGCAGAAACTAAACACAAGGAATGCTATGGGCTGCTGGCCGCGAAGATGGCAGAGTAGGTCAAGGTTAAGGCAGTTTTAAAGAAAGAGGGGAGAATGTGGCCCTGTCCCAATTGGCACTCTTTGTTAAGAAAATGGTAACGGGACTCGTTTTGTCTACAAAATCTACGACATATTTTCATAATTGCGTTTTGCGTTTTGTCCGCTTCGAAGCTGAAACATTACAAAATACAAATAAACAAACCGCCACCATAATAGTTCTGCCTGTTTGAAACGTTTAAATACACATAGAGGCAATGTTATTGGAAGAAACAAATGTTTATTGTACTCACAATAATAATTTTACAAAGCAAGTTGGTAAAATATTCTTGAAATAGGTATTTTCTCTTGACACAACGTTTTGTTAAGAGGGATAGGGCGACCGAATCTAAGATTTGCGGAATCCACCAAATCTTAGGGATTTGTAGATTCGGTTGATATGATATAAGATTCGTGCAAAGATTTGTGTGCATGTGTGTGTAGTTGTGAGAGAGAGTGTGCGCATGCGTGTGTGCGCGTGCGTGCGTGTACGTGTGTTTTTTTAAATTCGGAATTCCGCATAATATGTAATTTGTAGTAAAGTTTCCCCAAAATGTATGTAAAATTCAAATGATTTATATATGCTGCAGTAATTAAATTTGTGTGTAATGAAAGGGGCATCGCAAACGGCCAGCCGCTTTACTTACGTGCATCAGGCGGCAAAGCATTCTGCTGCACGCGGCCACCTTGCCTACAGACGTATCAGTAGCGGGCTGCGGGCGGTACGGAAAAGCAACTGAGCTGCAAGCCTGTAAATCCACAGATAAAGAACTCCCGCTATCTGTCTGTTTTTTTCTGCCTCATTTATCCCTCTTTTTTGTTATTATAGCACAAGACCGTTACTAAAGTTTCTGGAAGAAAAGAAAGAAAGGAAAAGGGCTACAGAATTTCCTAACAAACAAATAATTTTTGTGTGGCAGTTTGGTTTTATTTTTTATTTTACATTAAAAATAACGGGAGTGCAAGGAACATAAAGTCTAACGCAGCAGCCAGCCCGCAGAGTGTGTCTGAGGTGGCATTAGAGAAATAAATGCTTCTTGACAGCTGCCAGCGGTGGTAGGAAGCACAGGAGTGTGGTGGAGAGAAGGCTGGTGTGTGAATGATTCTCTTGTAGAAGATCACAGTGAGGAAATTTTATTTTAAAACTGTTCCTCTTTTTTTCCCTCTGCTTATAAACTGTATTTATTAAAGTTTTCATGTCCAAAACTATTTTCAGTTTTCTATTTCCTTTTCTGTATCAATTTTTTTAAACAATTTCACTATTATATCACAGTGTCTCCGCTGAAGTCTCATAGAAGAAATTTGCCGATGGAAAGACAGCACACGAGTTAAGTGCAGTTAAGTGCAGTTAAGTGTAGAGGTGGTGTAGTGTGTGATGCGTGTGTCACTACCGCCTTCATCGCTCCCGCACGTCATGGTTTTGGGCAGGTCCTGGTTTGAAGCAGCCTTAGCCACAGATGCACCGACTGTGTTTTGTGCGTGCGTACACCAGCGCTTATCTTGCCGCTGGCAACTACAACACGTCAGCGTGCATGAACAACTCAGGTTCTGTCTGCCCCACGTACCAGTGGTGCTGTTAAGTGGCTTTACTTCTGGGAAAAATGCTAGTGCTACGTAGATAAATACCACAGGTTGTAATTTTCGTTTCGACTCTAAACAATTTGAATTATGAAGGTTTCACTGTAATAGACTAATAGAGTGACACAAAATTGTGTCAAACTAAATGTTATTTTACAAAGGATTTATGAAATGTACATAATTTTCACCAATATTTACACTTACGCTAAATGCAGTATTTTACCACGTAATTGTCCCATACTTTATAGTAAATGCACAGCAAAAAGTACCACGAAAGCCTCGTGTTTGTTTTGCGGATAGAATCAGATATTCAGGTTTGGGTTCTGAATTTGGTAATTTCAGACATGGCTTAGATGGTGGATTTGGATACGAGGAAAAACTGGATTCGCCCCATCCCTATTTGTTAAGTAACAATTTCATGTCATATTGTTTTATTTTGTTAATTTTAGATTTTTAACGACCCTGTAAGAACTTTTGGGAATAATTTGTTTATTTTAAGACTTGGTGGACTTTTAATTTTGGAATCACCATAGCATCATGGTGTGCCAGACAGTTCAATGTTGTGGTTGACTAAACCTTACAAAATTCTAAATACAAATTATGAAAAACTAAACTCCAAATGAATTAGAACATGGCCTGAGGAAGGGCATGTTTATTTTTTGGGACCTTATCTAGTTTCTCCTTAGTACATCACCACATGACTCATTCAGAATCAACATATTTTCTCGTGGCAACTTATTTTCCATTTTATCCTGCATAATTAATTACTTTTAACTTAAACTCAAAAGTGTAACTGCACTTTCTCTTTTTTTCTAGAGTAGGTGTCGCTCTTTGGTTGCCTTCTTTTTTCTTTTATGTTTGACACTCAGGCGTGCTGCAACAGGAACAAAGAGCTCGCACGTACCTCGTTTGCCCCTCGAATTCCTGGGCACATTTCTCCATCCCTTTCACCACCCCCAGCGGAAACATCATTTACCACACCCTCGCCCTGTTATTGGCCGGACTTGTTGCTATGCCACGATGGGCGGGCATGATAACTCGGCTAGGCGCGGAGACTCCAGGTTCCAGAAACCCCTGGGGGGGTAGAACAGTTACTCCCTTTGTTCACATGTCGTGACCGGGCAGCCTTTCCTACAGGCGCCTGCGGCACGCTCATTTTAAATCACAACTGCTGCAGTTTTAACTGTTTTTTCAATCTTGCAGCATGCCAATTATGAGAGAAGCAACACATGTATTTTATCAAACGTATTTTTAATCGGTTTTTATGCAATTTATTGCATTTTCCCAGGAATTGTTGTATTTTTTCAACAATTTTTATGATTTTTTGATGGTCTTAGAATGGCCTTGCAAAATCGCTGCTTTGTTAAATACAGTACTCGTAAATTCGGGGCTCTGCTGTATTATTTTAACACACAGACATCTTCACCTCAAACCTGTGTATATACCTGACAGATGCAAAAAAATATTTAATAAGAAAACTAACGCTCTTACAATCTCAAAAATAAAATATGGTATCTGTAGCAAATAATGTTTTCAAGCATATTATAACATGAAAATAAAATATAACTTTATTAGAGGTGAAGTTATTTTAATTGGTATATGTGTTGTGAATAAATTGTGATAAACTCCAACTGGCTCAGAACAATATTTCCATATAAAAAAGAGGCTTTGATGGGTATTTCTTAACAACACAATAGCAATACAACATGTAAATAAGATATTTAATTCAAGATATTACCACTTACCATCAATTTTTTTTCATTTCTGTGAAGGAAAAGTTGTATTACCGTGGGAAAATACGACACATTAGGAGAAATTGCACGTTTTCTTTAGCATCTGGTTTACACGCAGCAGCGGCATTACGTATTTCCCGCCTATAATGGCACGTAAAATGAGGGAATGTGCCGCTTGGAAACACATGTGAACTGTACACAGGAAAGGAGGGAGAGGGCGTTTATACAAACTGCGTTACCACGTGCTTGCATCCATCTCCTGTGTAGTTTCATTGCATGGATGTGATAGCCTGCCTCTTGCTTCCACTCATGTTATAATGTGTCCATGAAGTAGGTAGGTCGTCAACAACTGTAGCAAAATAAATCCAAAAATTGTGTCAAAAATCAAAATCCAAGTGAAATAGCATAATGAAGTCTTCAATAAATATAAATCCAAATTGTAGTTAGTGAAAAAGAGCCAAAAATTCTAATTATTATAGCACTAGACAATCAAAAACGAATGCAACAACTAGCAAAGTCCTCAGGAATAATAACGGTACCAAGATGGGTGGAACAGGCGAGGTGGAACAAGAAGGGTAAAAGGCAGAACAAGAAGGGTAAAAGGCAGAGTTTTTTTGCCTCTTGTGGCATGCATCAGTGTCAACATTGGCTGGCGCTGCTGCCAAGGGGCGGGGCGTACTGTACTGTGTGTGTATATCTCGGCAGACAAGTTTAGCGCAAAAAAGAGAATTTCACCAGCTGGGGTGCTGTAGAAGTTGTAAGGTCAACAATCTTGCTTGCACGCTGCACTCTAATGACAATAAATTTTAATTATTTTTTATTATTACCATTTTTACCATGTGATACATTGCACAAGGGTAGATACAACCTGTATTGTTTTTTAATGTTTCAGTTTTCATATGTGTTTTAATAGATTTTTGTTGCAATTTTTTGGCCAGATTTGTTTTCTACTTTTTACAGTTCCCAAAAATCTGTCTTGCATGAAAGAGAAGTCTGTATAAAACGGATGCCGTACAGAAGAGGTTTAATTGTATTTTAAATAGTTAACACAAATGAGATGAGGAATCAGGTTTCTCTACAAATTGTACCAAAAGTAACCAGTTTAATTTTTAAAACATTGTCTCAGCTACCGTGCTAGCCCTCCTGTTTTCCATTCGCAGTCGTCGTGGTTGAGGTATATTGAACTGAAGGTAATAACAATGAACAAGCTCAATGTTAAAATACCCTTACGTGTCACAAATCAGAATTTGAGCGGCTGTTCAGATGATTTCCTGTTGATTCCAAGATCACAATGACTTTTCTCTGCAACCCTTGGTTACATAGGACATGGTACAGAGGGGGGCATGCTGGTTTGCTTTGTGGATCACTTGCTGGCTGAACCATTCCTCTTGTTGGAATTGTGCAGTGGACTGTAGACAGAAGGGGCGGAAACATTTGAAGCTTGCACTAATTTGTTGAGCGCGTACAATAACGAAGCTCACCTGGTTGCCATCTTGAGTAGGACTGGAGTCTGGCTCATTCCCACAATTCCTTGTGCTACTGGCGCTGTCAGCAGTATGCAACACGAGGCTAGAGATTCAAATAGTCACAAAGTCACAATTCACTAGGGGTGTTAAAATATTCAAAAATTTGAATAGTTGTGAATAGTAATTTATGAATTATTTACATTGGAACTTCAAATATCTTATGTGAAAATTATGAATAATTTACATTCCCGTTTTGTATAGTTATTTGTTTAAATTTTATGCCTGCTCATTTGAAGTTGTTCATTTTAACTTTTATTCCATAGTTATTAAGGCTGGACCATTACTAATCATGATAATGGGTTGTTTTTTGTGAATTTTTGCCATTTGATGCGGCTGCAAATCATTGACCATTAGATCCCGGCAAGGTTGTTTACATTAGTATGTTATTGATTAACCAATTTAGAAATGTGATAAAAACCAGAATTGTTATGAAAAACCATCGCACACACATTTATTTTCACTTAAGAATTTACAGAAATAGGATATATTTCTTCTTTCTTATTTTTTGGAGCTGAAGAAATAGTCATGTAAAGGTTATGTTACCATGTTTGTGCACTATCAAAACAAAAAAGTCTTTTTATTGTATTTATTCACATAACACACAGCCCTATATGACAAACAAACAAATTTTTTTAATAGTTCCAGGGAAATTATAGCATTTTATTTCTGCAAACACATCCATTCAAAAGTATACAATTTAGGTAGATGTATGAGGGCGGGAGACAGCGAAATGGTGGACATAAACAACACTAACATGGCATCGCATCATAGCTGTGGTGGAACATGAACTAACAGCCCTAGTAGTAGAACGCTGTACCAGTTAAATGGGTCACAAACCGGTTGCAAGCTTTTACAAAGAAACGTTTGCATTTACAGAGTTTCATCTACTAGAGTACAACTTACAGTAAACAAATTGTGTTACAGACTCAGGGGCCCAATTTTTGAAACTATCAGAATCATTTCTCTAGCGGAATGCCGTTGTTCCTCTAGGGGAATGCTTAAAGTCAATATTTTGATACGTGACGGTCGGGGTGCTTAGCACGTTATCCAGTCTAAGGGGGTTCTAGTAGGTTCTTCAGAGAACCCTGGTTGGGCTTACTGGCTGGTTCTATGCTTGTTCGCCCCTGCCTTTGAGCCCCGTACAGAGAGTTGGCCTGGTCAGGCATCAGCAAGCTATGTAGGTGTCGGAGACGGCTAGGATGGCGGCTGACGTGGTTCACCCTCTGCAGGCCCGTGCTGGGGCTGACGGGTGGCGGGCTTCTGTGGGCGACGTTTGGGACTCCATTCGGGGGCGGCTGGTGTCTCGACTGGAACTGGTTGGACCTCGGGCTGCCGGGCTCCTGGCAGTGGCAGCGGGCGGCATCGGTCTGCGAAATGGCGTTGATGATGCCCAGATCCACGGGCAGCCAGAGTCAGAGGTGAACTACGACGGGGGGTGAAGTTCCGCTGGTCTTCTGGAGTGGCTCGAACAAGTACCTAGGGATGACGAAGGGGTAGATTCTTGCAGTCGATGGGCGGCTTGTGCCCGTTCCCGAGCAGAGGAGTAGCTGAAGGCTGGCTGGGAAAGGTTAACTGGTTGGTTGTAGGAGTCACAGCTGCATTCTTGTCTGCTCACTTGGTCCCTCGTCGTCGGTTGAATGGCATAAGTTAGGTTCTATGAGCCATCGCTGCATGCAAGGGGCGAGTGACTGAATTCCCTAGCTAGAAGTACCCAGAGGCAATGGCGTCACACAGTGTCAGCCCTGGCGCTCCAACCGGTGAATTTCACGCGGTGGATGGAGCGGGTCAGCTGACTGTGGTGGTCCAGTCGCTTCCTCCTGGAGTGTACGTAGTAGGCAGCTCTACCATATGTGTGGGCCAAGCGCACTGGGGCCACAGTATGAGAGGCCGGTGAACATGTGGTGTTTTTGTGACGTACGTGCTGCTCAGTCAAGGGAGCCTGCAGTCGTACTCTAAGGTCGGAAACAGGTTGGCAAGATGCGGTCACCTGCCTATTCCCTGGGGGATGGCATTTACAAAGTAGTACAGAGGTACAAATCACCCTTGGAATCAGAACTCGGTGAATAGACGCAAACATATTTATTCTGAGTAGAATAAACACGGTGACCCGTACTAACTCCTATACTTTCGTAATTACCAAGCAACCGGCGGAACTTACATTGCAAACAGGTGAAGGGGACCTGTTAGGCAAAGAGCAATCTAGAGCAACATAATAAAACAGTCATGATAACAACTCGAACCCTACAGTTGTCTGAAAGGGCAGGGTAAGCACTCCCAAGTGGAGTGTGTGTGGCAGGGTTGAAGCAAGCTTCGCTGGTAGCAGATATCAAAGATACGTTGGGAGCAGAGGTAGCACGGCAGTGGTAAGGCGAGATGCTGAGTGTTCAAGGCAGAGCAAGACAGTGCGATGACAACTGACGTTCTGAGGACTCGTCTGGCCTTAAACACGGTCAACAGCCTTCCTTCAGCTCCCTTCGGTGATTTGAGCATCTTTGGCCGGTTGGCTCCTTCCTTTGTGGGCGGCGCAGCCATTGCTGCTCTTTTGGTGAGGGATGGAAGCAAGGTAATTCTGCAGGTGTGGGTGTTATCTGATGCTCACTTAGGGGAATGCTGTCTTCGTTGAGCATCGCATGACTGAAGTGCATTTTTATTTAACTGGCTGACATGAGTTCATCAGTCGTTCTCTGGATGCAGCTGACTTGGGTTCATCACTGTTGTTTACTGTGGCATCACACGGGCTGAGTTTAAGTCGGAGTAACAAAAAAATTAATTGCCAGCTATGCATCATGCGTCAATTGTTTAGTTCTACATAGCAGGTTTGTATACCGGAATCGAGCTGTGGAGTGTCGAATCAATCCGACAGCAAGGTAGCTGCTGGAATCATAATTCCTTTAGTGATTTGTTAATATTATTATGCAATAAAGGAAACTTGAAAATATATACTCCCTTGTGATTATGATAAAATATAAACAATATGTACGAAATGGCGAAAAAAAAAAAAAAAAAACTAAAACAGTTACCATACCTCAAATTATAATATCATTATAAAATCTGAGAAAATTTCCCTACAAACATAATGTTTAGTTTGCACAAAAAACTGACAGGATTGATGGGAACATAAAATAAATTGTAACACTAAACATATAAAATGCAAAATGAATAATTTTAATTTTGCAAGAAAACTGTTATTGTTAAAAGCACTACACCATAACTTAAGGGAGGCAGCTGTCTATACATGAAAATACTTTGAGTTTGTCACAAATGTATCCATCCGCATGCCTGTGAAAAAAAAATTTTTTTCGTCAGAAAATTATTTTTACAACTACCAGAAGTTAACTTAAAACTTGACAGCCTAATCTAAGTTTATTTATGTTTGTAAAAACTGTTTTTAGGTTTGTGTTCAGTTTACAAGTGTTTGCAGGAATACAAAAAATTTCTGCATTCTTTCATATATAATATCTATAAAACATTAAAAATTACTAACAAAATTTATAGAAGTATTAAACTTTAAAGATAATAAATAGGAAATATAATATTACATACATATTTAATAAAACGTAGCACTATCTAGCAGAAATATTTTTAAACTTTGATGCGTACTGACATATATATATATATATATATATATATAAACACGACTTCGCCTCATCTTCACAAGTGATCTCATCACCCCAGGCGGGGTTTGAACCATGAACAACTTGCCATCATAGTCTGCCAGAACGTACTACACAAGGAGCACTCATGGACACATCAGCTAAGATTGTTTTCACCTTTATGTCAGACGTCAAGCCGAACCCCCCCACGTGTGATTGCAGCCAGCCAAGAGGCCCAGCGCTGCGCCTGAGCTCGTGCATCCGGCGCAACCATACGTAGCAGGGAAGCGTGCTTCCGCCACGGCCCGAGAGATGGCACCAGAGTACGGCTTCGTCTACAGAGCGAGGAGCTACCCTGCCACCCCCATGAGCAGGAGGATACACTCGTATGTCCCTGCACCACCGCAGAACGGAGTTCATTCTCCGCAGCTCGTTCCAACACCTCGTATGCTGGAGCTCTCTGCAGACACAGACATCCTTGCGTAGGTCCACCGCTACCTACCAGACATCTTCGAGACCTTCACCAGCAACCCCCGCAGAAGTCTTCATCCCCTTTAACACTCACTACCCTACTCATAGTGACACCCGAGTCCCTTCTGGACAACAGCATTCCATTTACATGTTATTATTGTAGTCTACTTCCATTACAGTTTCTTGTTGATTAGAGTTAGTACTGGCCACTGTGTCTATTCCTCACGGGAGTAAACACGTCTTTCTATCTAACCTCCGAGTACTTATTTCTAGAGTAACTGTGACTTTAACCACAGTAGATGTCAGCAAACCAGGGAAAAGCAGAAGACTGCCCCAGTACAACACATTTGCCGTACCTAGAGTTGGACTGCGAGCTCCCTTAACCAGGTGCACGTACACTGAGGTGACAAAAGTCATGGGATAGCAATATGCAAATATACATATGGCAGTAGTATCGCGTACAAAATGTATAAATTGGCAGTGCATTGGTTGGGCTTTCATTTGTATTCAAGTAATTCATATGAAAAGGTTTCTGATGTGATTATGGCCGCACGACAGGAATTAACAGACTTTGAACATGGAATGATAGTTGGAGCTAGACGTATGGGACATTCCATTTCAGAAATGGTAAGGGAATTCAACATTCCGAGATCCATGGTGACAAGAGTGTGCCAAGAATACCTAATTTCAGGCATAACCTCCCACCATGGACAACGCAGTGGCCGACCGCCTGCACTTAATGACCGAGACCAACGACGTGTGCGCAGAATGGTCAGTGTTAACAGACAAGCAACACTGCATGAAATAACCGCAGGAATCAATGTGGGAAGTACGATGGACGTGTCCATTAGGACAGTGCAGCAAACTTTGGCTGTACTGGGCTATTCAAGCAGAAGACCGACTCGAGTGCCTTTACTAACAGCACGACATCGCCTTAAGCGTCTCTCCTGGGCTCGAGACAATATCGGTTGGACTCTAGACGACTGGAAAACCGTGGCTTGGTCAGATGAGTCCTGATTTCAATTTGTAAGAGCTGATGGTAGGGTTCAAGTGTGGCGCAGACCCCACGAATCCATGGACCCAAGTTGTCAACAAGGAACTGTGCAAGCTGGTGGTGGCTCCATAATGGTGTGGGCTGTTTTTACATGGAATGGACTGGGTCCTCTGGTCCAACTGAACCGATCATTGACTGGAAAGGGTTATGTTCAGCTACTTGGAGACCACTTGCAGCCATTCATGGACTTCATGTACCCAAACAACGAAATTTTTATGGATGACAATGTGCCATGTCACCGGGCCACAACTGTTTGCGATTGGTTTGAAGAACATTCTGGACAATTCCAGCGAATGATTTGGCCACCGAGATCGCCCGACATGAATCCCATCGAACATTTATGGGACATCGTTGAGAGGTAAGTTCGTGGGCGTAATCCTGCACCGGCAACACTTTCGCAATTATGGACGTCTATAGAGGCAGCATGGCTCGATATTTCTGCCAGGGACTTCCAACGACTAGTTGAATCCATGCCACGTCGAGTTGCTACACTTAGCCAAGTAAAAGGAGGTCCGACACGATATTAGGAGGTATCCCATGACTTTTGTCGCCTCAGTGTATGTCTCAAACAGACTCATTAGACGCCCACCCATACTGTGGAGCAGGTACGCCAAGGTACCTGGTGCACACGTACAGTAGAGCCACCACCACTAGGAACTCAATCTACAAGGTGGCTAGTCAGCCAATTCACTCCATTCGCCACACTGCCATTGTCGCCAGAAGGAGTGATAAGACTGGTTCTGGAGGCCTGACTCCCTTTGGTCCATACCGACATCGCTGTCAGACATCCAGGGTAGCCCACCGCTCTGTTTGTCACCGGCTGGAGTAATTGGGTACGACTCTGGTTGGTTTGGCGACACTGGCTTTACACCTAGATAGGGATCCTCGTCGCCTGTTCTTTCTTAGCATGGCCGACTAAGTACCTTCCTTTATGCCATACACCCATAGGAGTGGTGCAAAGTGGCAAGCTAGGAAGGCAGCTACTGTCTCCAAGTCCAACTTGAGCTGTAACCCAGCGCCAACTGCCCTCTGCAGTCTAATCCCCCGGTAACGAGCTCAAGCCACCCAACAACTGGAGAGGCCCCATCTCCCAGTCCTCCATGCTCCCTATTTCAGCCATCCTACAAGATCGCCGTCAAGCTGCATCAAGTCGTTGACTTCCGCCAGGGACTCCACGTACCACTGGGTATATTGAACCCGTGGTTCCAACCCAGCAGGACCAGCAGCCTTCCGCGGGCTCCCACCAGCACCACCAGCCGTAGCACCGCCTTCGCCCAAGGACTGGGCACGAGTTCCAGCCAGCACCAGCAGCAAAAGCGGCCAAGTCAGGAACTACGCCCACTCCAGGTAAACCAGTGTTTCGGAGGACAGTTAAGCCCACACCAGGCTTTGTGCCATTCCGCCAAGCCAAGCACGCCATTTTATATACCGGCTGGGGTCTGGTTGGCAGCCAGTAAAGTTGGAACCCAAAAACCCTTGTCTCTGACCGGCACAGTAAACCGTTGCCCGACTGTGACATGGACGTCAGTTTCCCCTACGTCACGCGTCAACTTTAAATGTATTTTAGAGGTGTGTATTGACAGGCTCTATATTTCTGAGTTTGTCTCGTAGGAATCATGGGAACATGAATAAATGTAATAAAATTTTTTTTTTTTTTTGTTGTAACCAATTGCCTCATTTAGCCACCATATTTGGTTGAGAATGAAACACCAGAATAACTAACTGCAGAAGTAAAACAATCAAATTTGTTTATGTTTAGTAGTAATTAAGACAATTACTCCACATAGTTATGTGCAATCATGAGTTCACTTATTTTCCCTTTAGTAATAAGCATTGAAATCTCGTGAAGTGGGTATTCTTTAAATAAAAAATGAAGACATGTTCATTTCAGAAATCCTGCAGATGATCTATGTCCTGTGAATATGAATTTTGTCACTAACTTTGTTAAAATATCTGTAAAACTCAAGCCTTGTCGCCACCTTATATATTTTGTATAAATGTTTTTAATAAAAATTGGATAGAATATTTTATCCAAAAGAAAAAAAATTGTGTATTGTAAAATTAAATTTCTTGCCCCAACAGATTTAAGGTGATTGGTTCAGCATCGGTGACGACACAAGAAATGCTACAATGCCAAGTTGTAATACCAATTCTTTGAAAATCCAATACATCGCATTCTGACAGTCGCTGTGGCCATCTCAAAAATGCACATTTTGGCATTCCAACACTTACACTTGCTACTGGACTAAAAGTATCTTATCAATCCGCCAGCGAAATAAACGCCATAGTTGATGTCGGAGCCTTCTCAGACAGCAGGGAAGCAGGCATTGTCAGCTTGACAATGGGATTATTGGTTATAGGGTTATTGCTGGGAGTGGTACTGTTGGCTTCCGGCATGTTAATGGCTTGTTGGGCACAAGTTAGTGGGTGCTGGCCTAGTTTGCACTTGGGAAGGTGTGTAACTGGATGGCAACCTAAGGCGTTGGGCCACTTTGTCTGCATCTGATGGCCAGTTAAGGCTGTTCAAGTAGTAAAAAAAAATAGAGTTAAATTTAGTATGTAAGTTATGCTGCATAACGAGCACCTACAGGCATTATCTGACAAAAGAAAAATCTTACAAAATATACAAAAAAAATATTTATTGGCATTTAATTGTTTACAAAATGAAAGTAGAATTTATTCTTTACACCTGATTTATATATTTATATATATATATATATATATATATATATATATATANTGAATATTACTTTTATTTCAGTTTTCACTATCACAGGAGTAGCCATTCCCGATAAATTAAATATGTTCTGTTTAACACTTTTGTGCCAAAAAATAAACAGCTTCTTGTACTAGTTTCAAAATAAAAAGTACAAATGATTAAGTATTAATAAGGAGCATATTAGCAAACCATATCTCTCTAGTTCACAGATATATTTGGTTTATAACTCTCCGAACTGTCATTGCGTTGCATTATGTGTGTACATAGTCTGCCGTGATCCGGTACGCTTGTCGCCGCTTATATCTAGCAACAGGTGGAAAGCCAAACAGCTGTCACGAGCTTGCGCTACTAGTGTCATCTCTCTCTGCTACGTGGACAAGTACGGCCTCCACCGCATCTTTGTGCGTTTTTGTAAAAACTGATCCTGGCTCTAGCTGAATGTGGCGTGCGAGTAAACAACACCATTAATTAAACTGCCATTTATAATCATTAATTTTATCATGCCACTTGAACTTATTTAGGTTGTTTGTAACATTATTTTCATTCATTTAAATAAAATAATATAGAAATAAGCAAAACTGCCAATAATAACATTAATGAAACTGTCTGTGTACTAAAAATGTTATCTACTCATAAAATGGTTTTGTGTAATTATACTTGTGATTTAATTTTTAAGTACAATACTGCATTTGTGAGAAAAGTAGAAACAAATATTTTAATAACACTTTATTTTACATACAAATAAAATTTACAAAATGTGTTGTAAGAACAAACAAATTGGTTTTATTTAGGAATGTCCAATTCCCGATTCTGATGCCGATGCCATTTTAAATTCCAGATTCCGAAAATCTCAATTCCTCCCCATGATAAATGTTCTTACAAACACGCTGAATTATCAAACCATGTTTAACAGAAAAATAAACTTATCATGCACCCAAACAATTTGTTGTTACAATAACTTCTTTGACTCTAAAACTTTTAAAAACACTTCAAAACACATACACTGATTTTTAACACACACTTACATTCAATACATAAGACCAACGACGGTATAGCTAGACGCCTACAAACATTTTTACTGAATAAAAACAATAAACAATCCGCTGCACTTTCGTAACAGTAGAAAAATGGCCACGCACAGAGCCACGGCCATGCACATTTCGAAACTGCATGCAATATCAATAGAATTATTCTTAATACTGCCACAATTCTTATTGGATATTATTTAAAAATTTCAATTAATATATTTTAATGCTGCATTCCATTTTTTTAATTACATGGAGTAATTGTGTTTGTTACTATTAAAAGTAAACAAATTTGATTGTTTTATTTGTGCAGTTGGTTATTCTGGTATTTCATTCTCAACCAAATATGGTGGCTAAATGAGGCAATTGGTTAAGGCAAACTAAATATTACATTTCATTTATTCATGCACCCTAGATTTTTTAAGATAATCAGTCAATGATGGCAATGATAAATTAGTACACCAGCCCTCAAATTACGAAACCATTTGAACTAGTACTTTCCGAGAAATGGCGAGTTAAGTTTACGGGTATTGCTAACATTTTCCTCTTGCCGTGTCTTTAACCTGACGAACTGGAACTCCGCCCCTGGCGGGCGACAGGTCCTGTTCTGTCCACGGCCATGGAGTTTGAGTGCCCCCGCTAGAAAACAGCACGACCAATTTCGACGGCAGGTAGCTCCACAGCCTTCTCTCATGGATGATTCTTTCATACTGAAGGCCTCACGTTCGCACGCAGGCTTATGTACAGCAGTCAGTGATGTTTCGTGGCTCTATTTCAGCTATACAGATGGTGTTCGCCCAGTTTCGTGATATTTTGCCACAGTGCTGATTTTCATACCATGTGAACATCCTGAAAGGATGCTGGTGTCTTTGGAGGTGTGGGAGGCATTGGCGAGAGAGCATGCGGATGTCCCAAAGTAAACTTCTGCTTCCACTGGTTGAGCTGGTGACTGCCCCTCTGCCGAGCTGCTTCCTCTCTCTTTCAGGAATACACCTGGTTGGCATTCTGTTCCCCCCAGCAGCCACCAATCAGGGCTAGTCCCTGTTTGGCCACTTTATCTTGCGTAGCTCTGTGACAAGGCATACGTGGTAGATAGTACAGAGAGGTAGGTAGGACAGTGGGTGTACCGTAGAGGTAGGTACAGCTTGAGTGGAAGCACGGGTAGGCAGATGGAGTGGGATGGTAGGCCTGACTACTGGTCTCCAGTAAGTGACTTGGCAAGCGAGATGTTGCCGGCAGACCCAAGCACTTGAAGATGTGAGTAGTGAGATGGGGGCGACCACTATCATGTTACTCAGGAAGGCGGGATGTGTGTGTATGTGTGTCTCCCCTCCCCTCTCCCTGCTGACCATATCAATAACTGGCTGTTAAAAAGCAAAACATCTTAAAGCACAAACAACTTCATAGCTTACCTTCCATCTCCTCATGAGCCAGTGCACGTATTGAAAGCATAGCTGTGACCAAGTTCTAAGGCTACATACAGTACAGAAATATGGCTAGACAGATGTGCCAGTACACTTATGGTGTGATTGAAGCATATTACCTGACCAGGTATTTCCTTAGCTTGCTAGTTTACATTACGTTGCACAATAATTGGGCTAGGGATTGCTCTGGTTTTGACACATAGGGGGTTTTACTTCTGATATGCTTCCTAGTCTATACGCTATCTATCTAAAAACTTACACATCTAGCCAAACTAATTCCTGTGCTGTCGCATACGCTCACTCATGTACGGGGCAGGTTTACACGGCGAGGCCGAGGCTCTCAGCGGGTGTGACGTTGCTAAGGATGGTGACACACGCAGAGTCTGTAGCTAAGCAAGAAAAGAGTTACCGAAGTAAGCTCCTCACACTGTCTCTTTCTTTTGCGGGGCCGGCCAACTGATGGTGGGGGGTCGGCACCACTGCGTCTCTTGGTAGTGCCTGGGCCTTCCCTCGACGTTGGTGCGGCAAGCTCGCCAGGGCTGCATTCTATATCGTGGCGGAACATATCGTAGCACAGCTGGCGGTGGAGGCCGCACTGCGTCGGTCGGCTGGGGCTCAACGACCTGTGTCACAAAGGTCTCAGCCTTGATTCACAGCTGACTGGCGGGAGGGGAAACCACCACTTCCTCGCTCGGAGGGTAGTCGGCAGGTTGCTTCCTCGCCTCTTCAGTGGCTGGCGCAGAGAGTGGAGTCTGCGCTGGAGGACGCAGCACTTGCTGCTCCCTGCTTGCTGACTGGCCCACCATGGGTTACTCGGAGTACATTCTTCTCCGCCTGGTTGGCGCTGGCTTTGCTGCAGGTGTGCGCTGCAACTCTGGAGGTGGTGGTAGCGTGGAAGGAGTAGTGGCCCTGTGCGTGGGGTGTATCCGGACTTGTGGGTGACGCCGCTGCGTATCCTGCAACTGACTTAGCGGGCAGGATGTTGCTGGCAGACCCAAGTACTTATAGAAGGTGAAAATAGCCAGGGAAATGACACTACTCTCGTGTTATTCGGGAAGGCGGGACATCTCAATAGATCAAAGTATCATGCAGAATCAGTTCTCCCTGAAGGAGAAGAAGGTACAGAGGGGGCAGCTCCTGCCTGCTCCTGCAAGAGTATCTGAGGTTCGTATTGATTAAACAGGAAATAGCAGGAAACCGGTTGAGAAAGAATAATAACTGTGAGTGATAATCTAGCCAACTTGATTTATGTGGTATATTGCCTGAACAGTTAACCATCTACCATAACGTAGGCGCGCCATAACGTTGATGGTTATGTTAACGCACAACCATCCTGTACTCAGACTAGGGCCTGAAGGGCCAACCCTAGGATGCCAACCAGAGTGATGCCTAGTCTCAGAAGACGCGGGAGGCGAGGGTGACCCCGGTGGTACGGTACGTAGACTCATAGCCGTAAAGCGGTGGTGGCTTTGGTTAACTGGCAGGCAACGAGGTGTTCTTGACTAGAGCTACGATAGCTGGTATATGAAAGAGTGAAGTCAGACTGCATCCGGGCAGAGTAACATTCTGTGAGAGCTGCGTGGAACAGCTAGTGGTTGAAGTTGGTACGTGTCCATGCAGAGTGAAATCATACAACTCAGCTGCGAGAGACAGCTCTGAACTCTGGTCTGCGGCATCTATATGTACCCAGAGCACAGGCCCAGTGCGGTTCGTGAAGAGAGAGGCGGTGGAGAAGGTGGCCTAAGCTGGGCTACATTTGCCCTCAGTGGCCGAAGCGGTAAGCGCAGGCACAGTGATGCAAGCAGGTTGCATACTATCAGAAGGCATCAGCTGGCCCGAGCCAACTCTGTGCTTCAAGGGTGGCCTGTACCATATATGGCTTAACCTCTCTCCATGGTCTTCATGGGAGGGGACCGTGGCTGTGACGAGGTTAGAATGGTTAATGGTGTCGCCCGTGGCATGTCAACGTTGTGGTAGATACTGGGCTTGGAGTGTTAGTCACAGAAAGGAACTAGTTCAAGTTCCTTTGCCGAAAAAAGTAACTAGTTCCAGTTCAAGTTCCTAGAAAGGAACTAAAAAATTCTTTTGAATTTACACTCATATTTTTTAATTTCTATTGATGTTTTCTGTCATATTTAATGCTGTATAGGATTTCAAACAGTTATTATAGTGAGGCCCCTCTGTTAGTCCTTACAACAAATTATGCCTTCATTATAACTGCACTCACTCTGGAACTACATTTGTTAACAATTTCACATAAACTGCATTTTTGATTATCACTACACAGGTCAAATGTCGTCCATAGTATTTCAGACATGTAGGACCCAGTATGGCTCTGACTGTTAAAAATTACAAAGAACAAACAACATATTAAAAGATTTACGCCCCAACGATATAGTCGTGGAAACAGCAAAAAAATGTACACTTATAAATACTTGGGCGTCTAACAAGGACAAACAAGACACGTTAAAACAAGAGATAGACAGCAACAAGACACCATAGTTAAGCTGGAACGTAATTTTGAAGGGTGACCGAAACCAAAATTTTGAAATGGCCTAGCCTCACTGCCACCCAAGGTACAACACAACTATACCACAAATTACAAAAAGCATTTAAAACCCTACTGCAAAGTCTCTACGACTTACCGTTTTATTGCCCCATCGCTCAGTAACTAAACTGGTATACTGCGTCTGCTCAGTAACATAATGTCAGCGTTGTCCACTGCTGGATGAAGGAGAAGGTGGCCATCAGGTACAAGCAATCTTGCGACATAAGTTGTGGCGAAATTTAGCAGACTTCGAACGGGCGTAAAGTAGAGCAGAATAGACGGAGCCCTGGCCGTGCAAGGCCAATCAAAAATTGTGACACATGAAGGGGGAAGGGGAAAGCAATGAAGGAAAACGGGGAGGAAAAGGGAGGTGATCCGAGTCGAGCAAAGAGTACACCACCGTGCAGAAGTAGATGGTGATAAAAACATTAACGTGACGGTGCTAGCATCACAATGCCACTTAGAGTCTCCTCATTATCAGATTGATGGTCAAGATCTCATCCAAGCTGCCTGCTGTACAAGTAGATCCTCATGCATGTGAACCATCTCCAGCTAACAGATCCTAACTTTGCTACTCCTTGTCCAGTGGACAAGAGATATTTGCATACTTGTTCAGTGGCCATCATGTTGAAGGGGATACTGGGCAGCCCTTCGCCTTGGGAAAGGTGTTGAGCTGGGTCCTCATGGGCAAGGTAAACATACACACACACCTAGTGAGCACCACTTTCACCGAAGCATCAACATTTTTAGTTTCTTCTGTGTTACAAGCTCCAGCACTGGAGGATGTGGTGAAGCAGTTGTGGAACTGGAAGAAATTCCGAAACAAAACCATTTTCCGCCTACAGATGCTGCATGCGTCTGCTTTCATGTCAAAACTCGGACGAGACGGACATACCGCAGGTATGTTGTATGTTTACCTCTTAGTGAGCACTGCCCCAATTTTGGTGAATCTCGAGCTCACGCTGTGCGATGTCTTGAATCCCTGGAGCACCATTTGGAAAAACAGTCTAATCTCTATGATGACTGTGGCTTTTATGCATGACTATTTGGCCGGTGGCCATGTGGAATTAGTTGATTCTCCCCCTCCTGGTTGTCATGATGTATACTACCTTCCTCCATCATAGTCAGTAAACCTGATAGTACCACAACGAAACTTTGTGTCGTCTTCAACGGCTCAGCGAAAGCCAACAAGGGTGTCAGTCTCAATGATATGCTTACTTCTAAGCTACAGATGGATATAATAGAACTTCTGCGCTTTTGCTGTCATCCAATTGTCTTCACTGGTGACGTAAAGCAGATGTACCGGCAAATTGCAGTTCACCAATGCCATCAAGATTACCAGCTCATTGTTTGGAGGTGGTCACCTGAGGATCCTGTTGAAGACTACAGATTAAAAACTGTAACTTACAGAGTGTCAGTGTCTCCCTACTTAGCCATACGCGTACTGCATCAGCTTGCTGCTGATGGAGAGAGCGCATTTCCAACTACAGCTCGTGCTTTGAAGACAGATGTATACGTACCTCATGTAGTTACTGGGGCCAATACCATTGTTGAAGCAGTTAAGCTGCGAAACAAATTGTTGGAATTATCGTGTGGTGGTTTCAAGTTGAGAAAGTTCACTAGCAATCGACCAAAAGCTTTGTTAGGACTTCCTGAGAAACACTTCCAACATCCTGACTCTCTTTTCTTTGATAAGAAGAGTTTGTCTATGGTAAATGTACTTGGCTTACATGGAAATGGAAACCCTCTTCAGATTCATTTTCGTACAATGTTCAACCCACTGCAGACTTTTACAGTAAACGTGCCATTCTGTCGGATTTAGCAAGGATCTTTGATCCACTGGGCTAGCTGACTCCAATAATATTGTTTGCCAAGCATCTCATTCAAGGATGGGTTGACCAACCTCCTGCAGACATTGTGTATAAGTCATGTCAATTCAGACAAGAATTACTGATGTTGTTGCACATTTATATGCCACGCCTTCTTACCATAGCTGAGCAGACTGTCCAAGAACTACATGGATTTTGTGATAGCTCAGAGGTTCGCTACACAGCTGTCATTTACCTTAGAGTGTTACATCCACATGGTAAAATAACTCTTAACCTTCTGATGTCAAAATGCAAGGTGGCTTCTGTGAAGAAAGTGTCCATTCCACGATTGAAGCTGTGTGCAGCATTGATGCTGGCCAAACTTCTAGAGTATGTGCTTGCAGTGTACCAAAAGCATATTTCTATAAACCAGGTGTGCGCTTGTTCATACTTCCCTGTTGCTTTGCATTGGATCACATCCTCATCCCATAAGTGGAAGACCTTCGTAGCTAACTGTGTAAATAAAATTAAAGAGTTAGCACCTCCCCCCTGGTGGCAGCATGTTCTATCAGAAGAGAACCCTGCAAACTGTACTTCCCAGAGTTTGTCACCAGCCCAGCTCACTCAATATTGCCTTTGATGGGATGGGCCTGCATGATTGACAAGCCCTTGTGATACCAGTGTCAATACTGCAGCCACCTGTAGTTTCCAAAGAGGCTACCAGCATGCAGTGTAAGGCAGAGGTGGTTAGTTTTGTAGCAGATGTGCAACAAACACTTTTGTCCAAATATTCATCATTCACTAAATTACAACATATAATGGCTTATTGTCTACATTTCATACATAACTGTCGAACAAGGGAGGACCAGAGAACCGGGCTTTTGACTGTAGTAGAATTGAGGGCTGCTCTTTTGGCCTGTGTCAAGATGGTACAACAGACCTTTGCTGAGGACAAACATTGACTTGAAAACCATCGACCATGTTCACAAACACTTTGCACTCTGAACCCATTCATTGATTCAACCGGAATCCTCAGGGTGAGCGGCAGGCTCAGCCATTCTGATCATCCCTATCACGTTCAACACCCTCTTCTATTGCCAAAGAAGCATCTATTCACTACGTTGCTTATTGGGTATTGCCATATTGTGTACTTGCATCCTGGACCTCGTCCACTTCAAGCCATTTTTTGTCAAAAATTCTGGATTCTCTCTGCTCGCTCAATATTATGGCAGGTGTTGCACCAGTGTCTGGCATGTTTTCACGCTAATCCCACACCCAGCTGTCCTGCAATGGGAGAACTGCCTGCATCCCGTGTTCAGCATGTAAGGCCCTTTAATCTCACCGGTTTGACTACGGTGGTCCCTTCCCAGTCACCATGCACCGAGCTCGGGGTCGCAAGTTCACAAAGACCTACCTTTGTTTGTTTGCATCCAACCGAGGCGCTTCATCTTGAACTTGTTTCCGTTATGTCTACGGAAGCATTTTCAGCTGCACTTTATCACTTTATTTTGCGACAGAGCCGCCCAACTCACTTTTACAGTGATCGTGGGCGCAATTTTGTTGGGGCTCAACGACAATTGGCAGCATTGTCTTGCTTCACACAATCATCCGAGTTTGCAGCTGACGTGATCAGTGTACTAACCCATGAAGGCATTACGTGGCATTTTAACCCACCAGCAGCCCCACATTTTGGTGGGTTATGGGAGTATCCATAAAGCAAGTTAAGAGACATCTTTACCAAGTCGTAGATCAAAGAATGCTGTCGAATGAACAGCTGTCCACGGTTCTGATCTGAATTGGAGGCCCTCACTCCTGCTCACTTTTCCAGCCCCTAACTACACTTCCAGATACCTGATATGACCCCGCTGAACTTAAATCGTCAAAACCGTTGGCAGCTGGTGCAATGCATAACGCAAGCTTTTTGGAGACGCTGGTATTAAGCGTATCTGCACAGCCTGCAACAGAGGAGCAGAAGGGTTGTCTTCCTAAGACCAGGAAGTTAGTGCTGATCAACAAGGATAACACGTCTCCTCTCACATGGCGGTTGGCCCGCATACATTGATTATGAAAGAAATTAGAGTATAAAATATGGGAACCAACTGACTTGTGAGAAATATGGGTGAAGTCTGCTCTTTCCGTAGAACAGAAATATTGGCATGAGCTAGACCTTTTTGCGTGACGCGTGTGGAAAACAAGGTCGGTTTACGATTGGCTGTTATAATTTTCCGTTTTGTCTATTATACGTGATCAGCATACGTGTGAACCGGGCATTATGCAACTTATAAACCATAAACAAGTCACAGCTGCCGAAAAGTCAGAATTGAATTTTCTCACACATTATGAATATGGCTGCATTCTTGCTGAGTTTTTTTGTGAACTTAAATAGAAATCCTAACTGTCTTTCCAGTTCATAGACAGAAGGAACAAAGTTCAGAATTTCATTAATTTGGTAAAAAATGAATCTGTTCCACTATAGTTCCAAACAAAAATGAACCAAATAAAGTTGCCATGTTCTCTTCACGCTCTGGGTGGTTATAGCAAATATAAAATATTTGTATGGCCTCCATTTTGAAAATAAGTATCATATTCATTTACATAGTTAATGTTTATGTGGCCTACCATAGTATTACTTACGTACCAAATTTGATGATAATTGTTTGAGTAGTTTTTGAGGTATAATGTCAAATCTTAATTTTTAATGTAGTGCTATCTTTCAAAATGGCAAACCAACAACAATATTTATCTGTATATTCATTGCTTACACGATGCACTGTCAAAATACAAACTTTGGTTTAATTTGTTTAAATGGTTCCCAAGATATTTTAAAATGGCCACCATTTTGAAAATAAGCAGCCAACGTTGTTAATATCTATAACAGTTTTATGGCCTTACTAAGCACTACTATGTGTACCGAGTTTGTTGGAATTGATATAGAAAGTTTTTGGTGGGGGGACATCTTTTGAAACCAAAAAATTGTAATAAATAAAAAGTGTGTAAGCTATGCAGGTAAATACGGTAATAGAAAGGGTAATTGGGAATCCAGGTGGTGTCTGGTACCACCCACCATCAAACACGTCTGAGTATACATCAGCACCCAGCAAAAGATCAATAGCCCCTGGAGTATCGAACAATTCCGTTGTCGGACCAACTCACTCTGCTGTTTGTAATACTGGTTTTGTTACATGTGTGTCGACATTCTCTATGAGTGAAGAGCCTCAAGTTATCACCAGAGCATTAGTGTTAAAAGGACCTAACTTCCAAATTGCCACGACTTCTGATGTCTGGCAAATCACACCAATATCAGACAAAGTATTTAATATGATTCTCTAAAAAAAATCTCTATGTTAATTACTATTTTTAAAATTTGAAGTCAACAGTTTAATTTATTATTTTCTCAAATTACACATGTTGTTAAATAATGATTTAAGTGTGTACTGTATGAGGATTAATGACATTAAACCGTAGCTTGTGGATACATTACTGGATGAAGCAGCACTTGAACCTTCTGTAGTTTGCCACTTGCATCTTGCACCCTTATAACAGCCACACCCAAGACGACAGTGGCTGAAACTTTGGTGGAAAATGTGAGTGAGACTACTGCTGCTGTATACTCATGGTGATCGGAGGAAGGAGTTGGTGGTGTTTGCTCCACCTGACGAGCGGAAGCAACAGTGTGGAGAATGGACCGGTGCCTCGTACTACAACGAATACAGTTTCTATGCAACTGGTAGTCCTTACCCTATAGCTCTGCATACAGTTGTCACACCAACTCTATCCTGTCGTCAACAGACTAAATTTGATGTGTATCTTCACACCCACTGCAAACATCTGTTTCTGCTGTAGCCAAGAATGAGGCCTTAAAGTTTGGAACTGGAGATAGCCTTTTGATAGTCTGGCAGCAGAAGAGGCCGCAGTCGACATGCAGTTGGCCATCATCAGGTCAGATGAGAGAGCAGGTAAACGATGGAGCAAGATTGCTATCGCTCGGATGTCGTGATGCCTACCTGTCAGCGTCCGCCATGCCTCGATATAGTTCTCTTCTGACAGTGGGAGTGCTTTTACCAAGTTATACAGTTCTCGGGAAAGTGAGATGAGGAGATACTAGTGTTTCTCTGCAGCAGCCAGAGCATTATTTTTCTAAACCAGTGGTGTGAATAGGTCGTAAAAGGTAGCTTCTAACGCTGGTAGCTCTAGTTTCGGCAATTTCCTGTTCAACGATGTAGTCCTGACAAATTGACTGTGTTGTTTACTTCTTATTTCATGGGTTGTAGAAAGTTTGTAGAGGACCTCTTGTATTCTGTAATAAGCCAAGTGTAACTTCCCTAGCTCCCAGTCGCTGGCTCCAGACTTGGCTATGAAGCCTGTTTCTAATGCCTGAACCACAAGATGCAAATGGCTTGCCTCAAAGTCAGCCTTCAGTTGTTGCAAGTGGGAACACATCACTTTGGACAGTCCCGTGTGACTCGGATTATGCCCAACATCATTGGCAAGAGTCAAAAGCCTGCTTATGCAGCACTTTATAAGACACAAATATATCTATGTCTTCAGTTGATGTAACATTTTAAACAGAGAAAAAAACACTGTAACTCAACACTTTTCAGATTCAAGCACACATAACTCAGTGATTATCAGTTATCCTCCCACATAACCTCAAATCAAGTCACTGTATTCCACTAGAAATGTGCAGACAGTTTATAACGGTACTGTGCAACACCCATTCACACACTCGAAGGAATGCCGAACAGAACACGCAGAACTTACATTGCTTACACACAATTCAAAGTATTAGGTGGCTAGATCATGATGATCTGACCTGCTGGAGGACCAAAAAATGTTTACAAAACTTATTTTGAGGTAGAAACATTTGAGCTGCATGGCATCCAGCATACGGAGTGAGGGTAACTAATTTCTCAATCCTTCCAAAGAAAGCACTTCAAGTCAAAATGGCAGCCAGCCTGGCTTTCGTGGCGGCAGGTGCCAAATTCAAACATTCAAACGTACATATCACACGTTGCAACAACAGGCCAATGATACATAATACATAATCAGAATTTATTACAAGGTGAAGATAGTCCTTTTTTTATTAGCTTTAATGTAATTTTTATTCCTTTCACACACACACAAGGTAATCTGGATCCTGTTAAGGAGATGATGCAGCATTAGCATGGAGCAGTGATTAAAATCCACCACATCCAAAATGTGAGTCAGTATGCTTGGCCACTTATCTTCATGATTTATAAAGTGGTAGCAACCCTATTTTTGCTACATAAGGGGTAGATTATGGCCATGATAATGTTTACTGTTACATTTAGCTATTATGTAGAAAATTGACTTTATTATACATTGGTTTTCATGTTTCTTTGGCAACAGTAAATTACAATGACAGTTGCTCAGATTTGCTCAGGTGTTTATCACCATTATATACAGATTGCAAGCATATGTTCTGTAAGAAATTTTTTTATGAAGAACCACCTTACCAAGTTCCCATGCATGCAATGTACCTGTGAGGCATACGTGCCCAGCAGTGCGAGTGGAGTGTGTGTGTGTGTGACCCGAGTGCCGTGGTGTGCGCAGGCCAGTGCATGGAAGCAAACAGCTGCCTGCGGCCTGCTGCCTGCGTCCCATGGGTGGTGATGGCGGCGGCGATACTGGCGGCCACACAGCGCCGCATCCACAGATGATCACTGTCTTTGCACTAGTTCTGCCAAGACTGGGATGCACAATTGTGATATTTCTTTACAGAGTTTAGCACAATATTACGTATGATAAGTAATTAATTACGGACAGCTGCTCGGGGCTAACTGTTGTTGATCGTATTGGACTGATCCTGAGATATTACCTAGTAACCCACATTCCTCATTCACGTTGCGAGCAGACGGAAGAGAAATCGCAACTCACGTCATATCAGTTTCCTTTCATCTGTTCACTGTGCGCCTCGGCAAGCAACTTCAGTAGCACCACTTGTTGAAAAAATAGCAGAATTTGACAAGAATACAATATGTGATATCATGTTTAATTATGTTTAAATGAAAGTTGTTTCATACCAGTGGTACAAGTCTGAAATGAACAAGTTTGTGAAGCATTTTAAAATGTTATTTGGATGGACAAAATGCCCAGTGCAATTATTTTTTGACATTCAGACATTAAATTTGCTTATATCATTCACAGCTTGTTTTTATATTTTTAAGAATTTTTATCAAGTGGAATGTTTTACAAGCATTCTGATTAGCATCTTAAAAAGGATGTGACTATGTTGAATAGTAATAGAATGTATTTTGTTATCATGCTAAGTTTTGGTGACCTGCTAGTATTGTGCACAGAGCCTAGATTTATAACTGAGTGACTTTCAAATCATGCATGCACCAACTCACATTGTAAACACACTGTAATCATTTTAAAATGTAATGCACATAATCAGCACTGATATTGAACAATTTTTTATTAACTGTAAGAGTTTATCGGGTAGCCATTATAAAATTTTTCATTATATTTCTTTTCTGCTGATCACTGAACTGGAGTTACAACTGCAGCTTCCAGCATTTATAAATTCATGTGCTTACAGTTACACAGTTATTGAGTCACAATCACTTATAATATTTTTTTAAATATGGTAAAGTGGACATTGGAAACCCAAATGAAAAATTGGAGTATTGTATACTTAACTCTCTACAGTTTAAAGTATAAAGCCACCCTTAAAAGTAAATACTGAACATGAGAAAATTTAAGAAATAAAAAATAATTTTGTTATTTTTTCTCATTGCAAAAGAGGAATATGATTTTACGACATCTGATGTCTGGCAAATCACACCAACATCAGACAAAGTATTTAATATGATTCTATAAAAAAAATCTCTATGTTAATTACTATTTTTTAAATTTGAAGTCAACAGTTTAATTTATTATTTTAAACAATTATTATTTTCTCAAATTACATTTGTTGTTAAATAATTATTGAAGTGTGTACTGTATGAGGATTAGTGACATGAAGGTACAAAAACTATCACTTACTGAGTAGTGTAAGTAACAAAGCTAACTGTTACTACATAATGATTGGTAGTTACCACAGTTCAGCATTTTGGAAAATAATTTGTGATACTGTTGCAGAAAGGGTTAATTCAACAAAAAAGCCAGCTGTTTTTTTCTTTTATTGGAATCTGGGCTCTTGTGGTGAATGTTTGATGCTTAAAACGTGTGCTAAAAAACTGTGTTGTATTTAAAATGTGATTCAGTACCAAGAAATTAACTTCTTTTAAAATAAGAGCTGATGTGTAATATTTTGTAAGTGCTATAATGACTCCATCTCTTCTCGATAATTGTTTGCTGACATGATGTTTCTGTGATGTGTGATGATATCCCTTGGCAGTGGTGGCTCATGAGACCAACATTAGGTGAAACACCAGGAACAAAGGGCGGGAACATAGTTTGCAGTTTATTGTGTTGGAAGGGTTACCGCCAGAAATGTATTAGTAGAGAAATCTAAAAATTGTGGTAATAAAACTGATGGTTATCGTTTGAAAATTATGTCACAAATAAATTACTTTTACACACATGTACATACACATATGTGTTACATATGTATATAATTTATTAAACATAAGGCTACCAAGGCCAACTACTTGCTCAAAACAATGTGTTGGTATACAGATGTGGAAACAAAGGACTATACCTATCACAAATTCATGACTCAGAAAATTGCCATCTCCTTTTACTCTTAAGATTCAAATTATTTTTTGACATTTTAACTGGAACCAGCCTAGGTGATACAGATTGAAAATACAACATAGAATTGCAGTACATTATAAAAAAAAAACTTCTTTTCGTATAAGTTGGCCAGATTCTGACAGTCGGTGAGTGGCAACTTGATGTATATGAAAAAAACAAACTGCCATTTACAAAATTCTGTATCAGCTGATGCACGAACGAACAAAAGTTAATATTACGTTGGCTATTTTAAGTGCACTGCCGACGCACATTAGACTAACCGAAAATACGCAATAAGAAAGGGTTCCTAGGTTAATTAATACATTTTATTTTACGTGGTCATAAAACAGCGGTTTTTAATGTTAGAAACTAAACTTTGTGCTAAAGTAGAAATGTATAGGTGTTCAAAATTAAAGGCACAGTAAAACGATCCATATCCAAATGAAACTCAATTTCAAATCTTTTTTCACGTCTTAATCGCCCCTCTCCAACCACGCTTGATATTATTTCCAAAAGCATACAGAAATATTGCATAATATTGTTGAATTACTTTTTTTTTACTAATTTAACCAAATATATTTCAAATTCGAGTTGTTCCGAGGCAGTAATAGAAGAACAGTCATCTTAAAAAACATGCTATGTATTGAGCAAAATAAGCGGCTCAGACCTCATTCCGGACAGGACGTGCGCGCGTGCTATCTATCAAATTTTTTCTGAAGCATTACCAGCCACAAAAAAAAGTGTTCCGCGTTGGACATATATAAATTTACAAACAGATACCAATAGTTTTATTTTTCGCGAGCTGTGCATAATTTTTAAAGTAACTTATATTTCGTGTACAGTGATTTTGAGTACTAGTAATTTCTATTCAGCAGGTAATTTTTCGTCTACGTAAATTATACGCCTTATTGTTCTCTGAAAATCCATTTCCTTGTTTCATAAGAAAGTGGGACACGCGTGAATAGTTGTTAAGCAGTTCTAGCCTTATTCCATGCTACATATTTCCAACTCCAATATATTAGCTATAATGTCCAACGTGTGATAATAGCTACAACTACCGTTTCGCAAATGTTATCCCAAATTCACTGTCTCGGACAAATAAAAAAGAGTTAGCAAATATTAAATTTTTTCAAGGTTTTATATTTTTATATTTATAACCTACTAATTTTTTAGACAGATGTCAGTCTAAAATATCTTACAATTTGTTTAGCATTACATTTTTTTGTAGTTACTAAATTTTCAATTCATTATTTATATTTTTGCCCTTTAACATAACAATTTACTGAATAATGATTTATGTACACATTACTATTACTACAATCGCAGCTACGTATTTCTGAGTAACAAGTTTGCCTGAAAGTCCCACGAACAGTACATTGACAAGGGGATCAGCTGATAATGACAGCATGAAAATAAACAACATCTTTGCCATGTGGCCGATCAGCTGATGGCAGAAGGATATGTAGTCAGACGTAAACAGTGGCGCTACTTTCGCAGACCTGTCAGAATCTGGCCAACTTACATGGTACAGAGTATACTAGACACTGTGTTTAATTTTTGCAGTGGTACGAGAGCTTTGTTTATGTTGGAAGGCAATCAGTTAACAGCAATGCTTACATATATACAAGCAAAAGCTAAATTCACATGTAACATTCAAATGCTTATGCATAATTTATAGTGGCTGTTAACTAATTGTTTGTCATGAGTTTATCCTTTTTTAAAGGACAGGTTACATTCCCTGGAAATGTCCATTATGCCAAAGACTTTACATCACGTTTGCCTACAAGGAACAATTTTAGCATTGGTATTTTGTTTTTTGATATGCAGAAACATCTACATTTCATGTAATATCACATAATTTGTACTTCCTAGAAAAGTATGGGACAAAAATTGTCAGTACCTAAATTATAAACAATCAAGGTCTCTACAAAATGTTTCATACCTCAGACTGTTTTGAATAGGTATATGGACAAATAACTATTTTGTGCTGAATTTATTTTAGTCCAGTCCTTGAAACTTTAACATTTTATATCCTACAGTTCATGTTACATTCACGCCTCCATCACCAGAAGGTCTGTGTGTTGATAATCCTTCCATTAAATCAAAGGTGTTTCTCCAAGGTTATACACAATTCTGTTTTTTGAATTCATATTTCACACAAACAGATACATGCCGGGTCAGTGCAAACAGATTGCCGACTGGACATTGGTTCTTCGGCCAGGTATGGAAATCTTTGGTTCTTAAAACAAAGTATTAGGGTATTTGACGTGGAACAGTTGAGCGCTGCCAGAGTGTTTGAACCCAAGCATTGTTCCCATCAAAAATCATCTGTACCACCACATTTTCACTTTTCGGTCCTGAGCTACTGAGGAGATGAAGTGGCTAGCATATCGTCAATGCTTGGTGAAAATCATCCTAAGAACCAATTGTCTTAAAATCTGTAGCCAAGTTGGGTGGAATAATGAATCTCACAAAAAATTTCCAATAAAGTAAACCAGTTCTAATTTTGAACTTTTGGTAAATCAGTGCATCAAACACATCTATTACGAGCCACCACTGTCCCTTTGTCATTTTCTTTTGAGCATTGAAGGTTGTCTGAAGAGAAAGTTGTGCATCTAAGTAAGTTTTTTTGGCAAGGAGTTTTTGAAGGTTCAGAAATCTGCAAACATGCTGGCCACCAGGAAATGTTTATTTGCTATTATGGATTTTTTCTTTACTAACAAACTTATTAAACTTAATCAGTGGTGGTTCATAGGGGAATGTGACCAGAAAAAAGTTGGTGTGAACCCTAGGCCTATGCTGTACCAAAAAAACCATTAATTAAAATAATGTCTAGATTTGAATTTTTATCTAGCAGTTACTTAGTCAAAAGAGTAAAATATATTTCATCAAGTGTAAAAAAAAGTGTGCATGAGAATAAGATTTTTTTTATGTGTTCTTTATGTGTTAGATTTATTTTAGTTACTCAGGTTATTGGACTTAAAATTGCACTACATCTGTAGCAGTTTTAGAACTGAATTTTTACTTACATTTTAAAAAAAATGTGCATGTATTTGTAAACGTGTTACAAAACTTTTCATTCTCTTACATTGGGTATGAATTAAATTTTCTTTAGAAGGGTGACTTTACGGTGTGCTCAAGACTTTTGAAATGTTGGTGTAAATACTATGATATGAAAAATGATTGAAAGTTATAATTAACACCTCATTTGAAAGTATTTAAGTTTCTTGTAAGTTGTATACACCACTTACCGTAACAATACACCGAAATATAGGTATTAGGTTCGCAATCATTATTACAAATCCAAAAGGTGAAAACTATATTATAAGTATACATGTTACAACAGGAAAAGTAGATGTTTGAACCAGAATTGATTGTTTGTTTTCATAACTTAAAATACAGTATATATGAAGGCCAGTTAACAACATTGAAAACCAGTGACATTACAGATGGAAATGCCAAGTAGAAAGAACCCTATAATAACATCCATGCATACATTTTCCTGTATATAACACCATTGTTTCATGGTCACACCATTTCTCCAAAATGGTTTTTGCTTTCATTTCCTTCCTATAACAATGTTCATATTTTTCATTTTGTGCATATAGCATCAGTATTTGTTCAGTTCCTGGCAGCAACTCAAATGCAATTTTTTATTTGGTAACATTTAAGATATACTAACAAAGCAGTAGGCTACAAAAGATAGAGAAAACAGTTTATATTTTGAATAGGAATGTGATAGTCACGAAAATGGTTAAATCTGCTTCTATACGATACAAAATTGATTTCATATAAGGCCTCACATAAGAAGTCTCATACGAAAATATCAAGAAAATTGCCTGAGAAAAGTTTATGGTCTTTCAATAGTCATAATTTTAATAAAAATCTCATAAACACACAGTGTTTTAAAATAGTGGCTATTAAGTGTAACAGGATATTTGTTGTACTCGTCCAACAATATCACAACACTATCTGAATTTCAGTCCATTTCCAATTTTCAAAACAAATTTTTCAAAAGTTCTTCACAATGAATGTTTCCCCCGATTCCTTTGCACAGCTGCATGCTGTCATCTTTTCCTGCCTGTACAGTTGTATATGGGTGGTCACATGACTATNCCCGATTCCTTTGCACAGCTGCATGCTGTCATCTTTTCCTGCCTGTACAGTTGTATATGGGTGGTCACATGACTATCATAGAACTGCCAATAGAATCACTTGCTGTCATCTTCTCCTGCCTCTACAGTTGTATATGGGTGGTCACATGACTAGCATAGAACTGCCAATAGAATCACTTGCTGTCATCTTCTCCTGCCTCTACAGTTGTATATGGGTGGTCACATGACTAGCATAGAACTGCCAATAGAATCACTTGCTGTCATCTTCTCCTGCCTCTACAGTTGTATATGGGTGGTCACATGACTAGCATAGAACTGCCAATAGAATCACTTGCTGTCATCTTCTCCTGCCTCTACAGTTGTATATGGGTGGTCACATGACTAGCATAGAACTGCCAATAGAATCACTTGCTGTCATCTTCTCCTGCCTCTACAGTTGTATATGGGTGGTCACATGACTAGCATAGAACTGCCAATAGAATCACTTGCTGTCATCTTCTCCTGCCTCTACAGTTGTATATGGGTGGTCACATGACTAGCATAGAACTGCCAATAGAATCACTTGCTGTCATCTTCTCCTGCCTCTACAGTTGTATATGGGTGGTCACATGACTAGCATAGAACTGCCAATAGAATCACTTGCTGTCATCTTCTCCTGCCTCTACAGTTGTATATGGGTGGTCACATGACTAGCATAGAACTGCCAATAGAATCACTTGCTGTCATCTTCTCCTGCCTCTACAGTTGTATATGGGTGGTCACATGACTAGCATAGAACTGCCAATAGAATCACTTGCTGTCATCTTCTCCTGCCTCTACAGTTGTATATGGGTGGTCACATGACTAGCATAGAACTGCCAATAGAATCACTTGCTGTCATCTTCTCCTGCCTCTACAGTTGTATATGGGTGGTCACATGACTAGCATAGAACTGCCAATAGAATCACTTGCTGTCATCTTCTCCTGCCTCTACAGTTGTATATGGGTGGTCACATGACTAGCATAGAACTGCCAATAGAATCACTTGCTGTCATCTTCTCCTGCCTCTACAGTTGTATATGGGTGGTCACATGACTAGCATAGAACTGCCAATAGAATCACTTGCTGTCATCTTCTCCTGCCTCTACAGTTGTATATGGGTGGTCACATGACTAGCATAGAACTGCCAATAGAATCACTTGCTGTCATCTTCTCCTGCCTCTACAGTTGTATATGGGTGGTCACATGACTAGCATAGAACTGCCAATAGAATCACTTGCTGTCATCTTCTCCTGCCTCTACAGTTGTATATGGGTGGTCACATGACTAGCATAGAACTGCCAATAGAATCACTTGCTGTCATCTTCTCCTGCCTCTACAGTTGTATATGGGTGGTCACATGACTAGCATAGAACTACCAATAGAATCACTTGCTGTCATCTTCTCCTGCCTCTACAGTTGTATATGGGTGGTCACATGACTAGCATAGAACTGCCAATAGAATCACTTGCTGTCATCTTCTCCTGCCTCTACAGTTGTATATGGGTGGGTCACATGACTAGCATAGAACTGCCAATAGACTCACTTGCTTCATGCAAGTCTCTCCTGAAAATAGGACATACCGTATCTCTCTTGCATCGTGTAAAAGCTGCTTAAGATAATCACCAACGCCAGATTGGTGGGAAAGCCTACAGAATGCACTTAAGGAGAATCTCTAGTAAACAATATGGAATGCTTCAAGGTCACATCTGGCTATAAGCAAGCATTGAAACTGCAATGGTAAATAGCATAAACAACCTTGGTATGTGTTCTGTTTGCCCAGAATTGTAAACTGTGACTACACTATAAGCACTCTGTCCAGGAAAGATGTAGCATTTTTGCTATAGTTACACAAGAATAAGTATTGTCAATAGAGCAGGACTGCCAACTATTTATGTTAGATTATACAACTTGGATCCTGAAATTATACGAAATCCGGCTTGGTTGTACAAAACAACGGAAAAAAATTAATACGTACCGTAAGTAAAGTATCAATAAGACTCTTATTTGTACAGCTTAGACGCTGATGGCTAACGCCTCGCTATGGCCAACATTGACCAATAACCCACAGGTTTTGACTCTCGGAGATGGGTGGTGCCAATAGTATGCATGCACGTGGTTACACGTTCTCACTATCAATAGAACCATTTTTGACACATGTTCATTATAGATTACATATTAAAATGGATGATTTGTATAACATTAAACAGTACTTTACACAATACAAAGACGATACTGATTTTGTATCAAAGTGTACAATGTGGCAGCCCTGCAACAGAGGACTACATTAGGTGATGATGCACTAGTCCTTCCTTGGAATTCAGATCACTGATATTTTTGTATCATATGATTCAGATGAAGATGCCAAAGAACTCGAAGGGAATAAAATAGTGTTTCCAACCCACCTTCAGACCTTTCAAACCATCACTATTTCTTAGAGGTGGCGGTAAGAAACTATACAAAAACCAAAACTGACTTTATATATGTATATGTGTGTGTGTATATACAGTATGTGTATTTATACATGTGTGTACATGTATATGTACACACTCACACATATATATCTTTTCTCAAAATATTTGTTGTAGTAGGTTTTTGAAAAATAGTGCAAATTACAAAACCATTTGAATAGCTGTTGCCTGACTATTTATGTACTTTAGAATATTGTTTTGCTTGAAGTGACCTTACAGAAATAATATTATTTTCTATGTACAGTGGAACCACGTTATAACGATAGTCGACAATGGCAAAATAAATTATCGCTATAGCGAGTTATCGTTATAACAAAATTTACCACAACCCGTAATTTGTTTTATTGTATTTGCCATTGTAGTTCCTGTGTTCAAAGAATGCTGTAAACTGCACCAACAAGTTAGTACAAAAATCTACGTCTGACAGCGGCATTATGTAACGACCAGCAGACGCAGACGCGGCGACGTTGCTTCCTCCTCCATTCTTCTTCCCCACCTCCAAATTTGCAGGTGGTGGGAGGGAGTAAGTTGCCTACCAATCAGGGTGCTACTTCACTCATTGTCTCTCTCTTTCACACACACAAAGCCTGGAGATCACTGAAAAATTCCCTCACCAGCCGGTAACCATGACTCCTGTCACACTCCTCTGCTTTACTCTTTACTCTCTTTCTTCTCCCGTCTCTTGTCCCGCCCCTCGCTGCCACTTATTATCCTGTNAGAATCACTTGCTGTCATCTTCTCCTGCCTCTACAGTTGTATATGGGTGGTCACATGGCTAGCATAGAACTGCCAATAGAATCACTTGCTGTCATCTTCTCCTGCCTCTACAGTTGTATATG
>NQII01004532.1:0-43039 GCA_002778355.1 Clitarchus hookeri
AGATCACCACTTCTCCCGCCCCCGAACCTTCACGAACCATGGCACGTGGCTGAATGGCTTTGTACTGAAGGCAACTACCTCCCCCCTCCCCCAATAAGAGAGACACGTGCCGAGACTTGGGGAGGGAGGCTGGAGAGCATATAAGCGAATTTACGCGATAAGAGAGGGACAGTTCATTATCAAGAGTTGCGTCAAGGAATCGGGAGAGGACGTGAGAACGAGCACAGAACAACAGTCCAGTGAGACGACACCAAATGCAGTCCTTTTCCAAGGCCGCCCACATCACCGGAGCTCATCCCCAGCTGACAGCATACCAGCACCAACAGCAGAGTAGTTAAGTATAATATCGCCGCCCAGAGAAGCCCCCCTCCACCACGAAGTCGCCCCAGTTAATACGAGTAGCCAAATTAGAGTACCACACCTCGGAAGTGTTGCTGTATGTTGTTTTTGTTCAAACTCGAGACAATATAATTATCCAGTTAAGTGAAACGTCAAAAGACTACCTTATTGAAATACCCTCAACCTTCTAGGCATCTTATAGTCTATGCCTGAAGGAATTAACTACGACCCTATAAACCACCTATATTCCACAAGTGGGGAATAGCGTCAATGTTTTGAGGTTTTGCTTGTTAAAATGTATTGCATAACATTTTCAGGCAAAACCATCCCTTTGAAATGCAAGTGATGACAGGTGCAACTATTTTGGGCAACAGATACTATTGATAAAATTTTTACATTCGCCAGGAGCACTTTAGTTTATTTGCTCTGCGGCCGGCGTGTGAAGGCAAGCGCGCATGGCTAAGCGAGAGAGGACGTGCTTTTTCTTTTACTAGGCAACACCGTACCCTCTCGAACGGTTGTAAGGGGTGGAAGGAAGGAGCGCGGCTGAGAGAGAGAGAGAGTGGAGGTGTGCGAGTGAAAGGACGCTAGGTCGCCATGCTGGTTGCTAGGTAACCACTTCCCCTCTCGTGAAGCGTGTAAGGAGAGGTAGCAAGCCAGACTCGCACGTCGCACCACACCGCAGAGGCAGACATGTTTGGAAGACAGGCAAGACATCGCAGAGCAGTTACTATACATTTGCATAAACAACCAGCTTAAAAACAATCGTGGGAAATCTTAGATGACTGGACCAAAATATACTTTGATCGACGCAACATCCGATTAACGATACAAACGGGTAGCTTTATCATTATTTATACAGGAGTTTTGCCAGGACCATTGAAAATTAACTGTGGATACGGTTTATCGATACATGCGTACATACAATTCATCGGTACAACTGTAATTATTGCTGTTTGTTAACAAAATTTTGTGTGTGTTTGGGTCAGAATAAATAATTTTTAAACTGATTCCACTGTAAGTGGAAGCAGCAGCTTTCTGAATTTAAAAGGCCAAAGCGTTAATTTTTCTGCTGTCTATTAGGGAGGGAGGGGGTGGTGCCTAAAATGGGTCAAGACGTAATTTAAAAACCACCCGTTTCACAAACAAGCTGTTTACACAATCACGGGGTGGGGTGTGATATTTGAGGTGGACCAGGCAAAGACAGACGACAGATGTATTACGAGGATAAAGCATAAAATAGTCAGCGGCGAAAACTTGCGTTAGACCACAAGGAAGGGAACAATGTGACGTTACTAACGTGAACGTGCCAGAATAAGTTCTGCAAATGCTGTGACAGAAAATGAAAATCAATGAGAGGTAGGATACCTTGAACAAAAACAAAAAGCAGGATAGGTGACAAGATGAAAATGACTAAGGGGTGGAGAACCATTTATCTCTAAATCTTTAAAAATGGTACATTATATACAGTAGGCAAATTCTACTTATTATATACAGTAGCCAAATTCTACTTCAAAAAATTAATAAATAACATCTTGATCCTAATTATTTGGGTGCCAATATGGTGTTTGTACATTATATTAATCAGATTTTTAAACACATATTTCAATCCTTAGCATCAAGTAGGGAAACCTCATCAGGATAATGTAACTTTATAACTACGAGGTACGTTAAAAAAAAAAGTGACTTTTCAGTTTGTGGGCTACTTACTTTTTATATATATATATATATATATATACATACATACATATATACATACACATTCCCCAACTTATGTTGACATCAGCCATTTTGCATTTTAGTTTGTTTTTGACAGATATAAAGGTTAGATGTGATTTGGTGTGCTTGGCGATTTTTTGCTATCAAAAAATGGATCAAAGAATCTGTATTAAATTTTGTGTGAAAAATGAAATTAAGTGCTCTGGCGCACTTAAAATGTTGACGCATTTAGCAAGTCTACTTTGAGCAAAAAAAATGTAAAGTGGTATGAGCTCTTCACAGAAGGCCGAGAAGATGTTGATGACTATGCCCGCCCTGGACGCCCCAGCACGTCAACAACTGATGAAAACGTTGAAGCAGTGAAGAAAATTGTTGTGGAGAATCATCAAATCACTATTAGAGAAGTTGCTGAGAATATCTGCATATCAGTTGTCTCATGCCATGCAATTTTTTCAGATGTTTTGGGCATGAAACGTGTGGCAGCGAAATTTGCTCCAAAATTGCTAAATTTTGATCAAAAGCACCGTCGCATGAGCATCGCTCAGGAGCTGTTGAATGACTTCAGCGACGAGCCAGATTTGCTCAAAAGGGTCATAACTGGTGACGAAACATACGTTTATGGTTATGACATTCAAACCAAAGCCCAATCATCTCAATGGAAGCGGCCAGAAGAGCCAAGACCGAAAAAAGCACGCCAAGTTTGGTCAAATGTGAAGGTTTTGCTCACTGTTTTCTTCAATTACAATGGCGTGGTCCATAGTGATTTCTTGCCAATAGGTCATTCGGTCAATAAGGAATATTACCTTGAAGTTATGCGCCGTTTGCGTGAAGCAATGCAAATAAAACGCCCGGATTTGTGGCAAAACAATTTATGGCTTTTGAATCACGATAATGCACCTGCTCACACATCGTTGCTTGTTCGTGATTTTTTTTGGCCAAAAACAACACAGTATTCATGCCTCAGCCACCGTATTCACCGGACTTGGTCCCCTGCGACTTTTTCCTGTTCCCAAAACTAAAGAGACCCATGAAAGGACGGAGGTTTGCCACGATTGAGAAGATAAAGACCGCATCACTGGGAGAGCTCCAGGCCATACCAAAAAGCACATATCAGAAGTGCTTCAAGGATTGGAAAAAGCGCTGGCACAAGTGTATTATATCTGAGGGGGGTACTTTGAACGGGACAAAATAAATATTGATGAATACATAAATATTTATCAAGAAAAATAAAAAGTCACTTTTTTTTTTCTTTCTTTCTTTCCCATATATCCGTACTTTTGCTGTCTTAGCGCCTTCAATTGCCTCCAATATAATTTTCTGCAGCTTTCCTTTCTCGACAGCTTCAACGTGACCGTAACTACGCACATGTTCCTTGGCGCTGTCTGAGGTTTCTCACGCTACTGTTTTATTGCAAAAACAGCATATCATTACGTCTCACGATTTAACCAAGCCTTCTTGAGAAAACTGCTATACTCTTTCGTCAATATTTATTTTTGGTAGAATTTTAAAACAGATCAGATAAAACTCTGCAACCAGCAACTGTCCAAACCCGACTGAGTCACCCAAGAGTTCCGACACGCTCGTACATCTTCCGCCCTCTCTGTAGCCGAGAGCTACCACCACCGCACGTTGGCACGCACATTTGATTTGTTGATATCTGTAAATTCGTTGAAATTCTCGAAAGCATGTCAAAATTCGTGGATACAAGATAATTTTAAGTAATTCGCGAGTCGAGAACGCCAAATAACAACTCTAAAATGCATTGTAAGTCGTTCCCCACTATTTAAAACAGTTTTACGATTATTCGCGAGTCGCGAATTTCTCAGGTCTCTCTACCCATAACACAACTTTGCTAAAAATATTATACTGTGCTCCAATTGGATGTTGCCCCAGGCACCTGTACAAGAAATGAGAGATAACCCTTTCCTTAGTATACTATGTCAGGAACTCTCATGAGCACAACCTATGTTATGTGGTTACGGTTATGCTTTCAATTGTAAACCAAGCTCCAGGCTTGTTACGTACGTCTTAGGCAGGTGTGGCCTGTACATTGACATTTTTACATTTCCAATTTCAAAGGGTCAGAACTGTGGCGTAGTCTATACACACAAAAATATTATACATAATTATGTATGTAAAACTTTCTTTCTGCCAAGACTACCGGNAAAAAAAAAAAAAAAAAAAAAAAAAAAAAAAATGTATTCACATATCTAGTTCTACAATAATGAATACTAAAGTGCAATTTACTTTAACATATATATTTTTTGTTTTAAATAGATATTACTTGGCTTATAGTCAAACATTTTAATCAAAGTTATCACTCCACCTTGCGAAACTTAAATGTTCAGCAAGCATGCAGAAACGTGTGTCAAACTTTTAAATTTTACACAGTATTTTGTTAAACTGTCATTATAAAGGAATGTAGACTTTCTATGAATAGAAAGTTAAAATAATATATATATATATATGCAAGTGGCAAAACTAAATATAACTTACAATAATGTACTTCTGCAACGTTTCCAAAATATACAGCAAGTTAAGGTTGCAAGCAGACCGCTAGGCTACCAAAAATATATAAAAGGAGAGGAATTCAAATACTCAGTGTCGACAAGTACTACACCGCGAGTACCTGAATTCCTCTCCTTTTATATATTTAAAATATACAGTAAATGTGATAAATATCGTTATTCACTTTTCCTAGAAACAATTAATGACACTAATTATTTATTAATGAAACAATATTTTTACATATTTAATGTAAATCATTACTTTTACTGCCCGATCTACATGTTTTTGCTGCATAATCCAGTTAAAATCACAAATTTCATGACACTTACTGCTGTTTCTGCTAACGTAATTACTGTTTCCTATCCGTAACATCAGCTTCTGAATTTTTTTTTTTTCCCACAAAAAATAAAACAAAAATTTTGAGGTTCTGTACAATATAAACAAAACGATCATCAAAAAAATTAGACTAGATCAAAAATATATGTTTAATCCAAACAATTTTAAAAAACTGTTTAAAAGGTTATCTTTTACATAAATACCCAGTATAGTATTATTTACAGCCTGTAAATACATTTAAGCATTTCAAATAAAAATGCAAATCACTTAAAGACAGTCGTAATATTATTAAGAGTTCTACAACCTTACATTTTCTACAGAGATTCAATACCACTTATTCTTTGAACATAAACCTGAATAAATGGTACTGGAAAGTACATAACTACAGTCATGAACAACCAATATCTTTGTGTAAAGAAACATTGTTAAACAGAGCACTGCGCGTGATGTCAGCCGGGCAAACTGTTTCGTGTGATCGCACGTTACAAAACCACTGCCAGCCCACCGTGCCACCGTAGAACATACTTAATGTTAATTCTCAGTTTTTATTTTTATTCTTGCACGCAAGCTGCGATAAAAATCAGTCCCTCGTGGTGAAATAATCAGTAAATAGAAGATCTACTTCTGTAGTTCCCAAGCTGCAAACTATGATTTCCCAACTTTCCGCTAAGCCAACGTCGTTTGTCACTTGTACGCACTGTACAGTCGCCAAGCACAGAATATGGCGGCCAGAATAGTCACGCTGGCCTGGAACAACTTTCGCCTCGAGTTGTCGCGGTGGACGAGGACAACTGGCGATGCAGACGTGAGGGCACTAATTTCAGGAATATTGGCAAATTTGGTTAGGNTGGACGAGGACAACTGGCGATGCAGACGTGAGGGCACTAATTTCAGGAATATTTGCAAATTTGGTTAGGTCACTTTCAACTTGATACTGCACGCAAGGGTCAAATTGCCACGAGATGGTATGGAGTCCCGCACACAGTAAGGATAGCGCACCCAGCGGAGTGCACACGTACGGCCGTTCGCTCCATATTAAACCTGAAACAAATTTATTGAACAGACGTGCGACACTAGACGAAACCATTTCAAGATGTTGCACAATCTCAACAAAACTATACGAATCACAACAAATTAATTATGAGTTTGTACCATAAGTAAGAGATGGAACCTGGCTCTGCCTGCTGTTCATAGTTTTGCTATTGCAGTTGAATTAAAAATGTAACTTTCTCTAACATTTTGAATGCTAAGCAATACAATATTGCCTAAATCATGCAGCAGTTAACTGTTGATATACCTTCTTTTGATAAACAAGAATAGTTATTTTTTTTCATCTGAAAACACTTTTTCAAGGTTCAAGGAAAATTTAAAGTGTTATAATTAGGAAAATGTTAGAAGAGGAAATCATATGCGATGTACCAAGAAGATAGTACAATTATATTTGCAGGCAGAAAACTAATGTGTACTTACACTACAAATTAAAATAGGACACATGAAAATCCTGTTTAGAAGAGTGGTTTTCAGTTAACAACTATCTTAAGGCCTGTCACAATTTTTTTTTACTCTTTTTGATAACATGATCATTGATCTTCCACTTTTAGGTTAGAGTATCTGTTTTTCTTTTGATTTCTGATAACATTGATGCTTTCTTAAAATTTTAATCTAGCTCAGTTTTTAAACACAAAAAAAAAAACTTTTCAATTAACATGGTTTCTGCTTTCCCAACTGTTGTCCAATTTGCAAGTCCATACACTAAAGATCAGGTAAAGTGCTTATTAATCTTCTGTGCATGCGTCCAACATTGATAGGCAGTTCCATGGTAACGGAATTACAATTATAGGGGTATTTTTCATAATTAATATTTAATTGAGAGTCCTGTAATAATTATTTTGATATCCAATAGCTTACGATGATACTGATTTGTTTTTGCCATAATATTTCACTATTTTTAATTTTGAATTATTTTTCCTAGTTTACATAACTGTTCTCAAATTCCTGGTATTGGAATTACAGTGGGAAAAAAGACACAATTTTGTACCTTCACATTAATTATCAAAATCCTCTTAATATACAATCATTTGTTAATAATTTGATATATTACCAGAGAAGTATTACCATCTAGCGTAATGAGGACAATTTGCCTGGAGATAAAAAATATATGTACAAGTTCCGTACATGCTTTATTTTACAACGGGTACGGTGACTGAATTACATTTCTTGGTAACAAAATTACATGTAACAATAAAATATTTCAAACTGAATAACCAAAAAATAATTAGTGACTTATATTGAATGAAAAACTGAGACACACACAATAACCTCTTATTTTATGTTGCAATTATCTAAAGAGACAATGAAACACAACGCTTCTCCCCACTAGTCGTCGGGCTCTGGCAGAATTTTAACTCTTATCTGTCAAAGGCACAATATCTTCACCCACCATCGCAGGTTTCACATACTCATTGTCCTTTCTTGACAAAAATGAGATGTAGTAATGCAGAGGATCTACTTTGGAAATAATTTTCCTGGTACAAAATAGTTGCTGTTTTTTTTCCTTGGTATCGCACACTAACACCCATGACATTCTTCCACAATCAGGATCTGGACGTTTCAGGTATTCCATTGTTAATAGCCTATGTTGATGTCTTGAAAGCTCACTGCAAGAACCAACTTCAACAGAAACAGTCGTTTGTCCATTTTTGGTGGGAAGAAAAATTCTGGATGCATGCGACATTTGATGTGGAAAACTCTGATATCTCACGTTTGTTTTGTACAGTAACGCAAAGAATCTGGTGAGTTCTAGGCACTCCTTGTAAGTTTTGCCATCACTCTTTTAGAAGAATTAGGCCTACATGTTTCGCACATCTTGTTTTAGACACTTCACAGTTGTGACTCTACCTCTGAAAAGACGATGCCACCTTTACAAAGTCGGAAGCAGAGTTCGCCTCTGCTTTGTTGGTCATAACTTTCATACAGACTTCTCTCTTGACCTCGTCACCGACCCATGACTTGTAGCAAAGAAGTTCCAACAGACTGTTTGTTGTATACGTGCTTGTAAGACGTCTCGCCATAGCTGCGCCATCAGTGAATATAACCAATTCAAAATGAACTTTCTAAATTGCTATTATTTTCTTCACTTCAACATCAAGAAACGTGTGTAGCGCATAATGTAATATAGTGATTTGAGGCATAAGCTATTTTGTAAGTAATTTTGAAATCTATTTATTTTTATGAAGCTAATCGGAATATGGAAATTTAACCCAGACTAGCATTCAATCTCCTCTGGGTATTTTTTTTTGGGAGAAAAATATTGCACTCATGTGCCTTGAAAATATGTCTTTAAAATATAACATCACTTACAGTAACTGTTAATAATTGTAGAATCCTTAATATTGTTTTGCTTGTAATGTTCCTTTTCAATAAAATTGTTGACTTCCAAATAATATTTTTTCTTATCACATTAAACAAAACACTTTTGTAAACACCAAAATTAAAGTATTTCCGTAGAATAATACAGCACTTACAGTGGAGCACGGATTACACACTGCACAGAATTTAACCATTTCAACAGACATGTGTTGCTGCTAGAATAAAATTAATAGTAATCCACACAGTTTACAATTCTGTACGTTACAATACTCATCGAGTCATATAATCATAAATCATTACAAGACTGAGGTTTCCATTTTGAGACCATGCACATACTTTGAACAATTTGTAACCTGTCCATAAACCCAATGAGCACTTTGCATTTCATTTTGAACTTTTGTTGTGTAATTCTCAGATACGTACATCTGTTCGTACCATACTTCTCTGAATTAGATGCTGTATTTTTTTCTTTCACGTTTACAAGTAGCAGCCTCAACCCTTTGAACGTATGTGTGGGCTAAGAAATAGAGCAACTGCTTGATTTATTAGCAGCTCTCACCCCCTCTTCACTTCATCATTTCTACCATCAGTGGTTGTCCACGATTCCAACTCTGAGCATTCAAACCATTCTCATCTTATGGCTTTAGCGCATCCCATTTTATGCCGTCCTTACATTTCCTCAACATGCAGATTTCATTGCCTTGGTCACGTACGGTTATATCAACGAAAGGTTAGTATTTAGTTGCGAAGTTAAGTTCGTGTTTCCCTCGCTTCTAACAAGCAACCTGTCGTTCTCTTGGTATTTGCATGAACATGACAATTCTGGAATGCTGCTCTGTAACAGGACATGCTGTAAACGAAGCGCAGCAAATTTTGAAAACTAAGTCACTGTTTCAGGAAACTGTTCAACGTAAACAGAACATGCCTCTCTCAAGGTGGTTGCTATAATGCTTTTGAACTTCCTCCTTTGCACTTCCAGAATGCACAATAATTTATGTTACTCTTTCGATCCTGGGCATATCCACGTTGTTACATTATTTAGTGTATCCAAATTCAGTCATCCATCAATGCACTTACATCTTGGAGCACTTAAGTCTTCCTCATCGGCTAGAAGTTTTAATATAGTTTTCCTTATAGCTCCAGGCGATGGTTTCACTGGATCGCCTTGCANAGTCATCCATCAATGCACTTACATCTTGGAGCACTTAAGTCTTCCTCATCGGCTAGAAGTTTTAATATAGTTTTCCCTATAGCTCCAGGCGATGGTTTCACTGGATCGCCTTGCATTTATTTCCATTGATTTATTTCCATTGATTCCTTTCTTGACTCTCTATGCTTTCTCACTTCCTCTGTTAATTTTCTTCATTTTTATTCCCTGTTTTTGAGACATCCCCTCTATACGAACTTTTTCCGATAGGTATGCCTTTTACTTTTGCTTTATTATATTTCTCTTGCTGCCAACTTGGAAAACAAATACAGGAATCAAGTAGAACAGTATTTTCTCTGTGGATTTTAACAAAGAGAAAGATTTGAGATGTTTAATGTAATCACATGACCACCATTAAACTAATAGAGAATTTAAATAAAATTTTAATAAAAATTAAATCATATAATTAGAAAATCTGCATTTCATTATTCTAATCTTCCTTGTTTTTAAAGAGAAAAATACAGGTTTCTGGTAACTGAATTACATTTCATCGGACATCAAAATGTAATCATTAAAAATATTATGTTCTGCAATACAAAACATACATTTATTTTTTATTCCTTTTAATGTCTATGAATGTAAACACAACAGAAATAAATATTCACTGTCTATTTTTTTTAAATGAATGACTTCTAGATTGTACACACACTTACAATGAGGAAACCGGCAACGAGTAACACGAATGATAGTTTTGTGCAAAATATTTAAACCTGGCAAATCATTGTTAATCCCACTTGTGAACATGAAACTACATACATTTGCATACAGTTTGGCATATTTTACAAAGAAATTTGGTACATTTAAAAATTGTCATATGCATATCCACATTCTCGTGGAATTGCCCTGACCTACCCCAAAGGAACAAAACTGTCAAAGTCACATGGTCAACAGTGATGAATGTGTTTGTTTGCATCTTAATTTTCAAAAGACAAGCACTTTTATACGAATAAAATACTTTCACCAATTTTAATTTAATCAAACTGCATCCCGAATCGGTTAGAGGAAGTGTACGAACATCAGAAAGCACTTGTTTACTGTAGTCCTTCATGGTTTCTTCGCAGTTGAAACAAGTTGAGCGCTATAGACGTAACCAGCTTGCAACGTCCCCATCCAACACCGGAAATATGATATTTAGTGGACCAATATAGTCATCAATGTATAACTTGTGAAAAATGTTTGCGCATACAGCTATACGCCATTCACGGTATAGTGAGTACTTTTGAAATCCCTGTAGTTTGGAATAGTAGTCAATAAATATATTTTATTTTATCCTTTGACATTAACTTCCAAGTGTGATGGAATATACACACTTGCACTGCAATATTTATATACAAAAAGTGGTTAAAGGATAAGAAATGGCTGAAAGGAAAAAGTAACTAGGGCCTCAAAAGTGCTCACTTTACCGTGGACAGCCCACAGTGGCTTCTTAGTAAAACTACTTATCAAACCCAAATTAATCTCAAACTTTACAAAAAAAATATATTTTTCTATTGAATGTTTGTTCTTGTAAAAGGTTACATTTTAAAAATTTACTATTATTCCAAGTTGTTGTTCTTAAATAATTGTCTCGCTGCGCCAGATAGGCGTTGAAAAGTTTGCGTTTTGTTTCAACTCAAATCCAGGACAAACTTTTTTTATCTGACTATGACATACCCAAACTTTCTAAACTGTGAATTTGATTCGATGAGCAAATGTAATTTGGAAATACGGATCCACACCTTGGGGTGGGTTTCATAAACACAAAAGGAGGGAGATATAGTTATGGAAGAGTGGAAAGACAAACCAACACCCACATTTTTTAAATACATGCCTGCATTGTTCAAACCGTTAGCTCGACCTTGTCCCTCATGCAACACATGGTGAACAAGCCATCGCGTTTTATGCCTTCACTTGCAAAAAAGAGTACGCCACAATGCCTNCCCTCATGCAACACATGGTGAACAAGCCATCGCGTTTTATGCCTTCACTTGCAAAAAAGAGTACGCCACAATGCCTACACTCATTCATCTGGCCCATGTCGTGTGCCTCGACAGCAACCGGCCCACCTCTACGGGCAGCTTGGAAAAATGTCAACACAGCATTTGACATTTGAGCAAATGGAAGTGACATGGCCATACATTTGTTTACATGTGGCAGGAGGATACGTAACAGCAAGCCCAAAGATAGACTTCAGGAAAGCTGAAAGTAACCATNGGGGGAGAGAAAGAGTATAATATATCAATTGTTTGCAAACTAAGGGTACCAGACAGCAATTAACACCCAATCCAAAGCATTAGTATATTCAATTCCAGGCTGAATTGAAACACACTTAAAATAACACATCTTATAAAACACCAGCAAAATACATAAAAACCTAACTGTTCCGAAAGGAAGTGTTCTGGAGGTGTCAAGCAAAGCATTTCACTGAAATAGGTACATACTGTTTGTTTGCAAACATAATTTTGATGTATGTATAAATATTACATTTTACTGTTAATACGTGCACACAAAGTAAAAGATTGAGTGATTTTGTAAATTAAACAAATTAATGTTTAATGGATTTTTATGAATATCCCACACCAGCCAGCACACATAGAAGTGAATTTATATATATTTTACTCAATGAAAATAATTTACGGTACGAACTACGTGTTTTGCATTACCACTCTATGATTATGGAATTTTCAACATAATCAGGGGCAGCGGTGGCGTAGTGTCCAGGGCGCTCGCCTCCCACCATGGCGATCCGGGTTCGATCCCCGGCGGGTTCACTCCCGGATTTTCGCATGTGGGAATCGTGCTGGACGATGCCGCTTGCCGACAGGTTTTCTCTGGGTACTCCCGTTTCCCCCGCCCTTGCATTCCAGTGCCACTCCATTCTACGGGTCTCATTTCTGTCATGCCCGGGGATGACGGTCACCTACGGGTCCCAGCTGGAAAGACCGTCACTCGGAGGGTGTTGCCTTGCCCTGGGTGCACTCCCCACACGCCATTATTATTATTATTTCAATGAAATCAATCAAAGTGCAGGTATGAAATGTCATTCCATGCAGCAGACACCGCCTGCCATATGCTGGCATAAGGAAAAATGGCTGATGGCGAGAGTTGTTACAAGAATAACACATTCAAACACTATTACGATTTCATTCCAAATGATTGTCTACGCTGTTGGTATCATAACAATTTCACAAAATATTATGTACTAGTAGCAATCAGTTCACTATATATTATTTGTTTGAATTTGTATTTGAGTTTGTGTTGAAAAATGGCTGCACGAACACACACGAACATTACAAGAACTAACGTAGCAGATCATTGATTTTTTTTTGTCAATACTGTACACGTCGTGCAAGAGCTGAAATTCACAGATTAGTAGTGATGTTCATTCAGACATGCTGATTGAATGGGCACAAAAGAAACTTTCGTAGAATTGATGAAACCAAATTAAATTAAAAGAGAAGTGATTTATGCAGTTAGGTGAATCATTGTGTGTACTTTAGAAAACTGACTACAAGTAAAACTACTTCTCGCAGTATGAGCAAAGCAAGCAGCACAAAGGGCGTACCCGTATAACAGCTTCACTCCAATTGTAAATGGGTAGATACTTAATACGTAATTACGACTACCCGTAACAACTATCCAACCAGTTAGGCTTGGCGAACAAACATACGAAGAAGAACAAATGAACAATGGCCACGCACCTGATGCTACGGCACCGATACCAGAGTAAACAGCAGTTTTGTGTAAACAGTTCCCGACTGATATCCATCTGGCCGTTTCGTCACCAAGTCGAGATGGCTCCACCACGATAATGTCGGATCCTTCTTCGAGACCACGTTCCAGTTCTAGCTCAAACGTCTCGTGGGAATTCTCACCTTCGTACACTTCCCGGATGACATACACTTTCAAGCTCTTCTGCTGCTTTTCCTTGTGGGCCCTGCAACCAACCAACGAAGTGAATACTTCCTTGTCGTATATAAAAAATTATGTTCACTATTTGGCTAAGTGGCTAGTACAAATTTACTCCATCAAGCCTTGATCTGTTACTTCCATTAAAAGTCATTTTTCATTCATTTAACATACACACATGACGGCTAAGAATAAAAATTAGTACAGTAGTGTCAGCAATGTACGACTTTGTAACCATTAAAGAGCACTCAATGAAAAAAGCAAGTTTTCACACAGATCCTACTGTTTAAACTGTAACATGCAATCTGGATAATTGTTTTAATCTCAACATACTGCATAAACTTACTATACTTGGTGTCCCACAAAAATTAAACTATGGAATTCTAGTAAAAACCATACATTCTAGTAATGTGTTACCAGTGACTCCATTAAACATGTTTTTTTATTTTTAATTTAGTTTTCATAGATCCTGAGAAAGAGCTATGCTAGCACCAGGAAATGGAAAACATGTCAATAATTCTACAAGACATATAAATATTCTTACCGTAAAACATTAAATAAAACACAATACAGACATCAAGATGTTCGCTCATAAACTGTGTTTCAACATTCTAGCATTCCTTCACGCAGAATTTTTTATTTTTAATGGTAATTTGATATACAATTTTACTGAATAGTTGTTAGATACATTTTTTTATTTAATGTCAACATACTTGATTCTAGCATCTGGTATTGTAATGATACATCAAAGTGTTTCTTTTAAATTTATTCCAATTTTCCTTGACAAATAACTGAATAAATGCACAAACAGGGCAGTGACAGTATATGGTTAGCAATGAATAATGGTTTACAGTTTTTTTTTTACAGACAAATCTAACTATAGTTTAAGTTTCAAAATGTTAACTGCTTACTGAATTTCCCCGAACTACAGTAATTTGGGGGTAACTTTGTACTAATTCAAGGTAACATTTAACATTGTACCATACATTTTCACTTAAAACAATGCTTTACAGCACCAAACACACAAAACATTAAAACTGAGAAAATAGCATTCAAAGTAGAAGTTCTATAAACTATTTAGATGAAGTTGACCGTCAATATTCACTACTACCACTCTTTAACACCATCCCTAAATTTTTATATCCAAATTTCAGTCAATAATGTTTTATTACTTTTTATAAATTATTTCTGTATGTTCGTTATTTTCTGCAGGATGAAATTTAGTGTGTAATATGAACTATTATATGACCCAAGCCACATTATTAGGGATTAGATAATCTACCAGAATATACTGTATTATATTTTTTAACCAGTGAATAAAAAATTACATAAACTTATGTCATTAAAAAAAAGAAAGAAATAACATTTCTGGGTATTTTATGGAGTTAAATATACAACCAATCCTACTAATATTATAAATGCATAAAAGTGTGTATGATTGTTACCACTCAGCTTCATAACGGCTGAATGGATTTTGATGAAATTTGGTACGTAGGTACTTTAGGTCCTGGAGTAGGACATATGATACTTTTTATCCCGGTAAATTGTACGGTTCCTGTGGAATAACAACAAAACTTAATTCTGCAACGGCTGGGAACGTGACCAAAATAAACGTCGTAGAACAACAAAAGTAGCATTAATGGGTTCTGCACAGCTTACCTTGTTCATATTCAGGAGGGCGTATTGTTAAAATAGTTAAAAGTACGAGCAGCCCGGCGCTTTGTTTACTTTGGACGTCATAGTCGTGCCGTCACCTTATTGACTGTAGGTCATTGACGTCATCGTAACGGTCTTTTATACGTCGTAGTCATCAAATTTCAGTTGCCGTTCAGATGCGAAACAGTGCGGTTGTGTTGTTGCGGGCGCGAGTTGTGACGTCCGAATCCGACCAATTTAAAAACTGAGAGTGCAGTAACGAGTGCTTCTGTGCGTAATATTCACCTATGTGGCGGGTGTTACTTGTGTCGTCGAGTGAGGTAAGGTGCACAACAGTTTAATTGGCCGAGGACAGAGGAATTGTACTCGCAGCCTACCTAGGCGAGTTAATTCATACTCTTCTGGTGTTTTTTACAGTTCCTTTAGTCTAATCTAGGATTTTAGGGATTTAAATTTGTAGGTTAGTTTAAAACCTTAAAATCCTAGGTTACTGTAAAACCCTACCATCCTAGGTTAGTTTAAAAATGTAAAATAGTGATTCGCCCATCGTGGGGTTAGGTTCTGTTAGGTTAGGTGGGCACATATTACGAACTTAGTCATACGTTAATGACCCTAGTATATTCGTGTTCTGCGTAATTAGTAGAGTGGAAATATACCACTTTTCGGGGGTTTTTTTACAGAAAAGATGCTATACTGGAAAATTACCCAATTTCATAATATGTACCCACCTAACCTAACTTTACCTAATCCCAAGATGAGTGAATCACTTTTTTACATTTTTAATCTAACCTAGAATTGTATGGTTTTAATCTAACCTAGGATTATAGGGTTTTAATTTAACCTACGATTTTTTTATAATCTAGGATTTTTGGGTTTTGAAGTAACAGTAAAACATACCGGACGTATATGAATTAAATAAGCTACGTATGGGGCGGGTACAATTCCACTGTCCTCTGCCAATTTAACTGCAATCGTGATGTACTAAAAACCCAACCAGTAGTGGCCAAAACAACGTTAATTCTATAAACTTGCAAACTAACAGAAGCACTCGTATTCTTCAATCACAAGCCTTCACACGGACAAGTTCAGACGTCGCAAACCACGTGCACACAATACTACACACGATTCCATATACCAGGCGACTAAGCACAGTTAGTGTCTGCACAGATAGCATTACATGGCGTCCGACGTAAACAAAGAAGCCAAACTGCTCGTACTTTTATCTATTTTATTTAGTACGTTCTACTTATTTTACCATTACACCCTCCTCAACATTAAAAAGGTAAGATGTGCAGAACCCATTTATGTTACTTTTGTGGGTCTACGACGTTTCCTTCAGAAAAGCCGCTAGTCTGAATAATCACCCAGAGGGCAATTCAGTTGTACTGTGCAACATGGGAAGTTGTTTGAAAGTTTTGACAGCGACTGGCATACTACCTTTGGAAACAAACTTAACTAGGCCATTTGTTACTTGGATAACGCACTGGTTAATGCATAGACAAGCTCCTCAAGCATATCAATGCTCCAGGAAATCACAGTTTGTTTTAATATACCATAAATAACATAATAGTTTTAACTTGCAGTTGGACTAACGCCCTGTAGCAAGAGCTCCATTCCCTCATCCCGTAACATTTTCCAGTCCCTCACAGTTTTCACCAGTATGGACTGCCTCCATAACCTCTGAAACCTTCCACTATGTGTACCTTTCCCCACGTACAACTCCCCTGGCTAAATGACCACTTACCTTATCCCATTCTCCCACTCCACTCACCTCCCAGTACATCCTGACCAGCCTCTCCACTATTCGCCTATCCCTTAGGGAGGAGCACCACTAACGATGGCCTAAAATACCTTTCATCCTCACATTCCCTTCCTCCCTTCACCATTTACCCTCAACTCACCTCGTTGCCCTTCTTTGCACCTTCTCCAGCTCCCAAAACTACTCTTCCACATATGGGTCCCAGACTGCAGCTGCATACTCTACCAGCCTAAGCATAGCTTTACTTCTACTTCACCTACCAACTAATCACGTTNTATGCCTTCTACTTCACCTACCAACTAATCACGTTCAAGACCCTTCCCAGCATTCCCAAAGCCCTACTTCCCTTCGAAACTACTATTTAAACCTGCTTTTTCCACCTAGGATCAAACGAACAAATATAACAATACAAAATTATCTAAACATGANTACTATTTAAACCTGCTTTTTCCACCTAGGATCAAACGAACAAATATAACAATACAAAATTATCTAAACATGAGGCATAGCTACAACACACTTAAAATAAATAAAAAAAACAGTTATGTAACGATTAGTTTCATACATCCTCAAAAATTAGATATGCGAAAAATTATTCTAAAAAATTAAGGCAATAGTAAACAAGGCGAATAACGAGAACCGTTTATTATATATACAGTTTCACATGACATGTTTTATCAAAAACTGATTTACACCAGTAATAACACTACAATGCTAAATTAATTCCCGTTTTATCAATTACTTAATTTCTTTCATCAACCAGCAATACCAGAAACAAATTACTACTAACCTATTCCCTTTATCGACCATCTTTAACTTTGTTGTAAAAGAAAAGAAAACAAACAGCCTATATCATTTAATCTCACATTACTATAATATTAGCCAGAAAATTAAAATTTGATGATAAAAATGTATGTGCAATGTACAGTCGAATTCATTAGAACCACTTTAGGACGAATTCGATATAAACAAATGCAGTCTAACGTTATTCAAAACTTTTCACAAACTTTCTATTCTGAGATTTGTGTTCAAAGTTGACAAAAGCAAGACTTTGACGCCCAAGTCGTTAATGCTTATGGTACCAAAATGGTGTGACATCTTAAACATATCAAATTTGACAATAATTTTTTAATGTTTATTTCTGTATCTTAAGCTTTTAATATTTATGTATTATTTCTTGCAGATTATAGAAAAATTATTAAGTGCTTTATTTATTGTTGAAATATTTGATACAGCTATTCCTTTTTGTAATCAGAAATTATGTGTGATNAATTATTAAGTGCTTTATTTATTGTTGAAATATTTGATACAGCTATTCCTTTTTGTAATCAGAAATTATGTGTGATTATTTCCTAACCACTGAGACTTTGTTTTGTGTAAAAAATTGTCCATTGTATTGAGACGAATAATATGATACCCATGACACTTAATGTGTGACACAGTTATCTCCAAATTAGCGTTAATATTAAATATGTTTTAAGAAAGTGTGTTGAACAGAGATATGGATGTCTTGATTTTTTGCCAGGCAGGAAGTGGGTTTACTCTCNTATGTTTTAAGAAAGTGTGTTGAACAGAGATATGGATGTCTTGATTTTTTGCCAGGCAGGAAGTGGGTTTACTCTCGTGGGCATTTTCCTTAAATTCTAATAAATTTCATGAATCTCCATTGCTATACAGGCCATCCCGATGGGGACAAAGACGCGACTTGGTTTTAATTAAGGGAATGCCTGTATGGTCTACAAACACATTTGAATAAAGGTTTTAATATGTGCTACCACACATAGTGTGATGTAGTGTCACGCCCCTCCCTCGGACATTCGTAGCACCGTATACCGATCACCATTCCATAACAACCATTATCAGCTCATCCGTAGAAGTGGGCCACACTTAGCAGCCCCCTGGTCCGAATGCCAGTCATCGGTCACATGGGCTCCAGCATCACACTGCATTGTCAGGATGTAACACATTAGAAGGCATCACCAAGCACAGTAGCACCTAATATCAGGACGTTACTAGAACCGATGTCAGAGTACTACCCGAGTGTAAGTAACTGCAAAGTGACCTCTAATGGCAGAGCTGAGCATCCCGTATGAAAATCCCTAATGCATAAAGATCACAATGGTAGTACGAGGCACGAACCTCACTCGTGACCTTGGTTAACAATACCACATACGTATCAAAGTGGCATAGTGCATAATGGTACAAAATATCAGTATGTTTATAGAGTTTTGATTTTTTAGTTTACCGTTGATTAGTGTAGATGAGTACTGTTTTGAAATGTATGTTGTTTCCACTTAGTGCAACTATGAACTCAGGCGTTTTACCAACGTACTACAACTCAAGCCTGCCAAACAAAAACATAATCTACTTCATGTTTAAAGTAAATCATGTAGATTTTAATGTACGGTATATATATTTTTAATTTGGTAAAAGGTTCGGAACACCTATTTCCGGTTCTATAACATTCTAAAACACTCAGCGAGCATTGCTCTGATGCCTGTACTAAACCACCACCCACTCGCTCTGCTGAGAGCGTGGTGGCCTCGGGGTAGGCAGTCTGGCTACAGAGTCTGAAGCGAGCAATAAAGAGAGTTGGCCATCCTCACCAGCCCGTTCCGAGACAAACAAGCACAAGCACTTGTATCATCGTCATCTTTCAATATCTTTCTCTCTTGTTTTGCAATGGAACTTTAGTCTAAGTAACATAAATAACAACATCGGCCCAGAAGTTGAGCCACTATCACTATTGCAGCAGGTTCCACATATACCACGAGCGCAACAGCACAAGTTTTTCATGGAGACATAAGCTCCATTTTGAAATTGGAATAACCATCGATAGGCTACAGTGTTGGGACCACTTCACTAGAGTCAGATGTACTCTTTTGAGATTGTACGTAAAATAGAGGGGAAAATTATGTATAATCCATTAACACCTATTTATTTCAGGTATCGGCAAGTCTGGAGCTAGCCCCTTCAGCCAGCCTACCTACGTCTTTTTCACTGTTTACTACTACACTACACACTAATAACCTANTCTGGAGCTAGCCCCTTCAGCCAGCCTACCTACGTCTTTTTCACTGTTTACTACTACACTACACACTAATAACCTATCTGTAATAACAGAGTAATCGTGGAAAACATGTGAGGAGAATCAACCACCCGTGGCTCCTAAGCAACCAACAAACTACAAGACGTGGAGGACAATGGGATCAGGTCACTATCGCTGAGCACTGGCTAAGTATCTCAACGNTCTGGAGCTAGCCCCTTCAGCCAGCCTACCTACGTCTTTTTCACTGTTTACTACTACACTACACACTAATAACCTCTCTGTAATAACAGAGTAATCGTGGAAAACATGTGAGGAGAATCAACCACCCGTGGCTCCTAAACAACCAACAAACTACAAGACGTGGAGGACAATGGGATCAGGTCACTATCGCTGAGCACTGGCTAAGTATCTCAACGNCAACCAACAAACTACAAGACGTGGAGGACAATGGGATCAGGTCACTATCGCTGAGCACTGGCTAAGTATCTCAACGGAACATCTCTGGACTGGTGAGTGTTGCCCACCAGAATGATACACAAGACTGATGTATACCGCAACATCGCTCTCTTCTCCCTTTGCCGTCATAAGCCACTGTGTCAAAAGCAAGTGCAGTAGGTTAAAGTGTAATTTTAAATATCAGCAATACTGCAGTGTTATGTTTTAGTTAGTTGCCAAGAAGAAATTCAGTTATTAAATAAATAAAACTAAAATTTTATGTTACAAAATCATACTGTAATGCTATTTTACGAAATATCAAAAAAACTTTTCCAATAGGTTACGGGCCGAAGTTGAGTTGAATTCACGTTGATAAAAAAGGAAAAAGAAAATTTATGACATGTTCCTATGATTATCAAGCACACATACAAAAACTTCAAATTCGTGATTCCTAATGCATATGGAAGTTTGGAATAGTAATCGCATTCAAGGCCCAAGTAAATTAAGATCGTTACTGGAAAATCAATACTTGATGACCTTACAAAGGATAAGAGAAAACTTGGTATAACAAAAAGGATGTCCAGGCTCAAAAGCTTATTGTGATTACAAAGTCGGAAAATGGTAAATGTCATTATTTGTTGCACAAATTCCAGTCAAATATTTTAAAAAAAGTTATGTAGGCTTGTTGTTTAAAAAAGCATAGAATAATAAAACAGATGAATACTGGCGAGATTTCTTCACATTTGAGAATATTTGTGGTAAAAAAAAAACTGCTTTTGTGACTATAATGACTAATATAGAATATCAATTAAAACCATGAAACAATCAATCACAGGTGAAATAATTATATACTGTTTAATATCAGCTTTTTCATACCATTACCAAATTGTAGTTGATATGTGGGGTGGAACACCTTCGGTCGAAAAAAAANTTTAATATCAGCTTTTTCATACCATTACCAAATTGTAGTTGATATGTGGGGTGGAACACCTTCGGTCGAAAAAAAATTAGATAATATCACTACCTGAGCGGTAGGGGATAATAATGCGGACATCGTCCAGTGACTATGTTCAGAAAAAAACAGAATATTTGACGTTGTCGAGGTTACCCAGGGCTGGTTGAGTGTTGGATTGCCTGGTGCCATAACCCAGTAGAGAGTTAATTATGAGGATCGTTAGGTCGACGGTCTAGGGGGTCCTGGATATCTCCGTCAGTTTGTTGATTATGTCGCCACATACTTACTGTTACGCTATTTATACCCGGTGACAAGACTGTAGGCTGTCTCGTACGCCTGGAATATACTATGAAATTGTGGGTGATCCTATAAAGAGTGTAGTACTTTAAAATGGTTTGAGACAGTTAACTTGGTGTAGCGGGTTATTCACTATTCTGACTACAGGTGCATAATATATGAAAATGGACCCAGCACTTATGCCTGCCGGTGACCTTAGCATGAAATAAATGTGATAATATGTGATGTGGCGTCGGTTACCAGGGCTGATTTGGGGATATAATTTTGCCTGGCGCCATAATTCAGTGGTGAGTTAATGAAATGAGTGTCGTACAGTCGATGGCCCAGGGACCCTGGTGAACATGCCATCAGTTATTGCCTGATTGTCGCGTACTTACAGTTGCACACTTTACATTGGATGGCGAGACCGTCGGCCGTCTCGTACGCCTGAACTATTTTTCTAAACATTGATGACGCTTACAAGGCTGCCCTATAATAATAATACATTATTTTACTGCTTGAGCGGTTTATTCATCGTCCGTTCACGAGTGAATAAATGTCTGAATGATATGAAAAATGGCTTCAGCCTTTGCGCGGCGAAAAACACATGGCTTTAAGTTAATAAACCCGTTTGCGTTGAAAACTCTCCGGTGAGAGTACGGTTACTCTCCCCTCGGTACTTGAAACAAACAAAAGAAATGTTCCGGTTAATTACTTGAATACTATTGTAGTGAAGATGATTTCAGCCTAACATTTCGGTACCGAGGGCCTCGCCAGTACTCGCGGAGGAGCGAGAGACTTACACTTCTGGTCCCGTTCAGATGCTGAGAAGAACTGGGGCGAGCTTGGGATCAGCTTCCACCACCAGTGGCGAAAGCCGAAGCCAAGCGGCGAAAAGGTGAAACACAAAAACACTGAAAAATGAAATATGTGATGAAAAATGATATTATTTAAATTAAGCACAATGACTTCCATAAATACACTTATTAAATTGTTACATTATTACATAAAAGTTTATATTGCACTTTCGGTGATGCGTCCACATTACACTAGCCACAGCGTTGCCAAGTATACTATGCAAACCTCTCTGGCTGTGGCTGTGTCCTTTGTTGACATAACGTACACTAATGCACTACACTTTGTAGCAATTTCTCTGGTGCAGCTGGTGCGGTTGACCTAACTGCGGCAGTCAGAGTGGGCACAAAGGAGCTCGTGAACGCGCGGTTCACATCATATGTTGATACGCGATTGTGTTAAGCTCTCTGGTGATAAAACGGGTGGTTCTTCCCTCAGTACAGTAATGAAGATAACAAATGTTCCAGTTTATTAATTAATATAACTATTGTAGCGAAATGATTATAGCTTATATGGTGGTACCGAGGGTGCTCGCAGAGCGGGCGACCAACGCCGCCAGTCTGGTCCGAGAGCTGCGACGAACTGGAAGAGTGGCCTCGGTTTGCGACACGAGTGACCAGAACCGAAGTCAAACGGCGAATAATGAATCATAACATGAGCACTCTGTGATATGATTGTAATGGTGAAAAATTGTATAAATTAAATGAAACACATTAGTGACACCCCCGATTATTAACAAACGTCTGTTAAGATTGAAGTCAAAAAAGTTTTTCCTCGTGGCTATTACTGTTGAATAACTGAATCCACTCTTACGAAGAATTTTATATTATTTGCTTTGACCTGTGTTCTGGTATCTTGTTAAGCAAAAAGGAAAAACTACACCTGACCTAAAATTTTTAACAATATTCAGTGGTAGGGTAGCCAATGACACAATAGCACCAACAAGCTAAGGACTCATCTGGCATGCACCATACAGCCATATCAAACACCATCGCTCAAGAGTTTGAGGATGTAGTACATCAATAACAATCTTTGTCCACACACATTGCTCATCACTATTTGCAGCACCAATGCACCTTACCCAGGCATTCACTATTGCAGCTACCACTTACTGCTCACCACAAGTACCTGCGACTCCAATGCTGTGTGGAATATCAGGCCTAGAGGGACAAATGGAATAGGATTCTCTTCCCCGACAAATCCTACTTCTGCTAGCAGCACTACATTGCTCGTATATACATTAACATATGTAAAAAATGCAACACCAGGAAGGATACATGTGATTGAAATGAACATTATACCACAGTTTAGGTGCATGACAATACACAATTGATTAGGATTACAGAACTGTACATGATATGTCTCCTTGACAATTCAGTAAACCCTGAATGCCCCAAACGCTGCAATCTGAGCTCCTAAATGTAGTGGCACGGAATCACTGAGGATCTGGATATGTTCCTGAAGAATCTTCCTCCACACAGTTTGAATGCGAGTCCACAAAGTATCGACAGTGGTTTCTGGAGAAATTGACGATCAAGTCGCCGACCAACCATATCCCAGACATGTTCGATGGGTGACATGTCAGGCGAAAATGCAGGCCAGGGAAGCAGTGGTACCCGTCGTTCTTTGAAGAATGCTTGCACATTCCTCGCCACATGTGGCCGGGCATTGTCCTGCTGAAATATGAAATGGGAAGTTACCTTAAGGAGAGACTGTACCTCGGGCTCTAAAACCTCCCTACTGTAGTTGTTGATGTTCATATTACCATCGATATCTAGGAGTCGAGATCGCATGTTGTATCCTATGGTGCCCCAAACGATCATACTTGGCATTTGTCCACTATACCGCTTCACAATGGAGGCTGCCATATTATGATCACCACGGTGGCGTCTAAAAGGTATATGGCTATCACTGTAGAACACGTTGAAGCAGGACTCGTCCGAAAACACTACATTTCGCCACTCAGCATGCCAACGAGGGTGTTTCCATGCCCATTGCAGTCTGAGGTGTTTGTGGTATCTGGATAATATAAGCCTGCATTTGTTAGGCCAGCCATGGCCATGTGCGATGCAGATGCTGAACCTGTCGGTGGGGGTTAATGGCACGACTTACCCCTGTGCTCGCATGGAGGAGTGGACCGACCAATGGTGGAGAGGGTGTACGAACCTGCGCACATGGCCTGGAGTATCGATCGATATCTCTCCCCTCGGTGAGGGCACTGGAGCATGGAAGACGTGGGTACTGGTGCACCCGCCCATCCTCGGAGTGTTGTCCCAAGTTGGTGAAGGAGGGAGGGACGCTGTCACCTCACCTTCTCAAAATATACGGCTTGCCCCGGGTACTCTGCGTCATGTAGACAATATCGAAGCCTGGATTGAGCACACTTTTACGCCACATTGTGTGGTATCTCTGGGCGATGTTCTGGCACCTAGATGGCATCAGAGCATCGTCACAGGCTGTTCACAATGCTCCTGACATGCTCTTAATGTTTGGGGGGGGAATAGGCGGGGAAAATAATTAGAGGGGTTGAGTTGTCGAAAAATTTGGCGGTTTCTGGGTCGAAAAATCATGAAAGGAATGACGAGAGAGATTTACACCCCATGTTGGACGCCAATTTGACGCCTGATAGCTGTGTGGTGTTGGGTTAGGTGGAGTTTTGAGGGGCGGTACAAAGGTGTTAATTTATTTTTGAGGTTTGTACTCGACTAGGCCCCTACGAATGATGGAGTCGATTATTGATGAAGATGATGATCTCAGGGTACAGCGGACCGTTCGGCCAGACACACGTGTGTCCCTTGGTGAATTGTTGAATATTGATGAGCCCTTCAGGCTATGAGAGTCAGATGTTCCTCACGCCTGATAAATACATCTTGCTGTACTGCTGGCCTATTCAGGATGCATTTAACTGCAAAAGCTGTGAGTTGATACTTAATTATGGTGATTCAAGTTAGGAGAAGGTGGGTTGTAGGGGACCCGTACACCGAAATGCCCTATGTCGGTGCGTACATGAAAGATACATAGCATGCAAACTGCCATGTAACTATTCTTGCACAGAATTACATCACAGTTTGTGATTACTTAAATGATTTCTGGCCTGGGAGCACACCAGATTGGTTGTGCTGTTTAAAAGGTTTAAAAAAATGGACACAATAGAATTACATGCAATGTATGCTTCCCCAGGCGATAGTCCTAGGGGAAAAGGGGTGGTGTCTCCAGTTGAGAAATAAACTAACAGTGCCAGAAAAGTCACATTACTATTATTAAATTAATGATTTGAAATAAAATGTTTAAGTCACCCGATGTGCGCACACAATATGACCTACTCCTTTAGACACTTAGTGGCGACTGGATTTGGTAAGCTCGCGATGCCGCGGACTATAGCGGCATTCGGCTCACCTAGATCTACTTCCTACCTAGTTAAAAAATGCAAAAAAATTTAAAACATAGACACTCGCATGAAAAATATTATTTAAAAAATACACAATATCATTCTGGGCACACAACACTTGAAATTTGAACCTGATGGCACAAAATGAGGGTGAAACAATGTGGATGACAAACTAGTTATGTTCAAGATTTAATGGAATAAAATACTGGAAATCGCTTGTAGGGGCGTATTTCAATATCCACGCTCTCATTGTCTTTTATTTAAATGAATAAATACTTTTGCAATTTGCCCTACAAGTTTGTGTGCTGAAAATTTCATACCTCACCCCATCCAGATGGCGAACTGCTTGCCGGCAGGGTGGGTGGGGGAGATGGTAGGATGTTGCATTGCACTGCCTTACACTGCACTGCCCTACACTCATGCACATGACTCTGCACTACACTTCGGTGTTCTGCCGTGCACACTGGTCACATGGTGGTGAAGCAGAAGATGTGCGGCGTGGTACACTGTCTGCGATATAGGACGTCGTCCTGCATCACAGTTGACTTGTAACTCTAGGCTGTTGTGTGTGGCATATACAGTATGACATATATTCCGTAAAATCTTAACACTGCTGATCCATTACCTGGCCAGCGACTCATAAGCTCCATTGTGATTCTGAAACATGGTCCCTGAGATGAATAACAAATTGTAGATGTTATATCACGACAATGAATTAGTCCATTCCTCTGTTTCAAGAATACAACTGTCGTCTCATGTCCCATTACTTACTCAACATAGCTCCTTGTAACTATTTTTTTCTAAAATGAAAATGAAACACAAGGAGTAACGATTTGAGATGGAAGATAAGATGAAGAATATTATGCTAACGGGCCAAACACTGAAGAAAATGACAAACTACTTCCATGTGTTCTTCCAAGCTTTATAACTGTAGTGATACTGATTCATCAATGCAACAGGAGACTATTTCGAAGGAGATGATAACATAACAAGAAAATGTACCATTTCTAATAAATAAATTTCGGTAACTTGGGGCTCGTACCACATAAACTAAATATATTTGAGTTACATTTAATATTAATATAAAACATATGGCTTTTTAAAAAAATTTGTTCAACCGGCACTGCAAGTATCTCTGACTTTGCACCCACACAGGTGGCTTGTTGATACCTTTCTGACCATGGCAAACTGAATGCAGTGAAGTACACTGCATTCGCAACATCTGAGTAGGTTACTTGCAGCAGTGATTACTGATTGGCATTGTGCTTCAGCTTCTGGATTTATGTAAAAACCTCGATTGAGGAATACATCGTGCAAGATGTACAATTAAATAATGTATGCATTGATTATGTGTGTCGTGTTTCAAATGCCAACCACATCTCGGCTTTTTAGTATCCCCCCCCCCCTTCTGCACAGCTTATCATGTTTCACATAAATATTATTCATGCAACCTCCCATTTAATAGGTGTGTGATGTGGGGTACTAACAACCTCATATCTGGATAGAAGTGTTGGGATGACCTTTCACTTCCTATAGATAGGCATACGGGGATCAACTACTGCACCAACATCTGCTACTTTGATTAGGATGACTCCAGGAAAGCCACATGGACGAATGGACAACAGCACATGTTTAAATCTGTGCTCTGAAGCTATCAGTGCCCTACACTTCGTAATTGCCCAGCTAGTATTTCCTATAGTAACTCAGGACTAAAATGAACTATAGTATTATAATTACTGTTCCTGACCGAACACTCGAAGTCTTTTCCCTTACATGTTACCCTTCTGTGTAGTTGTTTCACAGATAATTCCTGGGCTAAAATCCTTGCGATGTATTTTTCCCTTCATGTCAACCTTCCATGTTGCTAAATTGTTTCTGTATTTCCTAAAACATGTGTGTGAAATTTTGTTGTGTACACAAGAATTACGATTTTTATCACATAACGATGTTGTTATCTTCTCTAAGTAAAAATGATATACATTTCCTTTTCTTTTGACCTACTTATGAAAAAAATTGAACATTTTCTGGCAGTACCCTTCTTTCCTTGACTTCACTGTTCCCAATACCTGATGTTGTCTATCCATAATATACTTGTAAAATTCTATTGCATCACGAGGTCAGCAAGACAACATGGCGCCAGTAACTGCCTTGCTATTCCCGATTTGTGCCTGCTAGTCGAGATATAATCGATACAATATGGGAAGGAAGGGCATGAGCCTAAGGCATACATTACATCAACACCCCCAACTGCCCCTCTTTGCAGATGATACCGGCAGCAGAACAGCAGCAGTGTGTGTGTGTATGCGTGTGCATGGTACACATCACATCTCCATCCACTCAGGCAGTTTACCCCTCTTATGTGTCTACAAGGGTGGTTCTAATGGGCCAGGAGGTCAATTGACCACAGTGAACAGCTTTTCGCCACGATGGCTTTCTGCAGCTTCTGTACTGCGATGACAGAGGATTTATTAACTGGCATACTTTCAGTGGTGTCGTAGAATATCTATGCCTATAGTGCATGTGCCCATTACTTAATCCAGGCTCCTTCGCGCTATTACAGTTAGTGTGATAGCTCAGCAGAAGCCTCTCGACTACATGAGGGACTTGAATGTGTGAATCGGGAACTGCGTATCAGTTGGAATGCACCACCACAGGCTAAATTATGGATTTGTGTGACTGTATTGCATGAGATCCAAAAGAGTCTGGGGTTTCATCGACCCTGTAGCGCATACATTACTGTGCTAGTTACCTGTGGGCTTGGAACTTGGAAACATCACCAGCACCCTTCGGGCGAAAACTAAGAAAAAAAGCTCAAATATTCATTGGTGCGACGGAATTAGTCCGGGCCCATTTTCTTACACTCGGTGTCCCCGGGTGTGCCACGACAAGTGTGTGTCTCAGTACGAATGTGCCCCACACACACTCTTGAGGACTTTTTTCTTTGCGCTCAAAGTCGATTTGACTTAAAGTTCTCATCTACTGTGAATGGAATGTTCTTCACTCCAGGCAATTTTCCATGTCTTGAAAAGTGTCAATGAGCCATTTGAGTGAGAACAGTCAGTGATATTTCCAGTAACTGCCAAAAAAAGTTTTAAAATGCAGAGTCTCCTTTATGTTCACATTAAAAGTTCCAATAATGTTTTTAATTTATGAGGTACAAGCCCAAAGTTACAGAAATTTATTTATAACAAACTGTACATTTGCATGATAACTGTTTTCAGCTCCTTCGAAATAGTCCCCTGCTGCATTGATGCAATGGTATCATACGATTTTAAAGCTTGGGAGAACCCTTGGAAGTAATTTTATGCAATTTTCTTCAGCGTAAGCCTATCCTGCTTTATCATCTTCGTCTCGTCCACTGTCTTAGATCGTTTTCTCTAGAGTTTGATTTTCATTTTAAATAAAATAGTCAGAAGGAGCTATGTTTGGGTAAGTATCTGGGTAGGGATCGACAGCTGTATTGCTGAAAGTAAAAAACTGACACTTAATGAGCGAATAATGGGCCAGTGCATTGTCATGCACGATGCAACACCCAAGATTTGTGATTCATCGCGGTAAGTTTCTGTCACACCTGTTCTTTAAGACAACTGAGGCAACAATGGAACGCCTGCTTCTGTGAAACAAATTATTAATAGGTAAGCTCGTAGATTCTTTTTAAATAGATCAGTTTTTTTTCTACTCCGGACTTGTGCTTTTTACAGTCTTGTTGAATTCGGCAATGGCCACTGAGACGACTGATATTTCGTTTCGCATGTTTCATTACCAGTAATCATCTGAGAAGTGAACCTTGGGCTGTATTTACATCATAGCTTGTTCAGTCGCCAGAAGACGAAGCACAAATGTAGCCTCGATGAGGAGCATTCCCAGCTCTCCAGTTATAATTCGCCGACAAATACCGAATGACAGACCAAGAGTCTCACAAAAGTCGTCAGCTTTCCAACAGCGATATTTATGGATTTTTTCACTAAATGTCGTTACATTTACGTGAGTGATTTTGGGTAAAGGGCGTCTGGAACGTTAGTAATATATGTTTTGCCGTCGTTATACTGCTTGGACCACTCTCAAGCTTGAGCGTGCGCTGTAGATTTAGCCCCAAATGCTTATTTTAACATTTGATGAATCTCTGCTGGCGCATTTTTTGTTCGAAACAAAATTTCAAGTAAATTATTAGTTCCTTCAAGGCAATCCTAACGCAAATTGCGTTGCAGTTTCACAAAAATGCACAATGTAAACAAATACGGCTTTCCACGATAGACTAGTTCATTAGCAATGCTAGATGTGGTCTAGAGCATTGTCACAGCATACCACGTACTGCGGTATATAATTTTCAGGCACTTATATCTTGTACCACCTATGTAAGAAAATGTTCATTGTTGCAGCATTGTCGTTATTTTTATAAATAGAATATGCATTACTATATAAGCTATCCTCCTGTTAGCCATATAGGCATTAATAATGCTACAATTATTCTGCAAATAAACAATGTATCTACTTGAATTCTGTGGCTATACTTAAATTATATATATATATATATATATATATATATATATATAAATTTTATANTATATATATAACCTTGCCTAAGATCTACTTTTCATCATTATTTTATATCCTTCCGCCACATGTAAAATTAACGTTTCCATTGACCTAAAATGTGTTTATAAGCTGTTCATGGTAAAATGATAACTTTCGAAATCAACCTTGGGAAAATATCACTGCCACTACCTGCATATATTTTAACTGGTACACGCCCAGCAATATTGGGTACGATGGAGAGGAAAGTGATTCCACGTCCTAATGCTGAATTAAAAGTGTTAGGTTAAATACTGTAACAATTTATTTCGTTTTCAGGTTTTTTAATGCACAAAATGTATAAAAATTAGCACATTTGTAAAATATTTACTTTGTTAATAATTTTACAGTTTCACTTGGCCGATGCATGAATAAAGTGATCAGGCTTATAGTAACGTTAATTTTACACGTGGTGGGAAAATGCACAATGTGCATACAAGTAGATCTTAAACAGGGCTTTCAAAAGTGCTCGTTTTATCGTGAACAGTCTTTTAATAATGCGTCATTCAGGTTAAAACGTGAAACCGTTAATACTTAAATGTGTTACTAATGTGCCAATTTGTATTCCAACATGTACAAAAAAAACACCAAATTGATTTGCCGTAAATTTAAACATTACACTTGGGATTATAATAATTCAATGCTTAGGCCATATACCAGTCCATTTAGTATGATTATTTTTCATTTTGCACATTACACGACGTTCGAATGTTCAGAGGGAAATGTTTGTTATAAAAAAAACTGTTATTACTGTTGCTAACTCAACTTAGCTAGTACCACTTACATAAAAATCGTGATTGTAAAACTGAAAATCATTTGTATTCATCATAGACGTTGAGCTCTGTTTCCTACCTGAGACCAACAAATTAAAGAAATTAAAACGCGAAACTTTCAAATCACAATAATCATGTAATAAAAATACTTATTGTTTTTATTATTTCGGCGATTTAATGTTCTCCCCGAGCTATCATGCTCAAAATGGAATCTCTTAAAAGCAATATGAATTAAAATAAAATAAAGCTTCAAAGGCGACAAATAGCAAAATAAAAAAATACGTCATTGATTTTGTCGACAAAATTGGGTACGTTACAATTATGTTAACAATTTGAACTTGGCTTGAATACAAATAGATCATATTTTAAATTTTAGAACTAAAGAATAAAAACTTTACAGTGCTTTTTTAAAAACATACTGTGATGCTGACTTTTCCCTATTGCATTTATTTTCAGTTTACAATATTAAAAATAATATATAAGAAACGTTTGTTTAAAATGAGTACTGGTTTATGTATTAGCTGATGAACTATTATAACAGAAGATGGCGGTTCATTTTATTTTACTGCTTTTTATTGACGCATGTCCATACAATGAAGTAATACGAATGCGAATAGTTCAACGTATGAGGAACGACCACATGAGAAACGAAACGTAGGTGGTACTGTTGCATTTCTATATGGTTAAATGAAATACGGGCTAAGTACTGGAAGGAGGTAGGGCGAGCAGCGACTGCGCGCATGCGCCGTAGCTTGTTCACCTGTCTTTTGGCGGACGAATACATTCACCTATTTAATACAAAATATGTGTGGATAGCACAGTAAATCCGTTTATTTAACACTGTTAATTTAAAATTGGAGCAACTGAATATACGTAACAGGTTTTACGTGGTTTCTGCGCGACTGATAGTTGCGTATTCTAGCGGCGAGCTGCAGAACTAGTTTGTAGGTCGCGCCAGCTGGCTGCTGTCTGGTCGGCAGTTAACGTTCAGTTGAAGCCAGTTTGTTTTGTACGAGTCGCGAAGGTGGTAGGGGTTATCGTTATTTGTTTATAGTGTTGTGTTGTGCGTGCAGTTTGTTGATATGGGGTGGGGTATTATCTCCGGGAAGGGGGATGGGCGACTAGTACGTCGTGTGTACACTTTACCTTGATGTAAAACGCAGTTCTCGCCGAGCTGCTGCCGTGCTGGCAAGCTACGTTCACCGGGCTGGCGTAGATACCGAACTCCATCACGGATTGACAGGCTGTGTGTTCGTGGGATGTACTTCAAGCTGACGTGCTCCGGTCGTGTTGTAAATATGGTGTGCCGAATTCCCCTCGTATACCGTGGTGTGTAAACATGTCATCATCACTAATGAGGCCCGAGTGCAGGAAATTTTCTCCCAACATTTTCAACAAAAGTAAATGCACCAATTGTTTCAAGCAGAGGGAAGAACACAGCGCAGAGGCTCTTGAAAGCAACAGGGTGAGTACATTAATTACTTTTAATTTGATATCGTGGGGACGTAAGTGTGTGAAATCTGCTTTTTAATATAATTAATGTTCAGCTTTATTACACATTTTTATATTGAAAACACTTGAAATAATTGTAATCAAGCTTTAGGAATCCTTCGTACACGAATTACGCCCTTTTTTTTTTTTTAAATATTGTTTTACAGTTGCCTACATGACAGCCTCTTAGTCAGCGAGTGTAAATACATTGGCCAGAAAATTACGACTTTTTGATTCAGGTTTGTGATGTAAACGTTTAGGATATTTGTAAAGTTCTCATGTGGTTTCGCTGTGCTACATAAAAATAATTTTTAAGTTATGCTGAATTTTCTAAATGCGTTTATTAGCCGTATTATGTTCATTTTAATCATTTCGTTTAACGATTTTGTTCATATATTTTTATTTGGTGCTTCAAGTAAGCAAACAACTGAATTCAACGGATAGGTAGCATACTTATTTTTTTTTCACATTAACGTTTTCGAGAATTTCTGAATAACAGTATTAATAAAATTGGTATTCTAATTGTGGTTGGGCAAATGACTATCAATTTGATAGCAGTTATGCCAAGTGATTTTTTGTAAATATTCTTAATGACTTTATTTTCAAAATTAACTGATCTGGGTTTAAGTAAGGTAGCCTTAAGTGCCGTTGTAAAGTTCTGCCAAACAGTGCAGTTTGAAATTAGTTGTTATAGGAAATCTAATTCTTGACCTTGGAATATGACGTAAGCATTGTTATCTGCAGGACATAGGTTACACGATACATGCCTAACAGTTGCACAACTGCTAATGCGATAGTTTAACATTAGTATGATCCCATTTTATCTACTGTTTATTATTAAAGAGAGAACAAGTTGCTACACTGGACAACATAAATTTCTTCTTGTGCTTGTGCGAATGTGACATTTAAAATCGTTTTACAAAATAATTTTGTTAAGATTGATTTTTGCGAAATGTATAATCCGTACAGTGATCCAAAACATAAGTTAACGAATTAAATGTTGGAACGTAAATTTATGGCGTGACTGAAGCTTAGCTCATTGTTATTATTCTGTAAATTGATATTTGTAGGAAGAATGTTACTTTTACTTTAGGTGTGTGCATTGAGTTTGAACAATGTTTTTTATTCCAAAATTGTAATACGTGTTGGCGCGTAGGATTTATCTGAGAGGAAAGTTTACTAAATATTTGCCGTGTAGCATAATCCTATAGGCTACAGTATTTCGAAATTCGATCGCGGGTATGAATCTTACTCTTGCCTTCATATTAGGCTATATGTAGTTATTGAGTTAACCTACTTTACTAAAAAGTTAACGCAAATCAAATTTACGGGTTTTACATAATATGTTTAAACATTCCCCAAAGGTGTAATTTTCAGTTCACCCCCTATATACTATAAAACATCGTAGAGGAGGGATGTGAAAATCGGGAAAATTATTATGTAAAGACGCTATGTAACGCATTGCCTTAAGTAAAATATGTTGCCTTCTACACATGTTTGCCTGGAATGAGCTACGAGATGTAAAAACACGGTTAGTGAAATTTAAGCCACATTCTATGAACACTAGTACTCAACAAAAACGGCCAAAACATCATTACATCACGAATATTAGAAATGTATCGCCCTTCCACGTAGTTTTCTAACGTAACAGGACTTCCTAAGTTGCCCTAGGGGTAATTGCTATGAGTTTGGTAACTTGCCTGAAAAACAAAAGAAACCCTTTAATATGGTAATATTTGCACTGTATAAAAGTTAGTCATTCACTTAAAAGTGCGATTTTTAACATGGCCTATATATTAAGCACACCGTAATGGATGGATTGATAATGAAATCTGGGATTCAGAACATTAGAAACTGTGAAAAAAAAGGGGGGGGGGGCTGTGGAAATGCCTAAGAAAAAAAGAAAAAGAATTCCATTGCTTTCCGCGCAACAGAATACTTTAGAAAGAGCTGCGAAACTGAATTAAAATACTTCAAGAAAAATCCAACAGCTGCAGTCTCAACGTATTGTGCCAATTTCCAAGTCCACATAAACTAACCGTTGAAATGTTGCAAAAAGCGTCTCAAACAACGAGAAATATAAAGTTAGACAGATTGCCATAATAAATGTACTACAAGGTGTCCCAACAGGACTACCTAAACGAACCTAAATAGGCGTAGTACGTTTTGTGTAGCTTCAGAATAATAACTGTCGCAGTGTCGCTGGGATCACAATAGTTCCGACAGACGCGACACGGATAAAATAATATTCCAGCCAATCAGCATCGAGACTTCTATGACGTAACGCGACAAGATTTACGAATAGAAAATATTTCTAATTTATTCGCGTCGCGGGCTCTACAGGTCTGTAAATCTGTCTAATCAGCCATCTTTTTGGTGTTTAAGGTTTACCATCGCTATTATCCTCCGTATTAACAAGCAAAGCAACACATTTTTATGCCTAGGTGTAACTAGATCCGTGTTTTCACGCTCAAAATACCAGCGGACATGGAAAGAATTCGTTGAAAGAATAGCAAAATAAGAAAATATTGGAAACGTTAATGGCCCTCGTAAAAGAGGTTAGTATGTATTGGCAAGAAAATATTTATAAATTACATTTATCAATATTGATAGCGAGGCGGTAAAATCTAGTGTTCACATTAGCGCGAATTATTTTTGTTGTCGCGTCCATTGCGTTGCATCTGTCGCGCTATTGTGATCCCAGCATCACACAGCGCTTTGATGGAAATGAAACGCGACAGTAAGTTACAGTATGCACAAGTGGGCATAGGCCTGACGAAGGGGTGGTCCCTGCCACCCCTTCGTCTAGTATTTTCCCCTATTTCTTATAATCCCAAAAAAACATTTCATAAGTAAAGTGAGGCTCAGGATATTTTTTTTTTGTTTCATTTGTGGTTGCGTATTATTGCAGACACAGCTATGCTAAATTTGGCCACACTGGGTGTTAAATTAAGGTTTTGGCTCCCGGGTCCTTGAAATAAGACCACCCTTTACCAAAATAATGGCCTCACTCTAGCAACCCCTATGCTTGTAGGCCAATATATAAATACACGTAAACTGAAGGAAACGCACGTGATGTACGGGTGGTTTCGTTCCCCTAAATGTAGAAATAATGTGATCTTGTGTAATCAGTCTTGTAGCTCGGCAAACTCCGAATTCCTTGCACAGCTGCTAAGCGGCTTAGAAGTTTATTTTATGTCTCGTGGGGAAAACTTCGAAATCATAGCGTTTTGAGAGTAATTACAAGACGTTTCAGTTTTCCCTAGACTTTCTAACTGATTTACGTACCGATCTAAGTTTCACTCGGCAGAATGTGCGAGAGAACACTCGTTGAGACTGCATTCCGTTGTCTGAAACAAACACGTCAAGAACATCACACACGCACACACGCTTATGTTTATTAGTTCCAGTATGTGACAGTGAAACAAAAAAAAAAGTTCTTTGTCCGTGATTGGAAATGTCAACCGACCGATATTCTTCAACTAGAAACTAACATTCCAAACTGCACTAGCAAATCCCGTAGCGAAATGAAGCATTAAGCTCACGTCTCAAGACAGCGCGAGTTAGATTTTCTACTGGGGATGCTATAGATTTAGAATGGACACAATTTAACTTGTTATGAATACATTGGAAGTCAAAACGTTTCGCCGAGTGCTTACGTAAACTTGGCCGCCACGTCCCACAGTTACTTGGAACCTTGTAATCACAGATGAAAATGAAGATAAAATGTATCTTAGTCGCATACCAACGTGCTACGTTGGACACTGGAAGTAGAAATTGTGTCGCGCTATCCTGGAATGTCATTAATCGGAAGGAAACACGCTGCCCCAATTAACTTTATTAATGTCGATAAATCCCCACCCCCCTACAACTTTCTACATATGTTATCCGTCGATTATCGTAAATTTCTTTGTGCATATCAAAGTTATATTTTTTTTTCCTTTTTTTTTATAGTTAAAATACCTGTATTTTTTTGTTTATCTTTGATTACCTACGTGCAGTAATATCTAACCTAATCAGTTCAGAGGGTAGTGTGAAAATCCTATCCCCGTGGGGAACCGAACTCAGGCTTTCCACTTGACAAGTGTGCAAGACTTCATTTTAAATTATTTCTAGACATCCCTACAGTTCCTGCGTCTAATATACTCTTGCGTGGTGAGTGAACACGTCCTTTTGACGTGCGTAACCAATTTTTTTTTATAACGTGTCATAAGTAAGCACACGGCTTACGTGTAGTAATTTCACGTTAGGGCGGCCGTACACACATCGGTAAAAGTGGTGCGGACAGACACCACTGACATCGGAGGGGAATATCGCACGCGCCCACACACACAATATCGGTGTCGGGGCTTGCAAGGCCATCAGTTTCGTAACCAATGCAGGGTAATTAATATGGCCCCCTTTTGGAACAGGAGGCTTTATTTGTTGTGTTTGCTTCGTCTCCGGAGATATAATAGAGTTGCTAATGTACTGTTTTACCCATAAAAATTCCGTTGTAGTTCATGTTCCGCGTATTGGTGTCGTCTGAAAGAGTACACTAGATGTTCCGTTTTTAAAGATTAACTGTACAACCTAACAAAAATTGATCAAATTGAAAAATTATTATCGTGTAATTTTTTCGAAGAAACGTGTATTCTTTACAGTCTTATAATTAGAATACGTAAGTTTTGTCCGCAATCCCAAAATTAGAATTAGAATATGTATTTCCTAGCTACAAACATTTGTTGTATCAAATGAAGAGATGAACTAAGCAGAAGTCTAGTTAACTGACTGAAACACGAGCTGTTTAAAATTTTCAATTGTAATGAAACCTGCAGTGATGTGTATAGAAACCTACCTGCAGACAGAAAAGTGTTTAATATCACATGTGAAAACAAGTATTTATAAGTGTTTGTAAACTATTTTGGCGTTATTCAATACAGCTGTTAGTTTATAAGTCTAATTAAATTAATTAAATGTGTGTGTTATGCGTGTACACAATAACTAAGGGTGGGTGGAAAACGCGATGTTTTCAACACGTGTCATGTTATTCCGTTCCGAATATCTGGCAGCTCTGCTCTGGAGGAGACGTCAAAAGTGGGGAGAGAGAGAGAGAGAGAGAGAGAGAGAGAGAGAGAGAGAGAGAGAGAGAGAGAGAGAATATTAGGAGCATCCAACAGTAGCCGCAATTGGCACTATGTGGAGGTCTGCTTGAACATGCGAGAAAATTCTATAACTACTTACTTTATAATGAGAATTTTTGCATCCGATTAGAATACACACTGAGTACGAATTCCAAACAATAGCAATAAAGGCAAGCCACCACTACCATTTCACACAATGCAAGGAACTTTCTAGAACACCTCGGAAGGAATGCTAGCAAGACGACTGCGCATCTGCTCTGCGCATAGATATCGGCGTATTGTGGGGGCGGTCGACAACATGTTCCCAGTCGTCTTGACATGTCGGTCCGGTGTACGGCCTAGCTGTTAGATTGCATGTCATTTCGGTACCTCCCATACCGGTGTCGGTATTGTCACCGATACCGATTTTAACGGTACTTGTACGCACGGCATTAGCATCTCTGCCAGCAGCTAACTTTCCCTTTGTGATGTAGGCGCGACAGTTTCTTTTATGTGCAGCATTTGTCAAGTTTGTGCCTGCCATCTTTACACTTCTGGACATTGGAAAGTCGGTCCGGTCAGCAAGGTTGCTGTTCCTGGGTCCTCGGCTGAGTGGAGAGGTTGGGCGGCTCAACATTGTGGTGTTCGGAGCCTGCGAGGGTGAAGCGAGGACGTGAGTATGGAGTAGCGCAGGAATGCAAGAGCAGGGGAAACGGGAGATCCCCGAGAAAACCCGCCGAACAGCGGCATCGTCCGGCACGTTAACCACATAACGACCGAGTCCTCGAAACTGCTTTTTATTTTCTTAATAAATCAAGGGTTGATTCTAAACTACGTTTGAAAACTATTCTTTTGCACTGTAGCTCGGGTCACATGTCGGCTAGCGTAATCAAAATGCGTCTTCTGAAGCGCAGGGTATTCGTAAGTTCTAAATTCGTATGTTCACGTCTATTCAAAATTAATGATAGACTGTTTGTTTTCTTGTTACACTATAAAAATATAAAAATAATATGTACTTAAATAATACGTTTCGAAACTCGGTATACTTGAATTACTTGCCAAGATGTTAAGCGCCGTTGACTACCAAAGCGGTTTAGATGCAGACCTAATGTTTTCGTTTCTTTTCTGTCGCATGGGTTGAGTAGCGATTTTTTTTTCCTAGCCTACCGTATTCTAAGTGTACGTCGGAGGTAGGGAGGGGACCTAGTGCGTCTCAGGGCTGAGTCCCCTACGCCTACGAGGAAAGGGAAGTCAAGCAAAAGGAAGCATTCATCCTTGCAGAGGGGAACTGGGCAGTCGTGTTCGCGATTGGCACCTGCAGCTTGGTCTACAAGCAGGAGAAACCAGTATAGACACTGTAAATAACTCTCTAGACAGGAAAGAAGTTAGCACTTTGAAAACATGCTCTCTATTAGCGAGACGGGAATATCTTGCAGAGAGAGAGAGAGAGAGAGGGAGAGGGCGGGACTGGCTGAGCCACGAGGCGTCCCCACGCACTTCGCGAACGCCGTGTATCGACATGTGTTCGACAACCTTGTGTCGCGGTTTGTGACCTAGGCTTGCTCCTCCTGTGCCTGATCCATACAGGTATAAACAGGAGACATCTTTCTGAGCAGCTTATTACTTACTAGGGGAGTGCGATCAGGACTTCCCATTACTTTCATTCAGGCTTGCAGATTGCCACAACAGACTGCACATATTAAGAATATGTGCTTAATTACACACCAGGCTTTAAGGTGCGCACTCCCCCACAGACTTGGACATTGACCATAACCATGATAGATTTGAGCTCGGCCAGTGCTCTAATTGACAGTAGTTGAATACTGCCAATATAAAGAGTATCGCCCTGCCGTGTATCGACAGGCTGCCGAGGAAGGAGGATGCGGGGCCGTCGCACAGCGGCCTGCCGGGAGTTGCGACACGCCCGTCCAGCCCGACATGTCGCCATTCCCGGCTCGCCGCGCCGGGGAAAGGGCGTAAGCGAGGAGGAAGGTTGCCACACAACGGACGTGCTTTCATTCACCGCGATCTCGTTGCTGGCATGAATGGAGCCAGACGCGAACTACCGTCCTCTCCCCGGCTTCAGGGGAAGCTAACTGCACGTCGTGCGGGACCTGTCCCCCCATACTCCCTCATTGCGGTCTGACGTCAGCAGTTCAGGGCTTACAGGGTGCCGATCACCTGCCGGAAAAAAAAATTTGCTTTCTTCAGTACACTTGCATAATCAAATGGAACATTTCGGGGGTCTCTTAAATGTGCATCCATAACGTAGATAAGTAGAACGGTTAACGAATCTGTTATCCACAGGGAAGATCATTGGGCACCGGGCCTCCTGTACAAAGTAGAGAAAATTGTCTGCAATGGGCATGAAAGGGTTAAACTTCGGTGCAATTTATTATAATGCGAAGTAACTTTTCTCTTGGTAGGAGCCGCCAAGACGAACTGGGCTCGATTCCCGGCGGGGTCGCTCCCGGATTTTCTCACATGGGAATCGTGCCAGACAATACCGTTGGTCGGCGGGGTTTCTCGGGAATCTCCCGTTTCCCCCGCCTTTGCATTCCGGCGCTGCTGCATACTCACCTCGTTTCACCCTCATCGGCTCTCAAAACCTCGGATGTTAAGAGCCGCCTCTCCACTTTGTCCTATTCAGCACCGCTAACGCCGGTGTAACAGATCTCCCTTTCGTCCAATCATTGTAACCTCCCCCTTGAGAAATTTCTTGTTACGCCACTGGTTGGGTTAACCATTCTTCAGGCCACCATTGATATGCAACATATGCCTATGCTTGTAAATGCCGCTGTTTTTATAGAAAAAACAATCTCCGATATTATTTCTGCTTGACGACCCCGGGACGCATGTGTTTCGTAGTCGCCTGCAGACTGTATTGTTACAAAAACATGTATGCTGCACCAAAAAATGGTAAATTCTAGTCCGGAGGGTGTAGTTGTTGTAACAGTAATTTCCAGCAGCATTCACCGAGCGAAGTTGTAGAAACCACTAGACTGGCAGTCGGGAGAACACGGATTCTATTCCCGGTCTGGTCATCCTGATTTGTGTTTTTCACGGTGATTGATGAGATGGTTCCTAACCGCAAGCCATGGCGAAGGTTTATTTTACTCAGGTTTGGAACAAAACGTGATTTCTTGTAGNTGAGATGGTTCCTAACCGCAAGCCATGGCGAAGGTTTATTTTACTCAGGTTTGGAACAAAACGTGATTTCTTGTAGAAGAGTTTGACATAGGGAAAATTTCCGCCGCCAGGTGCGAAGTGTTCCAGAATTTAATTAAAATCTTAAGCTACGTGAATAATAAAAAAAAGAAAGATTTTTTAAATATTTGATTTATGATTATTACAATTATCCTATTTTTTAACATAAAAAAATAGAGAAAATCTTGTACACATGCGACACTGGCGCTTACCTAGTGGCGAAAATTTTCCGTTGCCAAACTTGTAAAATTGGTCTTCCCAACCTGCTGTCGACAAGGCGTTAAGCCCTACCTGCCCACCTTGACAGCTTTCTACAACTCACACGTTTGTAGTTGCTGCGCATTTCCAATGAATGGCTCGTAAACAATGTCCGCTTCATGGTTGAACCGGAGATACTGGGTGCGGTAACTGTTGGTATGGTGGCGTTTCGTACTTAAATCAGGAGTCCTCGTATTCCAATCAATATTCTATCGAAAATTTTATTTTGCATACAAGACTTTTCGGCAAACTCGTTATTTTGTGAAGTGGTTTTTTTTTTTCGCTGTCACTGTAATGACGTCAGCGATTAGAGATTGCTATTGGCGTAACCCAAGACCTCGATGTTAAGAAACGTCCAAATCTCTTCACTCACTCAAAAGTATAATGTCAATAAAAATTGCTGTATATATGCTACTTTGTTGCTATTCCTGCTATCAGGACTCTGCCATTTTATTGCGTTTACGGGTACATTATTAGATAGGCTTACGCATCCGTGATGAAATGTTACGTAATAAGCATTTCTATATCGCGGGGAACCTCTGCTTGCTTTCCACTTGAAGTTATTGTACTAGGAGTTTTTGCGTTTGGAGTTAGTTCTGAATTCACCTCTTTCGAATGTTACNATCCATACTTGTCCTGCTCAAGTCCTTCACAAAATTGGCTTTCCAAAACGTATCCCTACTATTAATGTCTTGTATGAAGTAACATATTTCCATTATCATATACTTGCTAACAAATAATAAAAATCCTGAAACGGACTTGAGAATACGCCTGGAAGAGGGAGGGCGGACTCCGTATTGTATAAACGATATCGGCCCCGAAATGTGTTTAGCTTATATTGTTATTCAGTTTGTCGTAGCTACAATTCTTAGACAGGTTGTGTGAAGATTGAATTTCCTTATATGTTTTAACTGTGCAATTATTATTACCTTTAAGGTGTACAATACTGCTATGCTATATTCACAGTAAACACTTTTAAAACCTTCGAAGAAAGAAAATCACGCGCGTTATTTGCATAGATGTTACTGTACACTGGCATGCAGGCTCCCAGTTAAGTTGGCAGCGAATTAAGTAAAATAGTTCTAATTCTTGACGTATTGCGAGTGTAATGTTAAAAATTGTAGCTAGTCAAGTTTGCATTTTCCTCCGTTGTTCACATTAAAGTACAAGGCATTGGTAACATTCGGGTTCCTAACAATTTAACGTTATCACTTGACTTGACGCATGGGTAAAGTCGTTAGGCCCATAATTTTCCATACGGCTAAAGGATACAAAACGAGAAAAGTAGATATTAAGCAGGACTTTCAGAAGTGCTCAATTAAACACGAGCAGTCTATAATTAATGGTAGTGGCTATCATGACACATGAAAAAGATGAAATCAGTGTCTATGATATGTATTATGGGTACTAATTTTGATAGTCGCGTCTTAATTAAATTGATAATTTCGCCATCGATAGCTTGTGTAGCGTCTACGTGCTAGTAGTAGAGCTCGCACGACGATAGGATGTGAAGGGGGAGGGGGGAGACGCAGGCCGTGTCCCAATTGCACTTTTTATCAAAATGACTTATTTTTGACTGCATAAGCGATGACGAATTTTTGTAATCTGCACTTTGCGTTTTATCAACTTCAATCACGAAATTCGCCGCCATGTTTAGTTCCGCCGAACTTATATTCCGACACACACGTAATGGAGGAAAATTGTAATAAATTAAAGTATTTCAAACTCGAAATAGGTTTTCATCAAAGCGAGTTGTCGAATTATTCATGGAATATTAATTTTTTTATTATGTAATTATTTTTGGTACCTGCAGGATAAAGTAATTTTGTTTTGATGATGTCAAACGTTAAACCGTGCTTCAAACATTGTTTTATGAAGATGTGAGAAAAATTATTTT
>NQII01004532.1:43171-54618 GCA_002778355.1 Clitarchus hookeri
GGTGAAAGTGCCGGCTGTGTACACACTACGACCGCCACGTGGTGTCGTTGAACCGTCTCCCGCTGATATGCTTTCTCTGGCCGGCGGGAACAAGTGTCTGCTGGGCGGCGCGGCCAGCTTGCCCCGTGAAAGCTGTCCGCGACGACCGGCCGTCGTCGTATTGTTCAATAAGCCGGGCGCGGGGTGGGCGTGGCGAGTCGTGGGAACCGCGAAAGTCTTCTGCTGCCATCGGCGAAGGAGATGATGATGAACGTACTGCGCACGCGCGTTTTCTCGCAGAAGTCTCGTGGAAACTGGGTGGGGCGTTTGGTTTAGCTGTTCCGGTGTTGCCGCTGACCTTTGCTTTCCTCCTCTCCGCTGTAAAGGGCGGCGACTGCTGTGCAGATATCCAGCGTTGCTCCTGTTTGCCAGTCGAGCGATAGGAGGGGCCGCGGTGGCTGAGCGGTTAGACTGCTCGCCTCCCACCAAGGCGAACCAGGTTCAATCCCCCGGCCGTTTCGCCCAGGATTTTCGCAAGTGGGAATCGTGCCGGACGATGCCATTGGTCGGCGGGTTTTCTCTGGGCTCTCCAGTTTCCCCTGTCCTTTCTTTTCGGCGCTGCTCCATACTCACCTCACTTCACCCTCATCTGCTCTCAAGACCTCGATGTTAAGAGCCGCCCAAATCTCTTCACTCACTCCAGTGGTAGTCCTACCGGAATATTGCAATAACATGTTTTTTTTTTTACTTTGACCTGCCAAATCGGTATTTCAACGAGTGTATTTTTTTCTCTGCGATTGATGGGTGCTTTGAGGAGCGACATAGCTCCGGCGTTGTCCAGGGCAGTCGTCAGTATGGGCTGCTTAGTCCCGACCGGCTCACGGTGTACCTAGTGCGAGGGTAATTGTGTGAAGAAGATGAGTGTTTCCATGCTCATTGGTGTGTTGGATTTGGGTTTTGTTGTCTGGTTAACCAACTGTGAGATTTGGGAGCTTCTGCGGTGATAGGGCGTATTTTCATTCCTCGCCTATGTCAGGCCTGCTGGATAAGAGCGTCCATTTAATTATGTAAAATACTGTACTGAATTGCATTGTATTTTATAGTGTCAGTCTTTGCGGGAACATATACAGGTACTAGTAGTGTGAATAAAGAATAAAGGCGAATTTAATTTACTAGAATCTAAGAATATTGTTGAAAATAGTAAGTATCCATTATATAATGTAAAAAGTACCTAAAAGTCATAAATACAGCCGTAATTTTCTTTACATATATTTCGTCCTATTTTTTATTTTTGAGATCTTTGTCGCATATGTGGGGATGGGTGCCAAATATTTATTTACATGCATTCTTGTTTTCTATCGTCATATATTATTCCAGCTTTTTATATTAGCAAAATGCAGATATGTTTCGTTTCATAGTAAGAGTACATGTAAAACTCATCACCATGGTTAAATTTTGTTTGCTTACTCACGTTAAATGAGGGCAAAATAATAGTGACAAACTAAAGTTAATATCCTAGCTTCGATATATTATATGCCCGCCGACTTGACCTAATCTACATGAGTCATAGTGTGTTGATAACTTAAATTTATTACGAATAATTATCGCTTGCAGTCGTCATTCGCAGATTAACGTGAATTGCAGAAGTCATGTTCGCCTTTTTTTATGGCTGTCTTGTCTTTTGGGGTACATACACATGCTTGCCTTGGTTGCAGGAACAGTCTTTTTGGTTGTTCATTTCAGGAGGCATATTCAGGTTGTCTCAACACAGATGATTAAGTTTTTTAATGTGTGTTTATTTACTATTAAATAATTTTTTGCGTATTTATTTTGATAAAATTTTACGATGTGACGAGAACGGAAGAAAACTTGGGGATTTCGAAATCCAGAGAAACGTTCATGTGTGGATAGGATGCGTTTTTCCCCCGTGAGCACCATGTTTACTCACTGGCCTTTTTTTAGGCCTATAGGTGAGGGGGGAGAGGATAAATCTATCTTCACTTCGGGGAAGAATTAAGTGATTGTATTTATGATTCCACATGCTGACTGCGCCTGGTGCAGCTGCAGTCCCAGTTGATAGTTACAACTAAGGATGCCCGAACAGGTAGCACCCACATGCAGGCTCCCCCACTGCACATCGAGTGAACGCAGTTGCTAGACTTTGTAAACTATCTAAATTTCCTTCCGCCGCAGACCGCCCGACGCCACTGCCAACTACGGTTGTCAATGTATGTGGCTTCACACGCGTGTCCGTTGCTGCACGCCGCCCGAACGCATCTGGCGACCACGATTGTCGTTGCATGTAGCACGCACACACGCAACCCGACCGCAGCTGCCAACTACTTAGCGCTGATAACACTGCGCTCTCGTTCGCCACTCAGCGTCAAGATGGTTATCCGCGAGTGACACAGCTGACGCGCGGTCGTCTGCGAACGCAGTCACTGAACTACCACTTCCAATTGTTAACCCTCAAAATCACTTTGGGGTCACCAAAAAGTTTGTCATCATAATAAAAACAAATGTNTACCACTTCCAATTGTTAACCCTCAAAATCACTTTGGGGTCACCAAAAAGTTTGTCATCATAATAAAAACAAATGCTCAGTTTTATTGAGTTGTTCAATGCTGCATGGTTGGACACTGGATCCTATAGTAACACGCATGTCTGCTCGCAATTCAGTCTCTACCCGTACTGCTCTGTAGCGCGCCATCTCTGTCTTGGCACTCTCCTTGCACAGATAACGTGCTGCTGCGTGAGCACTAGTGGTATCTGTCCTTTACGTTCATCATTGCCAGGGGTGGACACTTCTCACCTCTGTCTTAGCACGAACAGGGATCACCCCCAAATTTTATAATGTGGGGAANATTGCCAGGGGTGGACACTTCTCACCTCTGTCTTAGCACGAACAGGGATCACCCCCAAATTTTATAATGTGGGGAACATGGTGGATGCTGCCAGTGAGTTTTCTAAGCTCATCCCCGTTTCCCGTTCGCTCTTATTTCCGTCTCGCTTCATCCCCCTGAGCGCTGAAGAGCTCAACCCGAATCACTCTCGACGATGACTTTTTATAATTGCGGGAATAAGCTTCAGTGTCGGAGCTGTAGGCATCCGGTGTTACCACTCGATGCTGAGAAATCCACCTGATCGCGCCCGGACGGATGAGGTGAAAGAGGAAAGTGATCCAAATAAACGATAATGAATACTTTCACTCTGAGGAGGCAGTGTCAACGTTCGGGCTTTCGTGCTGGGGACACTCCTTTGCCTGGAGTGGCGCCTGCTCGGGTGCAATCGTTCGCCGCTACTTTCCATCGTTCGTAGGAACCTCGCTTCTCCCTGCATTGTCCCCTTCATCGTCAACCACTCGTAATGCAATCTGCTACACACACAACGTGGTATACTTGGCTATCTTCATCGTCTTTGCTTTGTTTTCACGCTGTTTTTTACAACATATGTGCAAATTTTAGAATGGCTACGGTAACCATTTCCATTGTGTTTAAGTGGAAATGGGGCGGACCAAGTCCGTTTCGGTACATTCGCGGACAACTTGAGTATAAGTTCCATTATTTTTATGTAAGTGACATGAATATTTTGACGTGCAAGCCGTGCAACGTTGCGGCATGTGAAAACAGTTGAATGGTATGTGTGCTATTGAAGGCTCTTGTACACTGCTACACAGAATCATGATTTGCAGTTGCAAATGGCGTAGGACACCAGTGTTAGCATGTTGCAATAGCTTAAATCTTGATAGCAGGAAGCTTTAAAGGAATTGCCAGATTCTAGAGCTCTACTGCGGAACATTCGCATTTTAACGCAGTACTGCTGGGTAAATTTTTTTAAGTATCCAAGGAAAAGTTTCACAACTCGATAAATGATAAAGGCGAAACGAAGACGGGCAACCACCATGTCACCGTCAGGAACCGACGAGTGAAATGTGTCCGCATATCCGGTTTTGCCACATTCCTNAGACGGGCAACCACCATGTCACCGTCAGGAACCGACGAGTGAAATGTGTCCGCATATCCGGTTTTGCCACATTCCTCTCATTAAATCACGAAGTAAGTCCGGCGTAATCTTCGCTGGGGTTTACACCATAGACTAAAGATGAGGTAGATAGCTTATTCTGTCTTCTACGCATGTACCCAACATTGACCTACCCCAAAGGAACACAACTGTCAGTCACGTGGTAAACAATTATGAACGTGTTTGTTTACATCTTAATTTTTAAATGACACGCGCTGTTATAGTAATAAAATACTTTTTTACCAATTTTAATTTTATCAAACTGCATTACAAATTGGTTAGAAAATATTTAAAAACATCTCAAAGCACTTGTTTGCTAAACGGTATTCTAACCTCAAATCCCATCAACAACCTTTTTGCCTGCCTTATTGACAGAAAAGCAGTTAAATGTTGGGATACGGATATTGGCGGTTGTGCGCAGCTAGCGAGATCGGTCTACCCCATCTTTAGTCTACGGTTTTACACTCCATCGTATCCCGTAAACGAGTTGACATTTTAAATGTCACTCCAGTATAGGAAACTGTGTCGCGAGAAGACTTTTGCTGGCAATTCTTCACATTCCAGGATTCTTCACATTCCAGGCTGTTGCGTAAGTGCGGCAGAAATGGGCGATAACGCCATCAGTTTGTTATTGTCACGCAGAAATGCCGACTACATGTAGGCGAGCTTAAACAGTTGACAGTCCTTTCGCAATAGTACAGCCTCAGCTATCGGAAACTTGTGTAGGCAATAACGATGCAAGCGACAGTGCATTTACGATCTGTTCATTCTCTTTGAATTTGCCAAAAGCCTGGTGAAAAATGTTGAAGGACCTCATGTATGAAGTAGTTTTGGTGTAGGGAGATCCCCCCCCCCTTTTTTTTCTCTTTCTTCATCCTTCCAACCATCTTCCGTCGTACAAATTACATGATTAATGGCACAAAATTATAATCAAGTGAAAGAATTCGTGAAATATTTTGAGATTATAATGAATTTTTTTTAAAGGAATGCTACGCGAGATGCTTTAAAAATTCTATTTTCGAAAATGGCTGCTAAGTACATATTGTATTCTTTGTTTTTCTAAATGTGAGGTACAGCAACCTTTGTAACTCGTCTCCTTGGAGTGTGAGTGAGTGAATGAATGAAGAGATTTAGGCGGCTCTTAACAGCGAGGTGTCTCTCCTTGGATTTACTGCTGAATATATAATGGTGGCGATGATAAAAAATAACGCCAGTGGAATAATTTTAAATAGTGTGCTGTAAACTAACGTATAGACTGTTTCAAAATAAATTCCAAAACATATATCGTAACAAAAGAAGAAATTAAATCTCTCCACTTTATATGACGGCGATTTTTATGAAATTGTTAGTTTACCAGAACGGAATTTGTTGCCCGAGTTATTCAAATTATCTGTGGATGTACTTGCTGTGTTCTCGCAATTACGCATTTAGTGTAATTTTACTTGCATGGCCGAGCATAACAAGTGAACAGTCAACTGTTGGGGGCTACATTTAGCAGATTCTGAGTGTTATTTTACCGGCGCTAGATGGTGCGGTGGTGAACCACTTGACTACCATTCAGGAGGACACGGATTCGACTCCCGATCCGACCATACTGACTTCGGTTTTCCATGGTTTCCCGAAATTACTCTATACGAATGCTGGGATGGTACCTTACTGCAGGTCAGGGTCGATTCCCTCCCCGCTCCTGCTTCTCAGAGCAACTTGCTCAGTCACTAAAGACCTCGCTGTCGACGATACGGTAAGCCCTACATACCTACCCGAATGTGTGTTTATTTATATGCCTTTGTCTGATCAGACTGCTTTTGTGTTGCGTAGTTGTCTCATCGCTACAACTTATTTCAGAAAAGGAAATTTTACGGCGTGACCGGATGTCTAGAATTGTGTACGTGGCTCTAATGACGTTTTCTCGTGTTTAGCGGACGGCGTATCACACGCGATGGGGCATGCCTCGCGCGACTGCTAAGCACGGACAGGGACATCGCCCAAACCCGCTAACAAAGAATGTTAGCAGGCGGTGATTTGCTCGAGTACCTGCAGACAGCTCAAAGTGGATTTGCACTTTGCGGATTGGCGTGTTTTCCGGCAGTATTCAAGGTCGCACGGCGAAGTAATCGTGTTGTGGTATTAGCAAAATGCTGTCCGCCTTTCAACGACATCTTGCACCCAAAAATAGGCATAATTGTTCACTAAAATTCGCGAGTAATTGGTTTCTCGTATGGTACCAAGACATTTGGGAGCATTGTCGTAATTGCTACCTAATTGCAGCCCGTACTTTAGAAATATGCTTCTGTCAATGTGCAGTGTTGCCGACTTCACTATACCTGTAAAGAATGTGTAGCCTCCGATTAGAATGATAAAAAAAAAAATGCTTACATGGTCTGCCTTGAATATTCTTGGATTTACTTAAGTTGTTGAACCACACCTTGTGCCTCCTTGTTCACCTTGTATTAACCTACCAGGGCGATTATTTTGGCCTTAGAGGACATCTGTTAAGATACTTGAAAAACTGGCTGTCCATATTGGAGAGAAGCTGGACTTCAAAAACTAATGTGCAATTGCCACAGTCGGTTCACGACTTATTCGATACGTTCTGTAAAACCCTGAGCCAAAAGTTAACGAGTTACCAAATGCAGGCTCAATCATGGGTGTACATCTGCTTGATTACACAGAAATTTTTCTGTCTAGCCTACAGGTCATTGAACTCACGAATTTTACTAGTCTCTCTATTAATATATAATGGATTGGTTATGTTGAAAACCTTATCATTGTACGAGGAGAAGGTCTTAACATGTTTAACCGTTAGTTGAATTTTCACACAGGTTCTCATATAAGCTTATCACTCCTTGCCTGCAGCTGTTTTTTATAATAGCTCGGCGTTCGGCGGCTGGTTTAATCGTATACATCATCACGACATAACCACGCGCTGCATTTGTCAACCGGAATGATCAATTTATCGCATAATTTCAACACTACGCACACCTGCATCTCCAACCAGGTCGTTCCCGATCTCGCAGCGTGGAAGCTTGACCGCGAGTTCGTCGCCTCTTAGTTGGTGAAGGTCCATCCAGCCTCGTGGTTGAGATGCGTCCAGAATGCTCGCGTCTGGAGGCCAAGTCGCAGCTGGCCTTTCACTAGCGGGACGACCCCGGAGGCGTCACGTCGCTTCATCGCGCGCGCGTGTGTGCGTTGGAGCTTTCTCTCTGCGCTGCTCAAGTGTGGACTGCGAGATTGGTCTTACTTCGCGCCGTTACGCACGCACTGTTATTTCTTTTGTCCACCTGGAGCTGTACTCGCGTTTGAAGCTGAGAATCGCGGGAGCGATGAGGGTTAATTTGGGCTGGGTTAGGTTAGGTGGGGTAGGTTGTTTTGGTAATCAAAGGTTGACTAATAGCTAACATACATAAAAAAAAAAAAATACAACATAAATTTGGTTAAAATGTCAATTTATTATATATTTCGAATTAAATACTCCGAGTTACATTTGCAAATACGTTTGTCATTAATCATATTACACTTAAATACGCTTATAAACATATCATAAATACACCAAATTTTACAATACTTTTGACTACGGCCTAACCTAAAAAGCTCATTCCCACATTATGTCGCAATACTATTTAAAAGCGCGACGACAAGATGTTCCCGACAGCATGTCGGGGGGCGAATCTTCAAAATCGGTATATCTAAGTCTAGCTCTCTGTCTCTCTCTCTCTCTCTCTCTCTCTCTCTTTCTCTATTTCTCTCTCTCTCTCTCTCTTTCTCTCTCTTTACGTAGATAAATATTTTAAGATTTACAACTTTACTTTTTAGTTTCCTTTTGAATTTTATTAGTTAGAATTTGTATACCATTACCAGTTGTGCCCACGGCCCCTCTCGAATGTACTACAAAACTATTGTTTAGGTTTTTTTTTAAATAAAGGTGAATTTTACTTAGTGTTAGTTATGAGATAAATAATCGTTAGACAAATATTAAGATTTTAATGGGGGAACAACAGCTTGAATTTTACGTATTTATTTACTGAGAAATTATGGTAGAAACGCTTATTAGTATTTCTCTGTTATATACATAGATATATGCTGCCACGGATTTTTTTTTTTTTTTTTTTTNTTAACGGTTTAGACAGCGTATTGCAAGAGAGCGCGCTGGCGGCAAAATTTTTTCCCGACTTGATTCACTATTATCGTTACTGCTTATTCCTTATGTTACTTTGCGTAACAAAATATATACTAAAATCTGGCCAGAGAACATAGCTATGAATTAAAAAAAAAAACACGTAAATCGGGTAGGTGGTTCTCGAGTGATAAGCGCACAGACAGACAGAGAGACGTTTAGTTTTATAATATGTATAAATTAAGCATCAATAACTGCACTAACAAACACTGTTATGTACTACCTATCCTAATTGTCACAACAATTACAAAAAAAAATCCTCTAGCGGTATTTTCGGACAAACGCAATCAAATTAGTGGCCAAACAAATATATACAGTTGTTTGGAACTAAATATTTTGTTAGGTTTATTTCTTTTTTTTTTTTAGCCGAACACAGGGGGTTTTGTTTGTTTAAGTGTGTATTTTGTTAGATAAATTTTTTTTTTGTTTTTCAAGTTTTGTTTACTCAACAAAATATTTTGTTGGCTGGAAACAAACATTTCTATATGTGCATTGTCCGGGTCGGCGCGTGTTCGTGTGTGCACTGGTTTTACGGTCCACCACATGCGCTTTCGCTTTATCGAAATGGCGTATGTGGTGGCTTTTCATGTGATTTCCCAATTTTTTTAAAAATTTTTTTCGCTTATTGACAACGATAAAAGTGTATGTGATGCTCGTGATTAATTGAAACTTGAGCTCGAGGATTATTGGTATGAGAAGTAATATTGTAAAAAAACCATTATTTGCATTTTTGGACGAGGTTAGACTAACCGTAGGGCGAAACCTACAGTGAGTCTGGCCCCGTGTAGCTGCCACAGCAAAAAAATATCCGACGCGCGATCCGATTATTCTGGCTGTTNGGGGGGGGGGGGGTCTCGCGGCGTATTTTTTATATTGTCTTGAAGTGAAGTGATGATTTGGGCGGATCTTAACAGCGAAGTCTCGAGTGCCGATGAGGGTGATTGAGGTGAGTATGGTGCGGCGCCGGAACGAATGGGCAGGGGGGAAACGGGAGATCCCCGAGAAAACCCTCCGACCAACTGCATCGTCCAACACGATTCCCATTTGCGAATATTGCATTGGTATTCAACGATTGTGAAACTGCGTTTTCCGGTTCAGTTTTTTTAGAGTAATTTTTTAAAACGGTTTGTTCACGACTGTCTTAACCGTACTCTGACAGGCGTTTATTACGAGGGTGCCGAAGGCAGTGCGACATGAGCGTCGCCTTTGTGTGTTTGCTTGNCCGTACTCTGACAGGCGTTTATTACGAGGGTGCCGAAGGCAGTGCGACATGAGCGTCGCCTTTGTGTGTTTGCTTGTAATTGGAGCAGACTTGTAACTGTTCTTGGTTCATGGTTGACGGAACACTTTTGAAATTGGCCTTTAAGTAATCCTTAAATGGGGGAAAAAAAAATTAACGATATCATTTGCATGGCGTAATTCCATGGCAAAAATACGATCGTGTACGCACAATGCCTTTTTAAGCTGGGCTCGCACTTGTTCTGCTCAGAACGGCTGATCTCGACTGGACTGGACTGGACGGAGTAAGACTGAAAGAAGACGATGTGGTCCGATCAAGTGCGCGTACGTTGGTGCGTAGAAAGAATATGGGGTAGAGCGATCACGCTGGCTGCGCAAAACCTCTCTACGTGTCCCAACATTGAACTGCTCTTCTGCCAATACGATTATTATAAACGACGTGGATAGGATTTGAGGTTGGAACACTGTTTATGTAAACAAGTGCTTTGTGATGTTTTAATACTTTCTGTAACCATGCAATTAGATTAAATTACAACTGGTGAAGGCAAGGGACTAAAATAAAAAGGCTGTCTTTTGAAAATCAAGATATAAACCAACACATGTTTCACAGTTGATCCTGTGATTTTTGGCAGTTGTGTTGGTTTGTGGTAGGTCAATGTTGGGTACAATCGGTCTACCTCGTCTCTAGTCGATGTGTTGGCCTGTTCCGTTGCGAGGCGAACCGAACAAGTGTACGCCCACAGTTTTCCAGTGTAGAGGCGAGCGTTTGTGGCGTTGGTTATTGTGTTGCAGGTAAGGATACGAATGAGTGAAGCCCTTCAAAATCAACATTGGATAAATTATCGGGAAAAGGAAATACGTTGTCGTGTGATTTCAGTTTTGTTTAAACACTACAAAAGTGGCAAAACATTTTGTTTCTTTGCGAAGCAATTTCAGCCACTTCCAAGTACTGTGCGTTCGCGCATAAATTGCTGTGGTTAAATAGAAGACTGATTGTATCATTTGGCCCTAGTACGAAATTATTTTTGCTATCACAACGGTTGCTCTTCACTTGATCGTAGTACCACTGCTAGTTCAAGGACGTAATTAAATAGAGAAGTGTGTATAGTTGAAACATGCTTTAAATGCGGTGTATTGAAGGAAAAAACTACACTGTTCGTATTTATCCACGGAAAATTTTACGTAAATGTACAATTAATATACGAAAACGCAATCCGGGGTGACGGAGAAAGGAGTTGAGCTCCATAAATGAATGCAGGATACGGAACGTCTCTGAATTTGCTTTAGCTTCGGGTTTCGGAGACGAACAATGTCGTTTACACGAAGCTTTTTTCGCCACTGTAATCAGAAAAATTTCGTTTCCGCGGCAGTTAAATATTCTAGCCACTAGCACTTATTCAGTCAAACAATAAAAAGTATATTCCGACACTTGTAAAACTTAAACACTCAAAATATTACTACAAAACTGAAAAATTTAAGTATGTCATAATTTATTCATACCCTGCATTGTCAGAAGACGTAAGTACTTAGATAAGTGGATACCCAGAAACTACAGACCTCTAGATTCGTGTTCAAATCTCGCTCCAGACTAAAAAAAAATCTTTAAATATCTTTTTTTTATGCGAAGTAAATATCGTATAACAAAAATTGNAATCTCGCTCCAGACTAAAAAAAAATCTTTAAATATCTTTTTTTTATGCGAAGTAAATATCGTATAACAAAAATTAAAGATTTTTTTCGTAATTTCTTTTACTGGGAGTATAGTAACAGTAAATAGCGAATCTACGGAGAGCTTCCGTGAATATACGGAAAGTTATGTGGAATCGGAAGCCCGTTAATATGTTAATTTTTTTTACAATAATTTTTTGTGAAATGACGGGAATATTTTTAACAGCGTAATTTTAAAGATGTGGTAGTGTTGGGTTGTTAGGGCGGTTAGACTGCTCGCCTCCCACCAGGGCTAACCGGGTTCAATTTCCGGCCGGGTCACTCCGGATTCTCGCAAGTGGGAATCGCTCCGGACGATGCCGCTGTT
>NQII01004532.1:67058-81646 GCA_002778355.1 Clitarchus hookeri
TTTTTTTTTTTTTTTTTTTTTTTCTCTTCAGTGGATGTGTTATACTTGCTTTGCTATAGGCGTGAAGCTTGTCTGTATACAATTTCACAGCTCTAATTGAGACTGTGGTTTTCGGCAAATGAGTTGGTTTCATTTTATTTACAAGTAGTGCGTTATTGAATTGTAGTAATTACTGATAGTAATCGTCAGTTCTTGACAGTGGAAACTGAAAACCCGATTGTGCAGTACTGAATAACCAATAAAGTTTATGTATACCTTTCCAATCAAATTATTTGTTATAATAGGCCTACCTACTATGTATGGCATATAATGAGAAATTCTCAAAAGATTCAAGATAAAAAAAATTGACGTACCAATATTTTCGGGCGATCTGCCTCTTAACGTTACCAACGATCGGGGTGGTTGTCTCTGCTATATTTACAATATTTGAAATTGTCAGATAACGGCNTAACGTTACCAACGATCGGGGTGGTTGTCTCTGCTATATTTACAATATTTGAAATTGTCAGATAACGGCATTGTCTTTATGTAGCCTAATTTTCACCCCCTCACTTTATATGGGAAGTAATTTTTTAGGCCGACTACTAGCATCGTTGCTTGTATTGTGCCGCATGGTTATACATGGTAAATGTAGAGACGACGGTGTCAACGGCGCGTTTAGAATCACTGTACATACAGACTGTGCTCAGTTTTGTAGTTTTGCCGCGAATGAATCTGATGCCGTCACAGAAATAAGCCAGCTAGATTCATGAACGCACCTTAATGATCGCGGTCACAGAAGGATCGTATTTGCTGCGTTAACATGTGTGTCTGGTTCGATCCTGTAGATCCTCTTGTTTTGCAGTGCACGGCCTGGTTCGTTCCAGGTAGTCCCCAAGGCAGAACATCAGTGGTATAATAAATATTATTTTACTATCGTCTTTTATTTTATTAGTTTAACATTTTTTTTTATTCAGTAGTGTAAGAGACTTGCGTTAATACTTTACGCATGTTATGTCATCTCTTCAGTCGTGGTCTGCATGCTGTTCTAAATAATGGAAATATTTCCGCAACGTGACGTCATGATTACATCCCGAGCACATGTGTGTGTAACCAATTGTTATTGCGGGAAAATATGGAGAAATCGGGGAAATTTATGCAAGGTCAGAGAAATTAGAAAAGTGGCTGGCTTGGCTCCACCCCTGAAGACAAAACAAACAGCCTGACAATGCTATGCCATCAATTCATGAATAGCTATTAGGAAAGTAAGATACCACTGTACCATACCCGTTATTAAGAACTTGGACACTTAACTTAATTATACTTACTTTTACTTCCAGTAAACTACCACCACAGTTGACGAGACAATTTATAAAGAAAATCCACTAGACTATCCACTGACTATTACGCAACTGTTCTGCCAACTTGTTAGAAATTAAAATCTACTAAATCTGGTGTGGAAAATCCAGAGTTGGTAGTTCTGTGTGAGCCAGTATTATGGGAGCGCTGCATGTGTAATTTCAGTCCGAGTTCATACATTCATTTTTATTATTATTATTTGTGTGTTTTATCTGCAGTATCTCATAAATGGTTTTAGTTAATTGTATATGTCTTCAAGTTAAGTTGAGGCTCAGCGAAAACTCCTCATGCCGTATAAGACTGACTCGCGGCTTGATTAACGCCTGTATCGTATCGGCGTTGTCGAGGAAATCCTGGTGGAACGCCAGATATGGTCTATCATTTGTGGTATAGGATAAAAGGATAAAAAAAGACGATTGTTTGTAACAGGGTGCGTGGCTTAAAATTGCTTTCCATATGAAAATAATACGTTTTTGTACACTTCCACTTATACGTGGCATTAGTTTCTTTCACTTCCTTGTAATTAAATTTAAGTGCATGCGATGCGATAATGATGGTGGTTCTGATCTGAAAGTATTATTAAGTTAATTCGCGTGCGCAGATATTGGATACATTATACCGCCCCCAAAAGTTAAATGATTAGGACTGTTCTTGATGTTGGTTTACGAAGTGTTATTGACGCTTTTTGTCTGCATAAATTACAGCCCGTGCTCCGTACCGAGAAGGAGACCTTTGGTTTACGAATACGTTATTTTCTGTTGTGTTAATTATTGTTCGTGATTTTATTTTTTACGTTGAAATACAACCCTTTTTAGGTTGTTATCACGTGTATTTTTAATAAATGCATGTTATTATGAATATGTCGTTAAAATGCGGGGTCGTTGCGTGAAAACGTGCAAAACATTTTTTTTCCTTGTGGTTTGATTATATACAAGCTGGTCCTCCTAACATGGACACCCCCAAAATTTCCGGAAAGGTTGCAGATCACAAAATGCGGTTTTCGCTAAATGAAATTACGTAGGGGGCAAGTAATTTGCCGCAAAGTGACTTCGTAACACGCAAGGACAGAATTAATTAAGCCACATAATATGTTTCCCCTGGAAACATAAAATTTATTTCAACGGCATCCGGAAGTACGCGCAAAGAGGAATTCAGTGATACAGCATATGCAATGGAAAGTATCACAGAAACGCCAAGAAATAATGTGCGAAAGGTGGGCCATTAGCATGGGGCAGTGGACCTGTACTCACATCGGTAAGCAAGCAACATTAGCCGTGACTAATCCTGGCGGTGCCGTTTCCTAATAGCAACGCAGCCCCAGTCCCCGTTATCTGTAATGGTAAGTGGTATTGCAGTGTGTGGCTGTCATACGCAGTGATGTTCATGAATGAGGAATACTGTATGCTCTACTTGTTTACGGTGAGTGTGACAGAAATGCCAAGCAAGCCGCCCACGTGTACGGTGAAAGATATCCTAATCGGACGCCCATTTCACGGCAAACGATACGAAGAATTTACTTACACACGTCTCTTGTCACGAGGTGATTGGAGTTCCACAATACGAGTGCGACGAAATACCACTACGAGCGAGACGCCACAACACGATGTGTTGGCACGTTTCGATGCAAACCCCCACATGGGTACGCGAGAACTTTCCAGGTTCCTAGGAATAAGTAAAACAAGTGTGTTACGGATACTGCGTCTAGTGTATAACTTCAATGAGCATCTTAACTGAAACTAGACTTTGTGTTCAGGCCACTCTTTGACATATTTGTACGAATCAGGATTTTAAGTTAATACTAACGGAAATTCCATCCATATCACGTGGCTCATCAGACATTACATGAAGGTGATTTCCAGCAGAGTGTTCAGTTTTGTAGGTTTGTTCTGATGTATGTAAGGGATGACCGCAATTTTCTGAAGAGCATACTATTTACCAATGAAGCGACCTTCACAAACCACGGGTGCGTAAATTTACGAAATATGCGCCACTGGGCGACGGAGAATCCGCGTTGGGTCCGGCACGTGGAGCACCAGCGACAGTGGGAAGTGAACGTGTGGTGTGGAATCGTTAGAGAATACGTCATAGGGCCATACTTCATTCGAGGGATAGTGACCGGCTGTACTTGCCCTCATTACCTCAGAGATACTTTACCGGCACTTCTGGAAGACATACCGCTCGACACACATCGTTATATGTGGTTTCAGCATGATGGTTGTTCTGCGCATTTTGCTTTGGTGGCGAGGCAAGTGTTAAATGACACAGTTTCCAAACCGTCGGTTAGGACATGGTGGTGTTGTAAGATGGCCAGCTCGCTCCCCCGACCTCACGCCTCTCGATTTTTTCTGTGGGGAAAACTGAAAGATAGGGCCTACAACAGGGTTCCTACGACGCCGGCAGACATGCAGGAACACATTGTGGCAGCTTGCAGAGTCATTACACCAGAAACACTTCAGGCTGCTTATTGCTCGCTACATGTGCGTTTACAGATGTGTATTGCTGTCGATGGTAAACACATCGAGCACATGTTGTGAAAAGACCTAATGTGAAGCGTTTCAATCATAACTGTAATTTTTGTAGTATGCATGCGGATGTGATTGCATTTCTCCTTAGGTTTGTCGTATTTTGTTGTGCATCTGTACGCACTCTTTACTCAGTACAGTTAATGACTAGGAAACAAATATCCTGAATTACGTTGGTTGGTATCTGAATAAAATGTAATGTATTGATATCAGACTTGCACACACATTGCCCGTCTTCCCTCCGCTGCGGTGCTCTCCTTTGTCCAACATCGCATTCCTTCCCCCTTGCCTCATTAAGCCGATATTACACGATACCTGCACCCGTACTTGTTCTTGTACAAGCGTCTACAAGGCCTGGTGCACGAGTCGCCATGGAACATTCATATTACACGCTAGCAGTTCGCGTACCAGCATTATGGCGGCCGCAGGTGTTGGGGAATTTGTTTTTATTGTAAGATATAAGGACGAAAATAATTATTCAAATATATTAAAGGGAAATTTGCGTCAATTTCCACAATATGAAACGATTTGTCAAGTGAATTTGAGACCAGAGTGCAAAAGTATCACATAAGAAAGTTACATCTGAAGTTCTTCAGGAATGGAAGAACATCGAGGCAGAAACACCACCACCGGTGATGTCAATGCCTCAAAGGCTAAGATAAATTATATATCTTAAATAAAAGCAAAACAGATTGTAAATAAATGTTCATTCTTAAGTTGTTATTGTATACGAATATTTTTGTCTAGGCGTGCATTATCATGTCGGCGTCATGTAATTTTTTTTCCTTGCGACTCTTCCATAATGTTATTAATGCAATTAACACTTATGTTCAGTACACTACAAGCCGTATGTTATTTTGAATTTCATTGCCAAAACCACTTTACGCAGCCAGTAATTTGTAGTTTCCTCAATGTCTTAGTTGTGTACGAATACTATTTGTCAGGTTTGTCGGTGACTGTATACGGACACAGGAAATATGAACCAACGGTAGCTGTTGCCAACAGATTTGTTACACATAGGATTCCGCAGATGGCATTAACTTAACACAAGAGAAACTAAAGGAAAACACAGTGCGGGGGCCACGGTGTTGAAGTGGCCAGACTACTCCCCCCCTCCCCACTACAAGGTGAACCTGATTCGATTCCCGGCGGGGTCGCGCTGCTCCATACCCACCTCGCTTTACCCTCGTCGGCTTTCAAGACCTCTGTGTTAAGAGCCGCACAGATCTCTCCACGCTACACTAACACTATAGTAGTGGCAGGGAGCGACCTCAGGACGAGGGGTCGCAGCCCACATCCGCCCATGCGGCCTCCCAACAGCCAGACAATGCCGCTGCTCGCACAATAGGCTCGCGACACCCCCAAACATGCGCGCGTGATTATGTAACGAGCGACGAGATAAATTGGACAGCCATCCGACTACACTTTCAATGTAAAACAAATGGCCGGGGAAGGGGGAAATTAGATGGGAGGCGGCCGGATCAACCCGTGCGAGACGAGCCAGCGAGTCTGCTTGGGCAAGCAGTCTCGCCGACGTTCGAGCGTGGTATTGTCGAAGGGTGAGCGGGCGGGCCCCTTGTGGGCGTGGCCACGTCACCGGGTTGTGCGGCTCGCGAATCCTTGTCGGTTCCGAACCTTCAGACGTCAGCCGTTTGTGAATTCATCGATGGAAATCGCGGGGATGTGCGGTGCCTTTCAAATTGCTTACGAGGATTTGGACGGTACTGAACCGACTGACGAGATTCCGGTATAGATGCATCGCGCTCTTATGCCGGCGTCATTTCGTGCTTTGAATACCCAACAGTCTCCTCCTTCAATCAGAGTGAAAAATTATGAAGTGCACTGATGATGTACTCTGCGCGAAACAAAGTAGTAGACCGACCAGCGAGATGGCATATCCGTCGGGCCAGTGAAATGCGTTTTTTTTTTCCTTCTCTTTGTTACGAAAATGCTTTCTCAGTATGGCCATCGGCACTTTGTCAGGGATATAGCGAATCTTGCCCGTAATTTAACCACGAGTATGGCAATATTGACAAAAATATCACCGTCACTGTTGGGGTTGAAGTATGTGTCGACGATTGTAATGATATGCTGTTCCACAAAGAGAAGGGATGAGATGAGAAAGACCGTAATGTTCGAATGTATGGTAATCACCGCCACAGGAGACAGCAAAGTTGAAATCCACGCGGTCGGATAAAACAGTTCACCATAAGAGTTTGCTGTCTTTCTGTCTATAGCAGGAAAAGGGCTTGTTTAATAAACTCTAGATGTAAAACTGCCAATGGCGAAATTGTGTACTCAACACTAGCCAGCCTCCTGGTTCAGTCCATTTTGTGTGTATGTGAATCAGTTCATATTTTTATAGTTTTGTGTGATCGAAAGTCATAAATGCCTTTCTAAAATATAATTTCCATTTCCTTGTGCTACTTCGATCAAATTTCAGTACACCTTTTTTTTTTTTTTACATAAGATATTCTTTCCCTTAGCCGAAATAATTTCTTGCTTCTTTGAAATTCTGTGCAGGGTTGACTGAAGAGTTAAGTTTGTTTCCTCTTGATTGTACAAGATTACATGTACAACACGTAAAACTGCTTTTTTGGCCAACATGAGATCCAGACGAATTTGGTCACATAGTTTGNAGATTACATGTACAACACGTAAAACTGCTTTTTTGGCCAACATGAGATCCAGACGAATTTGGTCACATAGTTTGCGTGGCCTTGCGAAAGAAGTATTGTGCTAGGCGTCTTATAAGTTTTGTTGTAAACTAAGAAAATTAAATAATTGATAAATATGGATTTACTTTTAATGTTTTAAGTGTTTATCTTAAGCTGTTTTGTTAACAGTTCTTAATTATGCCCTAAGATCATGAAAGACACAAAGGTAGATTACATGTCCAGACGACTTTTTTGGGGGGGTTATGTGACATTTATGTTATACAACCATATTTATTTCCTAGTCAATTGACCACTTAAAAAAGCCTGCTTGGTTAAACTCGCTATTCGTTGTGTACACTTTGTTCCATATTATTCACGTGACCACTGTTAAAATTCTCAGGTGCACAAATAATTTGCTACCACGCCAATTCTTACTCTGTCTTCAAAATGATCTGATACGTAGAGGTACTTTTCACAGTTGGCTTCCGTGATTATGCTGTATACCTGCCAGTTAGTGTTCAAATTTAAATGGGCGTAGTTACGGGCAAGTTTTTGTTTTCAAATGCTCATTTCAAACGTGGACAGTTGACCACGAACTAGTTGTGCTTGACAAGAACATGGGATGTACACGGGTGTTAATAGGCTGCTCACGGTTAATTGAGCGCTTTCGAAAGCCCAGCTTAGTCTTTCTTTCTCACTCACTCTGTATTCTTCTGCCATATGGAAAATTAGCGTTGTCATGTCACTCAAGTAGAACCGTGAAATTGTTAGGAAAGTAAATGTGTTAATAATATATGCAAATTCGTTCTCTTATATACATAGAACGAGAAACACTGACTTTAGTAGCACAAAATGTAAACAATACTCTCTGAGTAGAATATCAAATCTTGGAATTCGCTGCCAACTCAAGCGGTAACCTGCATGCCGTTATGTACCGTGGCATAATCTGCAGTCATAGACAGTGAATTTTTTATTCGAACATTGATTCCGGAAGTGTTCACTTTACCGTGTGAAGATGGCGGCAGACAACTGGCCCGAGTCGGTCGTTCTCCCCACAGCCGCTCACGAGGCGTGTAGTCGGTTCCGGCACCTCTCTGCCCGGTCGTGATAAGTAGGCGAGCGACAAGTCTACCAACAGCCCCGGCCCTAATCAGTGCTCACCTTGTGGCCCACTTCACGGCCCGATAAATAACCAGCCGAGCTGCGCGCGGCCGACGCTAATGGCCGGCCTGCCAGCAGGTGTATCGTGGACAGCAACTGCCACACTCGCCGACCACAACTACCACACTCGCCACACTCGCCGACCACAACTGCCACACTCGCCGACCACAACTACCACACTCGCCACACTCGCCGACCACAACTGCCACACTCGCCGACCACCCCTAACGCAGGGGTTACGACGACTTCACGTAACACGTTCTCGTAAGCCGGCTGCACATTGACTGGCGGGTCGCGATGAGACCTGTTCCGATAGTCTCACGTGCGCGTTCACGTTAAGAAAAAGCTTGTCGGTGCCAACCTTTTTGCGTGATACGCGTACGTGACTTCACCGCGTGATCTCGCTAGCCCAATCACGATAGGGTGGATGTTGTTACATATTTGCTTTCGTGGTTTTTGTTTTATTTTCGCGATGTCGTCCGTTCGCGTTTTCAATCTACCGCACAGCAATCTTCTCCCGGAAGTGAGCACGAAAGAGGTAGACTAGGATTATTTTCTTTATTTGTGAATATCTTGGGAGCTCTACACTGCCGCAGTTCATTAACTACGTTTATGACAAGTGTAAAAATGCTTGCGCGAAATTCAGAATGTTTACCATTAAGCTTGAAGCATAATTTAATTTTCTCTAACAGATCAGTGTTTATTGTATTTGATCCCCCCCCCCCGTATGCACGATAAAAAAAGGTCTAAATATCTCAGGAAATTTCATTATGGAGGTTATGGCGATCTTCTAGTTTTTTAAAGTTGGTATAAATCACGAACACCATACCTACTCAGTCGACTCTTGTCACATCAACGTCGAAACACAGGTACGCCTGTATAACATGAATTTTCAGAGTTTTCAATCTGTAAAGCAGCAACACTTATTCCCGACATTTTTATCCAGTATACAAAGTTTGCGTGATTACACGCACACACAAAGACCACAGTTGACGTACATACGAAAGAGTGGCGTGGTGCGTGTTGCGTGTAACTTGAAGTCGTCGTAATCCCGGCCTAACCCTCCACCAGGCGTACGTGCAGGGCGTAAGATAAGAGAACGGCTTTCAGTGGCGCACTGCACCTGCATGTGCATCGTGCAGGTCTCGTTAAAAATTAGTACACACACTACCAAATTTATCAGAGCAATAAGATTTATGTTACGTATGAAAGAATACGTGTAACACTGAAAGATATTTTGCTGGAACATACACATTAAAATGTTTAACAAAATCAATGAGGAGTTTATTTTTNCGATATTTTGCTGGAACATACACATTAAAATGTTTAACAAAATCAATGAGGAGTTTATTTTTAAATTTAAGCGTATTTAATGAAAAGTTGCTAATAATAATATATACAAAAATTTAATAATTGATTTTATATTTATATTAATTTTAGGTATAGAATTTATTAGTTTTTAAAAATAAAATTAATGTACATTAAATTTATTATTTAAATACNTATATTAATTTTAGGTATAGAATTTATTAGTTTTTAAAAATAAAATTAATGTACATTAAATTTATTATTTAAATACTTTTTTTACGTTAGTACCAATTTTTTTTACATACAACCATTATATTTTCTTACAAAATGTGCTTAACCTTTTTATTAAAAATGGACTTATTAATTTTATTAAACATATGATTGTAGCAAAATATTTTGCAGTGTTACAAAATATTTGAATTCTTCTTTCATACACAGCATTAATCGTTCTTTTATGACAACTTTGCTAGCGTGTGTACTACTTTTTATTCAGTTCTACTTATTGTATAGTCGAGTGGAGTTCTCTATTGGAAAGCACTCTATTTAACCCTCCTTCTATCTTAAAAATAACGCTTANTATTGTATAGTCGAGTGGAGTTCTCTATTGGAAAGCACTCTATTTAACCCTCCTTCTATCTTAAAAATAACGCTTAGTTTTAGTGACCTAGAGGCCAAGTTTTTATCTTGGGCGAGCCCTCGATGCAAAGTCTGTGGTTTGCGTTACTCGTTCACAAGAGTCTGCTTATAATACCTCAATCTCCCGTTGAGTGCATTTATATCAGCAGTTGCTTCTACGAAGCCACGAGAGATACGGCTAACAAATTTTTTTTTTAAATGTAATGTTTTGTCGCGTGTCCCTTGCGAAGAAACTGAAAACGCTTTAAAATACATTTCGCTATTTAACCTTTCCAGATACATAGGGTCTACAATTAACACAAGAGGTTATATCCTGTGTTGGAATACTCTTATGCCTTACAATTTTATAGTCGAATAAAACGTGGCCAGTTGGCTTCCAATGTATTTATTTCCAGTTTATAGATTTCCCTAATGTTATTTTAACGAATTTGGTTGGGTGGCCTAGAGTTGAAAAGAGTCTTTTTCCAAACAGATGTAGCTTTCAGTCCCTTCTTGTAGTACGAGGTAGGTTATATCGTGCATTATTCCTTAAATGTATTTTTCTTTATAGACTTTACAGGCTCCAGTGAAATCTTCTCCACATTTAGAGCTATGTACTATAATTTACGGAGCTTATTAATGCCTGTCTTGGTCACTTTGTTTGCCGATGTAACATCGAAGGTAACTAAAATATAAATTATATTATTATTATGGTTTGGCCGTCCAAAATGTATTTTTCTTCCTACGGTGTTAATGTGTGTTTGCTGATATTTTACTACTTTATTCCCCAATGCAGTTGATAATACTCGTACAAATCACAAGTGTTTTGTGAAATTACCACTGGTTTTACATGTTACTGTAAGCTTTGCTTTACAGGTATATAGTGATCTGTGATTTAACATCCTTTACCTTATATTTCAATTTCAGTGGCAATGGTAGGGCAAGATTCTTATAAATATTCAAATGGACTGTATCAGTTGCCGAAAATAAGCCTAATACCTTAACAAAGAAACAGAAAACCAAACAAATCACAGAAATGTAATGACAAATACTAGAATCTGTGGAAGAGCCTAGCAGTCAATATAACTTGCGAAGGTCAACAAACTGGACAAAGAATTGGCCAACAACCAAAATGATCAGGAATCAGTAAAGTGTCATTTCCTGGTCAGAGTTTAAGGAACCAATCTATAATAATTGAGCACAGATAAACTACATACAGTAAAACTGATACGAGCGAAAAAAAAAACCCAGTTTAAGAAGCACCAGGGCAATAAAAATGAAAACGCGACATGAATAATAGCCACAATAAATACAGAAGAGGGAAATATGATTTCCTTGTAAAGTTATATGTAAAATAATCAAAAATATAAAGAAAAAAAGAAAGGAAAAAAGGAAATGGTTGGCGTGAATTTATTACCACTCGTGTTTGATCATGTTGTGCATGTGTGACCTATAGTCCATAAGTCTGGGTTCGATCCGAACTGGCTCCACAGAATTTACTTTCCAANCATGTTGTGCATGTGTGACCTATAGTCCATAAGTCTGGGTTCGATCCGAACTGGCTCCACAGAATTTACTTTCCAATCCCCGATTGATTTTCCGGACTCATTCCGTTGCTAAGCTGGAATTTCCTGTACAGTAGCCGTGTAAGTTGTACGTGCTGGAATTTCAAAGATGGCGTGTCACCCGACTTAACACCCACAAATCGTTAAGAGTACCCTGACGTAGACTTGAGTGACCTTGAANCAAAGATGGCGTGTCACCCGACTTAACACCCACAAATCGTTAAGAGTACCCTGACGTAGACTTGAGTGACCTTGACAGTTTCGAATGGAGTGACACGTGCTTTACCCGTGTTACATGCATATGCAGTGCAAAGTGCATCGAGATCGATGACGGCGCTTCTGAACCTTTATTGTAATTATTAATTCATCATTACTTCACTGACCTNCAAAGTGCATCGAGATCGATGACGGCGCTTCTGAACCTTTATTGTAATTATTAATTCATCATTACTTCACTGACCTCTTACTTTATCGCCTGCAACATATCAGTTCTTCGTAGGTTCAGTTTGCTGTATCCCGAAATCGTTGCGAAAAAGACGTAGGTACATTTATAAAGTTTATTTCCATGCTATAATCTCTGAACCATACATGCAATTTGAATGAAGCGTAAACGTGTATTTTGAGGTATAACTATTTCAGCGATCTACCGGAGAGGTTTGAATACAGGTCATGCCGATAAGTAGTTCCGCTATCGAGTTGTATGAAACTGGCTGGTCGCNTCTACCGGAGAGGTTTGAATACAGGTCATGCCGATAAGTAGTTCCGCTATCGAGTTGTATGAAACTGGCTGGTCGTTACCCGGTAAGAAATTAGTATGTCGTACCTATAAGTTAAATTCCGAAAGTTCAACAAGCTGGTTGCGGAGGTGGAGGTTAAAACGTAACTAAAGTTATTGTTACAAGGACGCCTGAGGGGCGTATCTGAGTTCGTGAGGGAAGGAGGTATTAATAAAAAAATTATAACTAAATTTGATTTCTAATTTATTCACACATCTCTTATTTACAGCATTCAATCATCTAAATCGACTCTTTTTTTTATTTTTTAGTACCGCAATATTTGATGTATATTTTAATTCTAATTAACGCCGTTCTCAATTTCGCTGTTTCGTTATATTCAATTAACTCATACTCATCATTAACACACGTTCAGTCTGTCTATTGCCATCATTTGTAATGTATTTCACTCACGTATCCAGTCCAATAGTCCAGCCTGTCAGCCGCACTCTTCACCGCTTGATACTCGCAGTCGCAGATTTCCCTTCCGCTGGTCACTTCTCCCGCCGCTCGTCGTCTGTCGCTGAAACTTATCCATTCAGCTACTCGACTCCTCTCGGCCCGGAGGCTCGTCGTACAATTTATACTCTGCTGACCTTGACCTAGAAAGTTCGACGCACTACGAGTCACGCGGACAGAATCTAAGGTAGTAGTAAACAACTAGAAAATTCCTCAGATAGACGCAGAAACTCAATACGACAAGGGTCAGCAGCGCGCGCCGCAAAAAGGATCATCGTGTCGGTTCGCTTTCTGTAACAGATACGCGGCCACCGGCCTATCGCTCGCCTGTCATTCAAAACAACAATCAATTGACTTGCCACCGCCGCTATCATACAACTGCTGACCTTCACTTCCACTCGTTCGCGCTGGATGTGAAGCACAATATTTGTCCAGTAAACGGTAAGACAACACCGCAAGTCTTCTCCCGTTCCTTACAGCAGCGAATTGGCCAATCATGTCAGCCCCGCCCACAAGCAATAGCGTAGCCAGAAATTTCTCAAAAAAAAAAGGGGAGGGGGGTTACACTTATGGTTTCACTTATGGTTACCGTTACGAGTACACTTACTGTTGGGAATGGAGTGGAAATTACGCCAGCATCAAAGGGGCTGACGCGCGTGTTAATTAGGGAAAATACTACGAGGAAAATTAATTTAACTTTATAATAAAATACATTAGTTTATAGGAATTACATATCACAAGTGAAGGTTTTGTAGTCACTTGTGATAACTGGGGGTCACTTTGTGCCACACATTTTCATGTAAGAGTGTGTGCGACATAAAATTAACTCAATAAAAATGTCATGGAACTAAGAAAAGAAATTTCAAATGGGTAATCCTACATAATCACTTTTATCATCTTTGTGAGCAAGTATTTTATCAGAGAGATATTGTTTCTGCCGAGCTATTTTGGACGCTTTAAATTTTTATGTTACTACGGCGCAACACATGCTTGTAAACCCACCAATATGACAAAATAGTTCTTCGAAAAGTTGGCAGAAACTGTTATCACGCGATTGCGCTTTCGTATTTCGCCTATGTTGGCGTCGAAAACCATGTGGACTTGAACTGATGAATTAGGAGTTAATTGATGTCCTCATCTTGATGCTTAACTTGTTGGTTACAGTTTTATTTGTAAATAATCCAATAAAGTGCACAGAATCTTCGGGTCTTCATTTGAAATCCAGTTACGCAGTTCGGAGCTGCCCGAGCTGCTGCACCGTTACCCTGAAAGACTGTGTGTAACTAACACTAATACACTGAAGAGCCAAAAAAACTGGCACACCTGCCTAATATCGCGTAGGGCCCCCGCGAGCACTCAGAAGTGCCGCAAGACGACGTGGCATGGACTCGACTAATGTCTGGAGGTATGCAGGAGGCATTGAAATCTGCGCCAATTTGAGAAAGGGTTGCACGTCTGTCACGTTTAATGATTCTCGTCAGTCGTCGTTTGTCCCTTTCTTCCACAATCTTTTTCCGGCCGCAACGATGTCGAAGATGTGATGTTTTACCGGATTCCCGATATTCGCGGTACTCTAGTGAAATGGTCGTACGCGAACATCCAAATGTTATCGCTACCTCGGAGATGCTATGTCCCACCTCTCGTGCGCAGACTATAACACCACGTTCAAACTCACTTGAATCTTGATAACCTGCCATTGTAGCAGCCTATATAGATGCCGACCGCATCGCGTTACTCTGATTGGTTCCATACCTCTGTTATTTGCATACGCACGCTTATACTGGCTCTCCAGTGTAGTTTACAACCTCAGCGGCAAAGGGGAGCTTACGACTCCCAAGCCCCCCCCCCTCCTACCACCTTCAGTTTGGCTGTGCCACCACCCACAACTAACACTAATAGTTTACAACCTCCGCGGCAAAGGGGAGCTTACGACTCCCATCCACAAGTGCACTGCAGACTGAATGTCGGCGGCGCTGCGCAGGGTCGAGCCGTGTTCGATGGCGGGGCCGATAGCGGTGGCGGTGCCGGGAATGAAGGCGGGGCTGGACCGCAAGGCCGTCTTGTCACTGAATATTCACTTTCCCTACACACAGACAGGCTGCTTGCTGCTGTTGTTAGTGCTCCACTTGGCGCGGTGCAGTGCGCGTGGTTCGCCCGAACTCCTGCTGCTCGCCGTCTGTCTGTCCGTCC
>NQII01004532.1:81765-124296 GCA_002778355.1 Clitarchus hookeri
GACTTCTCATCTCTAGGCGAACGGCAGGCCGTGTGTCGCATGTGCCGAGTTTGGAGGTTCATCAGGTTTCACGTCCAAACCACGTTTGCTTTCTTTGCGCGCAACAGCTGCCTCGCGTGTTTCCGACATTTGTGTGTGGCACTCTTGTGTCACTTCGTTTGCAACTCGGTAGTGATCGGACTGCTGTGGAATGGCGGTGCATCGTTTACAGTGACGAACCCAGCTTTGGTCTGGACTCTGATGATAACCTTAATCTTCTATGAAAGGGGCACTAGACACGTCACACAACCTACAAACATTGTGAACTTCCCGTTTTTACTGGTATAATGGTCGAGGGAAAAATGCTTGTCGACAGTACTCGGTTTGCGTTCGTGCAGTACTATTTTCTCACCTGGCTGTTCGTAAAATGCAGGGGCTCTAAGGGTCACACAGGTGCGCACATCAGGTGCCTCGTCGCCTCTGCCCGCAAGGCGTTAACCTGACCTTGCAGCCTTTTCGTTGGAAACGTACTTCCGTGGCATTTCAAGCGGCGTCCCTATGGTATTTTGGTGTCGTAATGGCAATAAAGATGTTCTGTAAGTCCCCTAAAAAATTCTCTAGAGAATAGTTGATAAATTGGTAATCGTGTAGGGTCACATACGTCTAGTGTTTCTCAGATATCGCCCGTAGTCAGGTATGACACACACATTCATATATTGTTCTAGAAACTTCATAATGAAGCTTTGTAGGCCGTTAAGCGACGGAGGCAGGCGGCCACGTTGATTTGCGAATTTTGTTGGGGTTATGTAATGAGAACAAGGACTGGGTCAGTAGTTACGTCTTGAATTTAGTCAAACTTGGATAATCGAAGATTTCGAATTGGATGTTGTACACAGTTCGCCGCCTGGCTAGGCCATAGCGTAAGACACGAAACCTACCCATCCCACGAGGCGTGAGATGAAGCATCACGCCTTTTCCTATCCAGGCAATGCTGTGTTTATAGGCGTACGGGGTAACTCAGTATCTTTGTTATTATTGTATTCCGTNATCTTTGTTATTATTATATTCCATTCCCCTCTAAAACAAAATTAGAGTTCACAGTATAGTATGCAATGTGTACTAACCAAATATGGCCTTCCCACTGCAAACTATATTTCGCTGTGCTTAAATCTCTTTGATTCAGCTACTTGTCCTGGCGTTTCGTCTCAGCATCAGGGATTGTATTAGCCAAAACTCGGTATAGGCTGTCCACGGTAAGGTGAGCACTTTTTGAAGCAGTCTCATCGGACACAACCAATAAGTACATTTCATTGTGACCTCGAACTTTTAGTTTTGACTATGTTGAAATGTATATGCTGTGTTTATTACTCGCACGGCAGTCTTTGCATCAACAAGTGGCGGAAGGATATAAATTGGCTGATAGAAAAAGTAACCGGGGTTTCAAAAGTGCTCACTTTACCGTGAACAGCGTATACGTATCTGGACTATCCAGTCTTTGCGTATTTTCGAATAGATGAAACATTAGGCCAGGTGGTTATTATTCGAGCCCGGTGTGCCCTATCTTTTGAACAGTACTCTTGCCGTCCGTGTTTCGGAGACACGTGCCCGCCTACCAAGAGAAGTCTACATCGTTTCCGTACAACAGCACATTGGATGCGTATTTCTTAGTTTCGTGGTATGAACTTGTATTTCACACACACTGCAATGCAGCTCAACAAGCGCCAGCTAAGCGGGTCACTCAACGAGACTAAAATGTCAAATTGGTAATCCACTGGAATGTACGTCAGCGACATTGCTCAATCATATTCTCTACGTGTTTTGGAAACAAGTGGATTTAAGCTGTTAATTATAAATTAATAGCAGCTCTTCGGCCAGTAGTTGCTGAAGGCAATAAGAGTAAGTAAACGGCCGACAAACGAACTCACTGAAATCATTTGCTGCCATTTTCCCTGGTTTTCCCTGACTTGAAACCATGTTTTTGCTGTTTCACGTTTAGTGTATTTGCTGGTTTAAAATAAATGTGATTCTCCGTTTCATATAACTTCAGTAAATTTTGACAGACGTTGCGATTAACCTACACAGCATGTAAACAGTAAACTTCGCCATTTGCAAAGTACTGTGTCAGCTGATGGTTGTCACGGGATGAGTCTTATTTTTTGGGCGATCTTTGCGATATTTATGGAAGAAAATAGTACTCAGCATTAAAATTATAATTTATAAATTTATGGTTTAAATTACGCTCTTAGAATAACGTACAATTTTTTGAGTTATAGAGGAAAAGTTTAAAAACCTTTTGAAATATTTGGTAGGGCATGCGAACATTACGGTTACGTGAAACGTCTCCATCCGCCCGGTGAATGCCATTGCGTTTGAGATCTCTTCCGTCATAATTTATCTACATGCGAGAATTCCTTGCTTGTGGTGTCGTAATGTTATATATGCAGTTAATTATTTTTGTATTTGCCTATTTAATTAAATTTAGTTCGTCGTAGGCGCCTTTTTAGAACAGTCTCCCCAGAGAAATGAAATATCGACACGTCTGCCGCTTTGTAAAAGGGTTTGTTGTGTGCTTTGGTCTTGTCATTTCCGTCGGCCATGAAGCGCGAGCGACTAAGTATTTACGTTGTTACGTTTACTTTGTTGGTGTCAAGAAACAGGTCAAGAGTTTTGTTAATTGAATAAGTCAGCAAATAAATTATTTTTTTTATCAGCGGACGACAAAAGTTATTTTAGTGAAGTAATCATCCAAGGCTCACACGTGTTCAGGAATTACGAAGTGAACAGTAAGTTTGTGTGTTTTGTAAATAGTGTTTGTGAAAATTACTGTTACAATAATTTAAATGTTTCTGGCCTTTTTAAAAAGGCCCTTTTTTTTTACCCTAATTTATTTTATTAAAAATCGAACGTGCGNGTAAATAGTGTTTGTGAAAATTACTGTTACAATAATTTAAATGTTTCTGGCCTTTTTAAAAAGGCCCTTTTTTTTTTACCCTAATTTATTTTATTAAAAATCGAACGTGTGAAAAATTTGCTCAAAATGTTCATATTGTGCATTTCGCACATAGGTATTAACAGTGGCGTATTTATCTCGTTTTGTNGAAAAATTTGCTCAAAATGTTCATATTGTGCATTTCGCACATAGGTATTAACAGTGGCGTATTTATCTCGTTTTGTTCTTGTTTGAGGTTTTGAAATGTACTTGGCCTAAATAAACGCCCTTTTAGTCTATTTCATTATATAAAAACAAATCCAACAATTTTTATGTACTTGTTTAACTTCACAAATTTTTTTTTAGTATTTCTTGCATCGGTACGAACGACACGTTTGTCGCATTTAGTTATTTCGCTGGTGTTTTCAACTTTAGAGTTATAGTAATTTGAATGTTATTTCCTTACGAACAGCATTTTCCACTGCATCATCAAAACAATGCAAGTTCAAATTGCCACACACACATAGCAAGAACCGCAAAAAAATCACGTCTAGCGAAAGACGATAAACTAGAGTTCCCCACCCGACTAATAAAATAAACAGAACCATAACTAGTTTATTACGTGGTCATAACAAAAATATAATAAGTGGGAATGGTAACCAGCTATAGTAGCCGAGTACTGGACTGAAGTCGTCAATCTTTCAATGTCTGCCATTGGATTCGTAGAGTTTGTTTACAAAGATCGTTTTCATCACCCACAGAACCTCTGTGGCGGAGGGATATATTGTGATCGCACTTATTTTCGAATACTTACTGAAGTTATATGAAACGGAGAATAATGTAATGATAGTGTCAAATTATCTCGGGATTCACTTTCCAGGGATTGGCTTCTGTGACGGTGTTCGCCAAGACGTCACGTTCATACGGCGAGTGGGCCGAACTGTTGATGAATCACTCAACCGTGAAATAACTATACAAATGCGTAATTCGGAGCCCACCTACAAGTGGGAGTTCCAGTGATGTATAATTAATTTTTTTTTTCATAACCTTGCAACATTACCGTAGTTAACATGGTCCTTGCACGAGAAGTCTTCAAATGGCAGTACCACGGGCAGGTGCAAACTTAATTTGGCAGTCGTTCTGACTGTCATTTAGCCCTAAATTATTCGTGTGACAGTTCTTGGCATGGTTTGTGACATTTATTTCTGTGATTGTCGTCTGACTTGCACAGCCTTGAAGGGGCTGGCGGGCCGGAACAGCTCGAGGTGCGTGGGGCGCGGACCTTGGCTGCCGCACGCGTGGGATTCGCACGAGCGACCTTCGACTGTCGGTAAACGAGCGCCCCCCTCGGGTGAATGCCCAAATTACGGGGGCTTTGTCGCGGACACGCCTCGTCGCCGTCTTCCAGTGCGCAGAAGTCGTGGTCCTCTCTCCTCTTCTCGTGCCTCGTGCTGACGGCCGACGTCGTCCCTGCAAGTTACCGCCGCGAACATGGCGGTGCAGTGGGGTGATGTTTTTCAATCGTGAGTCAGGTCGTGGTAATGCCTAATTGAAACACCGCCATCGCTGTTATTTCACAGAAGAAGGACCTGCTGTGGTACACGAAATTTCTGAGGATAAATATTTTGCCTTGTCCTACTTAAACATTTTTAATGGAAGGAATAAGATATACACGCAAGTACCGCTAGTCTGTAGCCTAACTTATCAGCAGCGTGGAAGTAAAAAATATCTAGGCGACGTTAAAAGCAACCAGTACAGATGATTTTCTGTACCCGTCACCTACGTACAGTATTTGCATTATTTGTTCTGTTAGCGGTGGAAAAAATATGATATTTAAAGGTTTCGGTCCTAAAAAATAGGTCGGGGAAAACGGTAAGATTCTGCCTGGAAAAACAGGGAATTCCAAAATGGAATTTCAGTGGACATTCTGAAACAGTTACACCTGTATTGCAGGCAAACGAAGTGTCTGATTTCAAAGAAATTACCAACTTGACATTTTTGCGATTTCAAGAAACACTTAAGCTGAAACGAACCGTTGTGATGAAGTAACTTTTTGAAACTTATGGGAATTAACATTTTAAGTTATGTGTTTCATATTTCTGCTTACATAATGGTAAACGTATTTTGTATCAAGTTGTCATTGATGTCGTGAAGCTATCACATACCGTGATGTTTGTGTTTGCTCTGCGACCTCGTAGAGAGCCGTCAGGTGCGACGTAGCGTATTTGTCCTACACGTGCGGGAGTTGCCGCTGGTCGCGCCTCACCTTGAACTGTTGGCTTCGTACCCCGTGGCGCGGCGCGGCGGGAACCACTTGCTGCTGCCAAGGTGCAGCTCGGCGGCTCACGTGTCCGCCGCGCGTGATAGCCACGGATCCTTCCCGACCTTTTACTCTCACACGCGCGAGCTGCACGCGCACCTGACGTCAGGTGCTCCATAACACTGACCAACAGCCATCTTGATGCCAACGATTTTTCTCAACTGTTCCTGGGTGCAGAATCCAAAATAGCCATTAGATTTCGTCTATCAGAGGCTATGTTTTATATTTTTGAAGTAGCTGTACACACATTCATTACTTATCACTTAAAAAAATTCTTTTACACGATTTTCTAGCATGGAGTTTACTTGGACAGTCTTGCTGAAGACTCCAACAGTAGTCGGCCATCATGCGGCTATTCCATCGCCCTTGATATCGATCTTCCGTAGTTTTTATGTCCTGATGGAATATTTCCTCCCTGTTCTTCACTACAATCACCTAGGTTAGGATACGTCCATTTGTGTCTATTGTTCCGATTGATACCTTTGATATTTACGAGACAAAAGTAGCAGTCATCGTGATGGTTTCGTGGTTCCCTCCAAATCGTCGGGACGCCAAACTTTAGGCACTGTCTCTTTCCCATGGTCCACTGTTGCAAATGTTCAACACATGTTTTACGTACAAAATGTGGAGCCCAAGATTTATCCTGGTGTCCCAACTGGACGCCTAAGTATGCCAGATAAGCCTTTTCCACGAAGTGAGAAATACGTTTTCTACTTTCTTTCAAAATGTATTCGCCACATACATAACAAAACACGTTTGGGTGATTTACACAGCTACGTCTGCTTGTAGATGCCATGGTTTTAGTTCAGTGTTTTAATACTAAAGAACGGCACAAATCAACACGAAATAATAGCACAACTTTACTCACGAAAGCTCAATAACATACTGAGCCGGGTAAGGCAGAGGTAGACAGAAGGTAACATGGGCCAAGGGTTAACGAGTGGGGATGAAGCAGGTCGGTCGAATCATGGGTAATTCCAGGTATATCTGGCTAATTTGATTTTAATTTGAGGTATGACATTTCTATTTTGACCTCAAAATATATTTTTATTTCTTTACTTATGCCTTTTATCAGAACTAAAATCAATTAGCCCGTATATCAAAAACTAGAGCCGATAGACGAAATATGATGGCATTTTTGGAATCAGCACATTAACAATATCTCAAATCAGTCCTTCGTTTTCCGGCACCAAAAAAAAAGTTTCGTTTTGTTGGCCAGTGTAATCCGCCCTCGGGATAGTCTCCGAGTGTGTTGTTAAGGCGGCTGTGGACAGGGAGTGCCCGCCGAGCGAGGGCGTAGCGCTGCAACGCTACGTGAGCGCCTTAATTGCGTAGCGCGGCGTCACGCCCGCGTATAAAGGTCACTTGTTCTGGTGAGGCGGCCGGCGGCTGCGAGCGCGGGAGAGATGAGTGACTCACCTGTGTCGGGTGAGGTCATCCCNCTGGCTAATTTGATTTTAATTTGAGGTATGACATTTCTGTTTTGACCTCAAAAGATATTTTTATTTCTTTACTTATGCCTTTTATCAGAACTAAAATCAATTAGCCCGTTTATCAAAAACTAGAGCTGATATACGAAATCTGATGGCATTTTTGGAATCAGCACATTAAAAATATCCTAAATCAGTCCTTCGTTTTCCGGCACCAAAAAACATTTTTCGTTTTGTTGGCCAGTGTAATCATTGTGTTGCCTGCTATAGCTTCATCTATTTCTGAGGCTGTCTTATAGCGGTCAAATCAGGATTGCACGCGCCATATCTGCTTTGGAACTGTTACACGCATTTCGTGCATTTTTCTGGATAATCACCGAGAGTCAAGTTTAAAAACTGTTGCTAAAACATTAATTAACAATGCTATTTAGCTGTCTCGCGAGAATAGGCCATTCACGGTAAATGAGAAATCTTGAAGCCCTCTCATTTGGAATAATAATCAATAAATATATTTTTATTTTAACCTTAGGCTTTAACTTCCAAGTGCGGTGGAATATAGGCTACAAACTGTGTTTATTACTTACAGGGCAATAATTATTTAAACATATTTTTGAAGGATAAAAAAACGGGTGACAGAAAAAAGTAGCTAGGGTCTCTAAAATGCTCACTTTACCGTGAACAGCCTATATCAGTCGCGAAATGTTGTATGTATAGAATATAGTGGTTTTGGTGCTAGTTTATGCGCTTGTTATTCAGAGTCATAAGTACTATCAGTACTGCATGTAAATTGATGAGAGAATGAAAATCTGTTTCTATGGTTGTCTAAAAACCAATTGAAATGTCCCCTGTGGATTTAGGATGCGAGTTTGTCACATTTCGGTATTGAGTGATGGTAGGTTATTTTTTTTTTTTTTTGCCCGGCTTGCTTATGTGTTATATTTCACCCTAGTCTTAGGAAAAACCTCCGCCGCCTCCCGTAAGAGACGAATTATCACGCAACAGTTATTGACACAGGAAACCCGTAGACTTGTTCAGCGTATTTCAAGAGAAAAACTCAAGCAAATCTTCTGTCCTGTGTAACACAAATGCCTCAGCGATTCTATTTTACTGTTGCGTCTGGTATGGCCTACTCTGGAGGAAAAGCTGATAGTTGTAATTAATTTTTTCTTATTCGTTGATCCCGTCCTTGCTCAATAGAATCGACGTAATTACCAGTTTTTCGTGTTCGCATTATGGTCCAGTAAGAAGGGAGAATCCCATAGCCGCATCTCTCCTTCCTTTCCCTTTCTTTTCATAGCTGATATACTCGCCACAAACATTTTGACCTTGCTGTTACATACTGAATTTACTAGGTCTTGGTTGTGACTTGGAAGCGTTTTTATGACGTCTGTATGGTCTCATTGAAATCTGTTAACGCGTGTGTTTTGTGACGGGCAAAAGTTTTGGGGTGGCAGGAACGAAATTCTGCAAGTCCTGTTGGTTTGGCGTGCGATACTGTCCCGTCGTCGGCCGTCAAACGTCGTCCATTTGCGTAAAACAGNCTGCAAGTCCTGTTGGTTTGGCGTGCGATACTGTCCCGTCGTCGGCCGTCAAACGTCGTCCATTTGCGTAAAACAGCTGTGTAAGATTGTAATGGTTCAAGTCAAGTCCTCGTAACTATGGTGTGTTCCCTAGAACAGGATGTCACGTTCTTCTGATGGCAACTGTAAACAACTGGCGCATTGGCATAAATGACTTNCCTAGAACAGGATGTCACGTTCTTCTGATGGCAACTGTAAACAACTGGCGCATTGGCATAAATGACTTAATTATTTTTTTTTCTGCGTGCATTCAACGGACGTCGCCAAAATTCATGCATATCCGGGGTCTCAATAGTGGTTTGAGGTTTGAATAGTTCGCTGCATTTTGACACACATTCCTCTGTTATTGCGAGTTGAAACTAAGGACCTGCTTCGTCGCTACGGAAGGTTGTTGGTTGCGATGTAGGGGCGACTTCTTCATCCCGAGGCCTTGATTTGCGCTGAATACGGTTGGCCCACGCCCCTCCCACTGGCCGCCGCTGTCNTTGCATTGCATATTCTTTTGTGTGAAATTGTCAAGATTAAAAACTTTACTTGTGGAATATTGATTAATAATATATTCATGACTTTTATAATGGGTACGTGCATGTACGAACACATGTACACACACACACACAGTGGAATGTAAACATTGCATGTAAACATTGCCATGTGACTGCCACATGGCAATGTTTGTTTACCTTTGGCGGAAGGATACAAAATGGGCTTGAAAGTAGATTTTTAGCAGGGCTTCAAGAAAGTCTCTTCCAGTCGTGAACCGACTATAGTTGCCACCGACATGGAGGCCTTGAGGCTCATATTTGAATTCCGATTCAGCTTGGTAATGCCACACACACTAGAGAGTTATGTTCGTAATTAGATGGAAGTATAAATTTTGTTAAATATAACCGAAGTACAAAAAATTATCTTCCTAGTTTATACAGGGTGTGTCTATTTACGTAGGAAGTAACCGGGGTGTGGACAATACACCTCAAAATAAATAAGTCCGTGCGAACACATGTCTTAGGCTCGATGGTTCCCGAGTAAGGCCTTCCAAGGTTCTGCTGAAATTGTTGATAGCCATATTTTATTCTCCCTTGTTCGTGTCACTGCAACCCTGCCTGTTTACCAACAATGATTCGCTCGCACAAGACTTGCCATGGCTACGGAAGTGCTCGGAATGTCCTTTTGCATACGAATGCACGCCTAAACACGTCGCACCAGTAACTGACCGATAGGCTCTGGGGCCACTCTGCTGAAATGCGGTGGCGCCCCATCATGCACGAACCACATGCGGCGTATCAGATGCGACGGACATCCTCGAGTAGCGTGTGTTATCTGTTGCAGAAAGATACAGCACGATTGGGCTGCCAAGCACTGTCTCGCGTGCCCTGCATGTCAGCGAAATGGGGATAGCAATAGCAACAAGAGATTGGATTTTCTTCGTGAACATGTTAACAAGGGAATAGATTCCTGGAAAAGGGTTAAATTTACTGATGAGAGTAAGTTTCACATATTTGGATCAGATGGACCAGTACATCTTTGGAGAACACCTAATAGTGAATTTCGTTTTCAGGACATAACCCCAACTGTCAAGCATGGTGGAGGAAATGTAATGTTTTGGGGGTAGCATGGGTTATTATAATGTAAGGGATCTGGTTATCATTAAACTTAATGCACTCGGTTGTACCGACATATTGAAAGGTCGTTTGAAAGAAAGTGCTTCAAAGTTAGGTCTAGAAAAAAGTTTCATTTTCCAACAAGACAACGATCCGAAGTATACGGCGTGGAAAACTAGTGTGTGGCTACTATATAAAGTCAGAGAGTCACTGAAAATACATCCACAGTTCCCGGACATAAATCCCATAAATATCTATGGGCACTATTGGACAGACAAGTGGGAGAAAAATAAGCGCACCTTTAGGAATGAGTTCATAAAGATACTCAAAGAAGAATGGAACAAGATAGGTGAAATATAACCAAGAAACTANCCTTTAGGAATGAGTTCATAAAGATACTCAAAGAAGAATGGAACAAGATAGGTGAAATATAACCAAGAAACTAGTCGAATCAGTGCCTAGGAGACTGCATACTAAAATAAATGCCAGTGGTCTCCATACTAAATATTAAAATTTAGTTATCTGTTGGATATAGACAACAATTTTCCTTGAACTATCACTGTATGAATACTATTTTCGCAGTTACATTTTAAGTTTTATTATTTGGAAGCTTTTATACGGGTAGTTGCAGATTACTTTTGCTGTGGATAGATACGTTTCGTCAATTTGTGGAGATGTATTTAAGTTTATTGATATAAACAAATACTATCAAGTGTAAAGGTGCTGCATGAATCCTTTTTGTGATCACTTTGACGGACTTCAGTTGTGAGATGTGTCACTTCCTTGGATACTTCAAACACAAATCGACAAATGCTGTGTGTAGCCCACCTACTTGTTGGCGTAACAGATGAGATACCACTGACAGAAGTCGGTTCATTCCTCTGTGTAATAACCTGTTTTCATCTTTCGTAGANGTAATGGTTCAAGTCAAGTCCTCGTAACTATGGTGTGTTCCCTAGAACAGGATGTCACGTTCTTCTGATGGCAACAGTAAACAACTGGCGCATTGGCATAAATGACTTGTTTTTTTTTTTTTTTTGCTTGTATTGTTACCAAAATTCATGCATATCCGGGGTCTCAATAGTGGTTTGAGATTTGAATAGTTCGCTGCATTTTGACACATATTCCTCTGTTATTGCGAGTTGAAACTAAGGACCTGCTTCGTCGCCACGGAAGGTTGTTGGTTGCGGTGTAGGGGTGACTTCTTCATCCTGAGGCCTTGATTTGCGCTGAATACGTGTGGCCCACGCCCCTCCCACTGGCCGCCGCTGTCGGCTGGTGACAAGTTACCCCAATTAGCGGGAGTCACCACAGTGTCCTGCTATATGCCTGCTGCCCGTAATCTCGAATATTCCATCACGGCTCGCATCCTTGTTTTAAACTGGTCAATTTGATACTGTAAATGATGTGGTCTGATAAAATCTGACATTGGTATACATTGTCCCCGTAATTATCACTGTTGTCGTTGGGTCATTACGCAGTGTTTTATTTGAATCGCTCATGCAGGTCTTATTTTCCTCGATGTAGGCATTACTTAAACCTGCGAACGACGTGCCGTTACTTTGGTCTATGGTAATTTACTGTATGTAAAACGAATACCGATGCATTTACTTAAAACAATGTCGTAGAGGCGATCTATGCCATTTTGGATTTGTCAGTATCGCATTATTCCAATAAAACTATCACCTAAGAATTTAGTGGCGAGTTTGCAAAATTGCAAGACGTTATTAAAACCATCGGATGTGCAAAATACGTATTANCACCTAAGAATTTAGTGGCGAGTTTGCAAAATTGCAAGACGTTATTAAAACCATCGGATGTGCAAAATACGTATTGCCATTTCCTTACAGACTGTGTTGAAGTTGGAAAATGACGTGAAGCATACGAATTCGGATGGATTTGTCCCACAGTCGAGTCCTTCAAGTGGGGAATGTGAACCGGTTAGTTTAGGCTAATCCAGATAGTTGCCACCGACATGAAGACCTTGAGGCTCGTATTTGAATTCCGATTCAGCTTCGTAATGTCACACACACTAGAGAGTTATGTTCGTAATTAGATGGAAGTATAAATTTTGTTAAATATAACCGAAGTACAAAAAATTATCTTCCTAGTTTATGCAGGGTGTGTCTATTTATGTAGGAAGTAACCGGGGTGTGGACAATACACCTCAAAATAAATAAGTCCGTGCGAACACATGTCTTAGGCTCGATGGTTCCCGAGTAAGGCCTTCCAAGGTTCTGCTGAAATTGTTGATAGCCATATTTTATTCTCCCTTGTTCGTGTCACTGCAACCCTGCCTGTTTACCAGCAATGATTCGCTCGCACAAGACTTGACATGGCTGTGGAAGTGCTCGGAATGTCCGCCTTGCATCCGAATGCACGCCTGAACACGTCGCACCAGTAACTGATGGATAGGCTCTGGGGCCACTCTGCTGAAATGCGGTGGCGCCCCATCATGCACGAACCACATGCGGCGTATCAGATGCGACGGACATCCTTGAGTAGCGTGTGTCATCTGTTGCAGAAAGATACTGTACGATTGGGCTACCAAGCACTGTCTCACGTGCCCTGCATGTCAGCAGTGAAGTGGGCATAGCAATAGCAACAAGAGGTTGGATTTTCTTCGTGAACATGTTAACAAGGGAATAGATTCCTGGAAAAGGGTTATATTTACTGATGAGAGTAAGTTTCATATATTTGGATCAGAAGGACCAGTACATCTTTGGAGAACACCTAATAGTGAATTTCGTTCTCAGGACATAACCCCAACTGTCAAGCATGGTGGAGGAAATGTTATTTTTTGGGGGTAGCATGGGTTATTATAATGTAAGGGATCTGGTTATCATTAAACTTAATGCACTCGGTTATATTGACATATTGAAAGAAAGTGCTTCAAAGTTAGGTCTAGAAAAGTGTTTCATTTACCAAAAATACAATGATCCGAAGTATACGGCGTGGAAAACTAGTGTGTGGCTACTATATAAAGTCAGAGAGTCACTGAAAACACCTCCACAGTCCCCGGACATAAATACCATAGATATCTATGGACACTATTGGACAGACAGGTGAGAGAAAAATAAGTGCACCTTTAGGAATGAGTTCATAAAGATACTCAAAGAAGAATGGAACAAGATAGGTGAAATATAACCAAGAAACTAGTAGAATCAGTTCCTAGGAGACTGCATACTAAAAATCAATGCCAGTGGTCTCCATACTAAATATTAAAATTTAGTTATGTGTTGGATATATACAACAATTTTCCTTGAACTATCACTGTATGAATACCATTTTCGCGGTTACATTTTAAGTTTTATTATTTGGAAGCTTTTATACGGGTAGTTGCAGATTACTTTAGCTGTGGATAGATATGTTTCGTCAATTTGTGGAGATGTATTTAAGTTTATTTATATAAACAAAGACTATCAAGTAAAAAAAGGTGCTGCATGAATCCTTTTTGTGATCACTTTGACGGACTTGAGTTGTGAGGTGTGTCACTTCCTTGGATACTTCAAACACAAATCGACAAATGCTGTACGCAGCCTACCTACTTGTCGGCGTAACAGATGAGATACCACTGACAGAAGTCGGTTCATTCCTCTGTGTAATAACCTGTCTTCATCTTCCGTAGAGCGTATAGTAATTGGAAGTATTGCACTAGATTGCTCATTCACGCGAGTCTTGACGCCTTCGCTCCGACTGAAGTCCTCTCTGTCCACGTGGTAGCTCCCCGAGAGCTCCTACGCAGTCGCACGGCACTTCCGAATCGATGGCCTTCCGCCCACGTCCCACACACAGCGGCGAGGCGTTGGCAGGACTGGATACGCTCGGATTAATTACGCCAGCGTCGCGGGATATTTCTCAGCTACTCCGCATTTCCGGGTGTAGAGGGGTGTCCCAGACGACAGTAGGAACGGAGTTTCCGCAGCCCGTGTCGCAACATCACAGGCCGCTTCCCACGAGAAGCTGCGCAACTTCGCGGAGTTGCGTGCGGAAACTGCATTATAATCAGCAAAGGGGGAGGGGGTACTTCTCGTTTACGTCACGGTGTATTAACAGCCAGCCAGTCAGCATAGCGAGGTTGAGCTCTGCCACTCGCCATCCTTCGTACAGGTGGTGAATGCGTTGTTACACTCATGCCGGTTGGCTATTCTGGTACAGTGGAAGGGGGACGCAGCATCCAGACCAAACTTACCGTGAGAGTTGGCGCAATGATAAGACTAAACACGAGAGCTACTCTTTCGTCTCCACAACTCGCCCATCGCCAACAGAACTGTAAAAAACCTCTAGATCAGCTGTGATGAGCGTGTTTCTCTACGTTAGAGTTTTCAACAGACCAGCACTTTTATATGTTGCATTAAGGGGGTAGTATCCACCCCATCTTAAATTTTCTTACAAATCTTCGTAATGAAAATGTATGACCAGAAATTAAAAAAATCAAAGCGCGACATGACATAGAGGACTACTTAACGAATTTTTGGAAATTTGTTGGGTTTCAATTATGCCTGTATTTTCCCATGTGGGATTGAAATTATTAAATAATTAGGTAATGTTTTATTACGGTTACAGATGTGAAACTAATCATGTAAGAAAAATAAGTGGGATTTCGAAATAACTGCTAAAATGTTCCTTATGCTTCGACGCGCTTGGTTTTTGAATATTGACTCCGAAAATTAAGTTATGGAGGAAAATACGTAAATCCAAGATGGCAAGGGTACTTCTTCCTTAAGAACTATGTTAGTGGAAGCGTATAAACATCTCAAAGCACCTACATGAGCAGAATACTGAACTCATATCCTATCCACGTTTTTGATAGTGATATTGGAAAATGGAAAGCTCAATGTAGGAACATGGAGTTTTATTACCGCGCAGTTAGCATGCGCACTATACCCTANTGAGCGTGTTTCTCTACGTTAGAGTTTTCAACAGACCAGCACTTTTATATGTTGCATTAAGGGGGTAGTATCCACTCCATCTTAAATTTTCTTACAAATCTTCCTAATGAAAATGAATGACCAGAAATAAAAAAAATCACTGCTGGGCATGACATAGAGGACTACTTAACGAATTTTTGGAAATGTTTTGGGTTTCAATTATGCCTGTATTTTCCCATGTGGGATTGAAATTATTAAATAATTAGGTAATGTTTTATTACGGTTACTGATGTGAAACTAATCCTGTAAGAAAAATAAGTGGGATTTCGAAATAACTGCTTAAATGTTCCTTATGCTTCGACGCGCTTGGTTTTTGAATATTGACTCCGAAAATTAAGTTATGGAGGAAAATACGTAAATCCAAGATGGCAAGGGTACTTCCTCCTTAAGAACTATGTTAGTGGAAGCGTATAAACATCTCAAAGCACCTACATGAGCAGAATACTGAACTCATATCCTATCCACGTTTTTGATAGTTATATTGGAAAATGGAAAGCTCAATGTAGGAACATGGAGTTTTATTACCGCGCAGTTAGCATGCGCACTATACCCTANATATTGGAAAATGGAAAGCTCAATGTAGGAACATGGAGTTTTATTACCGCGCAGTTAGCATGCGCACTATACCCTACATTCCTTCAACGTGAGTGAACTGCACTCACATTCGGAAGTTCCCGGGGTCGATTCCCGATAAGGCTGTCTCCATTTTGGTTTACCATTGTTTTCTGTAATTACTCCAGGCGAAGTACTGGGGCGGTTCCTTCACACGTGCCATGGTCGATTCCTTCACCGCTCTGCATGCCAAAAATGACTTGTTCCGTCTCAAATGACCTTGCTGTCAAGACTTCAGGTGTCGTTACAATTGAAAGATTGAGTAATGAATTATACAGTAAACTTCGATCGTGCTCGTGTTACCCCGTCCTCTATGTTTACTATTCACAATTCACACGATAATTGTTATTCCAACCAATGAACACTCGCTATAAGCGTGCCCTTTTCACATTTTAACTAACCACTCAACNACACGATAATTGTTATTCCAACCAATGAACACTCGCTATAAGCGTGCCCTTTTCACATTTTAACTAACCACTCAACCTTACATAGCAAAACTAGCATATAGGCGCATCGTTCTTCAAGACTGGTATTTTATGGCACACTCAAAGTGTAAGGAAACCAGAGGAGTACGCACGACCGGCTAAGTTCTGCCGTGAACCAGCATATCAAATAGCACGGAATNAAGTGTAAGGAAACCAGAGGAGTACGCACGACCGGCTAAGTTCTGCCGTGAACCAGCATATCAAATAGCACGGAATGTTTTCTTCTGTACTCATAATTCTTCGGTTAACGTTCAGTTGTAAAACTGCCATAAGCCTCACGTACGTGCCAAACTGAGCCTAAAAAAGGCATAAAACATCCATACCTGACCTGGTAGTCGGAAACCAGAACCCCACGCACGGGAAGCTGACGTTATAGCCGTCTTCGTCACTTTGCTGACAGTTGGCTTGTGAAGTTTTGCAAAACACACTGTTAAGCGCAACGTCCTCGCTTCAATGCACTCAGTGTGTACCAGTAACCATATTTTAAGCCCGTGGTTAGGATGAACGAAAGTTTCTGGAGAAGGTAAAGATCAGGGTTACCCACTAAATCCCGTTGAGGAAGTTCTACCCACTTCATTTCAGAATCTGGTGACGAGTTTGCTACATAAAACATTGGCGTAATAGTTTTTTGTGGGTTTGAACTTATAAATCTGAACGTCAGTTTCATCTTTTGTAATGCAATTTCAAGTTTACAAGATTTCAGATGTCCAGCTGATTTATTGCCTCCCTGCACTGATAATTAGGAGGCAGTTCGGTAGTTCTTCAATTGAGTTAAAAAGGTGAAAAAAATTATGGGAATCCAAAACGCGTTTTTGTAGAAGATCCCCTTGAATCCGTCGAACAAAAAAAATTTAATGCACGATGTGAAGTTTTGTAAGTGCAAGATGGCGTCAGGTGTAGCGACTACAAGGAAACACTCGCCGGCGATTNAATGCACGATGTGAAGTTTTGTAAGTGCAAGATGGCGTCAGGTGTAGCGACTACAAGGAAACACTCGCCGGCGATTCCTGAAGGTGGGAGGCTTCCCGGCGTGCCCCGGCAGTAATCAATCATCCCGCCTGACGGAAGGGAGTAGCAGGCCTGTTTCCACTTACCTTGCGGCTATAGGCTAGCTACGGTTAAAGCGAGCACTTCTCGAAGCCCTCTCATTTGGAATAATAGTCAGTAAATATGTTTTATTGTAGCCGTGGACGTTGACTTTCNAGCACTTCTCGAAGCCCTCTCATTTGGAATAATAGTCAGTAAATATGTTTTATTGTAGCCGTGGACGTTGACTTTCAAGGCAGGCGGGATATACACACTGTATTTATTACTTACATGGCAATGTTTATTTAAAAAAGTGTCGGGGGAAAAGTAACGATGGCTTTAAAAGTGCTTACTTTACCGTGAACAACATATAGCTGCATTGCCGTGTCTTCGGGTAGCTTCGTCTGGCCGCCGAGGCGAGCGCAGCGCAGTTACCTCGCCGCGCTTGTGAAGGGACGTAAACACAGCCTCCCCCCTCCAACTACCTCGACCTTGCATTCCTCTGTGGAGAGGGCGGGGCCGGCAGCATTACTACCAGAGTGGAAAATATTGTGCTACTTTTTCAGTCGGCCTACAATTCTCCAGGTCTGTTGTACAGTTCTGTGTTATGTATACAACATTTTTATTGGTAATTTTAAAAAGTACAACTTTCTGAAATGTATAAATCGAGAGAAGATTTAATTTTTGATACATTGAATTCTATTAATTTATGTAGGTATTATAAAGGACGCGACGAGCACAAAATTGCTTGGAGGGCAAATATATTGCTTAAAAAATACATAGGATGCTATAAAACACCTAATAGCCTTAAAATAACGGCCTACCTTCGCCAGGACAGTTAATTTGCGTCCGTTCTACAGTAATACATCACGCTGGGCTGAGAGTTCTGTAAGATTCNTACCTTCGCCAGGACAGTTAATTTGCGTCCGTTCTACAGTAATACATCACGCTGGGCTGAGAGTTCTGTAAGATTCTCGAGTCTTCACTGAAAGTTATTAAATTCCAGATTGTTCGAAATATGCGTAGCTATCGAAATCACAATGCTAAAATTAATAAATTAAAAAAAATATTTTTTTTTGTTTCCTGAAAAAAACAGACTTTACTAAATTAGTTGGAATTACAAAAACAAAATTTATATGTTAGGCCTACATGAATTTATTAAAGAAGAATTGTAATCTACGTAAGTGGCGTAATTGTTTCGTATGACGCATGAAATCCTTCCTTAGTTGGTATGGTTAAAATGCTTTTTAAAATGTTTATTTTCGATACTTAAAAAAATATATTGGTATCAAGAAATTATAATTTGAAATAATTAACAANCTTTTTAAAATGTTTATTTTCGATACTTAAAAAAATATATTGGTATCAAGAAATTATAATTTGAAATAATTAACAAAATATATGGAAATATCGTATAAATAATATTTCCATTTCGATATATCGAGCCTGTTTCAACGTTCCTATTGCTTCGTGAATAGAACTCCCAAGATTTGAAGTTGTTCCATTTTAATACGAATCGTTTTAATGTGCATTTCATTTTGAACACCTGTATATTACTACTTTAGCACGAAGTTTAGTTTGTAACACTAAAAACGCTGTTTTATGACCGCGTAAAATAAAATATATTAATTAATCTAAGAACCCTTCCTTATCGCTTATTTTCTGCTTGTCTGATGTGCGTCGGCAGTGCACTCAAAATAGCCAACGTAATATTAATTTTTTGTTCGTTCATGTATCAGCTGATACAGGATTTTGTAAATTACGCGTTGTTTGTTTCGTATACGTCAAGTTGCCGCTCACTGAATGTCAGATTCTCGCCAACCTATATGAGACAGACAATATACTGCGTCCATTTTCCCTCGCGGGACCCCAAATCCTGTGACGCCAGCGTGAGCCACTTCGCAGTTGTGGGCACTCCGCTCCGGCACGCACGTTAGCAGTCAAGTTCGTAGGAGAGTGTATGCGTCTCAGGACAAGCAGGTTCATTACACTGAAGAGCCAAAAAAACTGGTACACCTGCCTAATATCGTGTACGGCCCCTCGAGCACGCAGAAGTGCCGCAAGACGACGTGGCATGGACTCGACTAATGTCTGAAGGTATGCAGGAGGCAATTCACACCATGAATCCTGCAGGGCAATCGACAAATCCAATCTCAGCCAATTTGAGAAAGGGTTGCACGTCTGTCACGTTTAATGATTCTCGTCAGTCGTCGTTTGTCCCTTTCTTCCACAATCTTTTTTCCGGCCGCAGCGACGTCGAAGATGTGATGTTTTACCGGATTCCCGATATTCACGGTACACTCGTGAAATGGTCGTACGCGAACATCCAAATGTTATCGCTACCTCGGAGATGCTATGTCCCATCTCTCGTGCGCCGACTATAACACCACGTTCAAACTCACTTAAATCTTGATAACCTGCCATTGTAGCAGCAGTAACCGATCTAGCTGCCAACCGCATCGCGTTACTCTGATTGGTTCCATGCCTCTGTTATTTGAATACGCACGCCTATACCAATTTTTTTGGCTCTTCAGTATATGTTTAAAGGCGGCGCGTACATCGCGGCTATAGCAAGGTTGTCTGGGGCCACGGCCGCAATTGTAGCCATGGACACACCCCGAAGGAAGAAGAGTCGAGATAGAAGGGCACATCAAAACCAACGCAGAGCGGAGAGGGCACTGGGAAAATCACCGCGACAGTCGCGTAGGATAAAAATACATTATCCCTTTTGCTAGATTAGGGCGTGAGAAAGTAAGGTGGTTGTTAGTCAGCGAGGATACGACTTTTGTGGATTTGATGCAGTGTGATGCGAAATGAATGAGGGCGGTGCTGAATTGTATCCAGGGTCGCTCCGTGCGGCCCTGTTGGGATCTGAAGAGGAGTACAGCTCCCAAATATACACTTCGGCGGGAGTGCCGCTCTGACTTCAGGATTCTGAGAAAAGTGAGGTGATCGTAAGAGGACTGCCCAGTCGCTGAGTGGCGCGCCATGTGACACAGCCGCACGTGTTGGCCCATCCGTCTTCCGGAGGCTTGCGCCGAGCAGTCAGTCGCCCGTGGTGCCCCGGTACACATCTGGTCACGCGGGTTGCCTCATTCTCGTCGGACTGCACGTGACCCGTCACAGATTGGTCTGTAGCTGTGCTTGCATGTGCGTATGCTCTCTTTGCATAAGAATAAAAAAAAATTAAGTTTGTTTGACCATATACCGTCGCTCAGTTTTCTTCTTGTGAAGATTTACTTTTTAGCATGTCGCCATTGGAATAGTATTTTCTCAACCTCCGAGTTAGTAATATTACATAACGTGCTGGACTTTATATAATAGAAACTCCATTAGCTGATGAGAGTAGTATTCTCGCAAATTCTAATTTTATTTGGAATTCTTGACTGCATGTACGGACTTCCCAAGAAAAAGTGTGGCGCCCTTCTTGAGGACAGGATTATTTCTCATTCGACTCGAGGCGAGTTCGCCTGGCCGACGGTCCACTTGCAGCGAGAGATTTGGGACGTCGCCTCGGTGGGATTGTCGTTCGGAGTGCGTGGAGTCGGTGGTTGCACGCATCTGCGTCCTGCGAGGGCTTATCAGCATGCACCACGGCGCGGGGTCGCCGTCCCTTTGTTCTCAGCACACCTGTGTCCGTCTGTCGCCGTCTCTATCGTCCCAGCCATTAACGCCAATTCACGCGCGCGCTTTCACAGCAGCCCATCCTCTCGGCGAGTTTTGCAGCGATGAAACACACGACGACCCTGGGGCTCGCCCCGCTACTGCTCTCCGGGGTTCGCCAACCGCCGCGCGAAGGACAACGGTGGTTGGACCTAGTGATTATACTCTGCGTCCAGATCCGTGAATCATGCCGGGGGTCAGGCTTGAACCACCCCAATACGTCGTTATGAGTTGACGTAGATTCAAACTAGCACTCCCCTCGTGGCGTTCTTCGCCGATTCCCACCGATTCACCTAATACCCTAGGTCAGTGTTTCTTAACCTGGGGTCCGCGGATCCTTGGGGGTCCGCGAGTATATGTATGGGGGTCCGCACCATCTCTGGACCATTTAACAATAATAAGTAAATGCCACTAAAAGTCTCGTAATCGCTACGCTTACTTAGCACGACGAACGTGTTGTTTTTTTTTTTTATTTTTTTATTAAGGGGGTCCTTGAAAATTGTGCTTGATTTCCTAGGGGTCCGTGGCTGAAAAAGGTTAGGAAATGCTGCCCTAGGTTGTTTTGGGATTCTGTTACGTTCGGTTAGATGCACCGACTGCTAAAATAAGTCCGCTAGTTCTCCGTGCTCTTTCGCGCGCACCGAGTTGAACTTTTTTTTTTTTTTCTTATTTGAATAAAATATTGTTTTACTTGAAAAGGTAATTTTATATAAGCATGCATTATATATCGTTTCTATAAATTTGCAGGTAGTATTTTCCTGTCTGAAGGGCTGTGCCACTATTTAAAACGTTGAAACAAAAGCTAGTAATTGGCGAATAGCCGCCAGCCATACAATAGAAAACTTAGGTTTGATTTTCTTTTTCAAACCGATTCACTTAAGGGTATGGATAGATTACATGCAGGGTCAAACCTTAAGTTCATTGTCGATATCATTCATAACTCAACAGTGTTAACGAGAGAACCTTAGTTTTGTTTGCCAAAGTATGTNTTTTATTAAGGGGGTCCTTGAAAATTGTGCTTGATTTCCTAGGGGTCCGTGGCTGAAAAAGGTTAGGAAATGCTGCCCTAGGTTGTTTTGGGATTCTGTTACGTTCGGTTAGATGCACCGACTGCTAAAATAAGTCCGCTAGTTCTCCGTGCTCTTTCGCGCGCACCGAGTTGAACTTTTTTTTTTTTTTCTTATTTGAATAAAATATTGTTTTACTTGAAAAGGTAATTTTATATAAGCATGCATTATATATCGTTTCTATAAATTTGCAGGTAGTATTTTCCTGTATGAAGGGCTGTGCCACTATTTAAAACGTTGAAACAAAAGCTAGTAATTGGCGAATAGCCGCCAGCCATACAATAGAAAACTTAGNTGTGCCACTATTTAAAACGTTGAAACAAAAGCTAGTAATTGGCGAATAGCCGCCAGCCATACAATAGAAAACTTAGCTTTGATTTTCTTTTTCAAACCGATACACTTAAGGGTATGGATAGATTACATGCAGGGTCAAACATTAAGTTCATTGTCGATATCATTCATAACTCAACAGTGTTAACGAGAGAACCTTAGTTTTGTTTGCCAAAGTATGTNTTAAGTTCATTGTCGATATCATTCATAACTCAACAGTGTTAACGAGAGAACCTTAGTTTTGTTTGCCAAAGTATGTACTACTGTACTGCCAACGTTGGAACACAGAGTAAAACGACAAATGCGCACTTTATGTTGGCAGACAAAGCGCACGAAGTCGCCACCTTGTATTTGATTGTAATTTTAACACATGTCTACGTTTTATAGGAAGTATTATTGATTGCGTCGGGCATTCGCAGTTTCATATCACAGATGGATTCAAGAGAATACTAATCATAATCGTACAGGCGACACACAATACTTTATAAGCAGTTTTATGTGAATATTAATGAAAATACTCTTGGTATAAAATAACACATGTGAAAGCCCACGAAGACAATGAACAATGTACTGTCAGCATCAAAATGAAAATAAATAACTAGGCATGTGTGCTTACAATACATATTAAGCGATGCGCGGGTTTAGTTGGTTTTTCACACTTTATACAACGTTGAAATTTAATTTAATTATGATAATAAGCGGTGGTATTAGCAATAATAATAAAAAAAGAGTGAATGATAATTAGTTCTGATTTAGCTGATAGACCTGAGTGACCTGAAAATCTTCAGCCAGTCACAGCTAGGGATGTTGCGATACCATGAAAGTATCGATACTGGGATCGAAAGAGGAATCGAAAGAATGGTATCAATACTCTTTCGATATCAGTATCACAAGAAAAGTATCGATACCGGTATTATATCAGTAACAGTAAAAAATATGGAAAATAATTCATAGTTAAGGTTGTTTTTGATATTTTTATATACTGTTATGAGAAAATGCATATAAGGATTTTAAAACAATATTACATTGGGGTTTAAAAAATCATTGAGAATTATATAAAGGTTGCACATTGGGATTAAAATAAGACTTGTCACAATCACTCAAATAAATAGTTTCTCCATTTACTTCCCCCAGAATGCAGATTCTGTCATTGTCTATAATCACAATAGTCTTGGAGCACAGCCCCTCTGCAGGTTTAGACATACAAAGATTAAAAAAAAAAAAGAGAGTTCCGTCACAATCACTCAAAATGAGGAGCTTCTCCATCCGTTTCCCCAAAAGGCGGTTTCATTCCTTGTCTAATATGTCACCCCAGCGGGCCTTAGAGAACAGCTTCTGTGCAGATACAGAAGTTTCCATTACCCAAAGGTATTTCCTCGCCTCCTTGTACAAACTGGGGGAAACTGTCTTCATATCTTCCCCCTGAATTATTGGGTCTGAGCTCAGGGGAGTTACAGTGTTCACTGAATAAACAGATAGCTCATCACCTGTTTCCTTTTTGTTCTTGGTTTTCCCATGATCCGGTTTCTTTTGAAATGTTACAAAACATATGCATTCTTTTTTTCATATGCGATATAATTAATAATGTATTACGCTTTTGGCAGTGTGTATACCGCTTTTTGAGTTCTGCGTGTTGTACAATCGGGTNGATATAATTAATAATGTATTACGCTTTTGGCAGTGTGTATACCGCTTTTTGAGTTCTGCGTGTTGTACAATCGGGTGCTGTACTCGAAAGTATTCAAAGTTTACTCGGCGGCATCGCGACGCTGTGCATGTACTGCACGACAAACTCAAGTGAATCCCCGGGAAACACGTGGCACACAAGCCCTTCCCCCCTTTTTCCAATCCTACTTTCTCTCATCCACGCAGCAGCTTCTAGGTCGTGCACACGTGAATCGCATGCTAACNGATATAATTAATAATGTATTACGCTTTTGGCAGTGTGTATACCGCTTTTTGAGTTCTGCGTGTTGTACAATCGGGCGCTGTACTCGAAAGTATTCAAAGTTTACTCGGCGGCATCGCGACGCTGTGCATGTACTGCACGACAAACTCAAGTGAATCCCCGGGAAACACGTGGCACACAAGCCCTTCCCCCTTTTTCCAATCCTACTTTCTCTCATCCACGCAGCAGCTTCTAGGTCGTGCACACGTGAATCGCATGCTAACTGGAAACTTTTACTCAACTACCTGTTGGTAGATACAAGAGTTAACACGAACAACGAAATTACACGTGGCAATACTGTTACGCTCTCGCTGCGTCGCATAGCTTGCGAGAGCGGGAATGCGCGAAGGTCATGTAAGTAACCAGAGAGCGGGCGGCGGTGAAGACAGACCAGCAGCTGCATTCCTCTGCGATAAGCCTTTGGCGGCTCGCGCGCTCCTGATCTTCGGCCGATTAAATCTCTGTATTTATCTGAAAGAATTTTCTGGTTTACCTTTTCTGGCCCCTCTCAGCACGACTCGGGGCGCGGAGAATGTTCCAGATCTGAGCCGCCGATGCTATAAAAGCGCGTCGGGCACCCCGAGCGGAGATTTTAATGAGAGTCGGAAGTTTGGGCGATTGTGCGACCTTGAACGATAGCCGACGAGCCAGAAGAGCAACGAGTTGTGACGGCACGGACCAGTGGGAGTAAAATCTGCGACCGCGAGCATCGGCGCAATGAAGAGTACGACTGGCAGGCGGCACTATTGAGCTGGATACGTGGGTGTAAGACATTGGAAATTACGGCAACGGACAGACTGAGCATGTGTTAATGATGAGTGTGAGTTAATTGACTATAATCAGATATATTAAGGACGACTTCAATTAGAGTTGAAATATACATTAAATATTGCGATCTAAAAAGAGTAATATTGGAGATGGATAGATTAATGCTGTAAATAATAGCTGTGTGAAAAAATTAAGAATCAAATTTAGTTATTTTATTTTCAGTAAAACCGCCAACCCTCACGAACTCAGGTACGCTTTTTAGGTGTCTCGTAACAGTACACATACTAGCTGAATCAAGGAAATGGTGTGAAGAGGAAATATGTTACAATTATTTTTGGCTAGTCGGTGTAGGAATACAACGTATTTTGTGAAACAGACTACCCGGTTCTCCAACCTTTTCACCACGTCCGCGGCCAGGCAAATTAATACGTGCCACAACTGAAATCGACTACACTGCTCAATCGCGAGGTCTTCAGATAAGTTAATGCAGCAGTACGTGTGGGTCGGTCTTCGTCGGGGATGCGTGCCAACACGGGAAGCACGGGCCGCGCGGATGCTGGCTACAGGAAGGATGCAGGCGGAGCGTGAGCGCGTGACGGGCCGGCGCGACTAATGTGCTCCCCCGTCACGCCAGCGCTGTTGCGTCGTCGCCGAAGTGACTGCGCGCCTGCAGAGATGTTGAAGCCTCGCCCCGCGTCGAGCTTGCTCCTGCGTGGACGCGCGGTATCTCGNGCCTGCAGAGATGTTGAAGCCTCGCCCCGCGTCGAGCTTGCTCCTGCGTGGACACGCGGTATCTCGGTTGTCCCGTTTCTCCTGCCTACCTACCGCTGCACACGCTTCTGAGGCAGGGAAGCACGGCGGTGATAAGGGCGACAATACCACGCCCGCCGCTGCGCACAATGCTCTGAACTCTCTTCGTCGTGCGACTTGTTGTACCTATGGGACTTTGAGCTGGTTGGTGGAAAGTTTGTAGCAAGGTGCATCACAGGCTCCTATAAACTGTTCACGGTAAAGTGAGCACTTTTGAGGCCCTAGTTACTTTTCCTTTCAGCCATTTTTTTAATCCTTTAACCACCTTTTTTAAAATAAATATTGCCATGTAAGTAATAAACACAGTGTGTATATTCCACCGCACTAGGAAGTAAACTTCTGAGGCTACAATAAAATATATTTATTGACTCTTATTCCAAATGAGAAGGCTTTCGAAAGTGGTCACTTTACCGTGAATGGCCTATATCGTAGTNCGAAAGTGGTCACTTTACCGTGAATGGCCTATATCGTAGTTTGGCTCGTGTCCGGGAAGTGTGTGTTGAGATACAGCAGTCCTCGTCTGAGGTATGCTGCCATTTTGCAGGCAAACACATATTGAGGATACGTGTAATATTTGAGTCGAAAAACGCGTTTGTCAAACATGTTGTAACGCAGTTCAAGGTTCAGGTAGGCTGTACGTAGCGTTAAAGTTCAAAATACAGTCCGTTACTCGAAAATTTAGTTCTAATAAAGTTATGACATGTCATTCAAGTTTTGAATTTAAAAAAAAAAACATTAATATTTATCATTTTTAAGCTAAAAATATTGCAATAATAAAATACTAATTTTACATAAATTGCCACATCAATACAATTTGTAACTACTCAAGGGTATACCAGTTATGTTCGTGAAGTTGTATGTCAGAAAAGGTCACGTGTTTGTTTACATCGCATAGAAAATATTGTTCATATTTAAGCACTTTTTTTTTTCTCCTTTTGATTGCACTACTCACGATAATACTCGTTGCGAACACAAAATCATAACCGAGTCGTACGGTACGACTTTTCTTATTACCGCTTTCGCTACGTAATTGGTGGTAATTTGCTGTTAGAATGCTGTTAAATTTCCTTCACTGATATCGAAACATTTTCCAGTTTGCAGTAAGCACACAATATAGAAACACACGAAGCATCAAACGGCTGTTTAAAGTAAGTTTTATGAATGACTGCAATCAGTTACGTCGTCCCCTGGATGTTTGGCATCGCACGAATCAACATCAAGCGATGAAGACGATAAAAGTGCCGCGGTATCGTAGCTGTGCTGCGGAATCAGTTATACACACAGCGGTATTTACCGTTCACTGGAAGAGGAAGGTTTGGATTTGGACGCGGCTATCAAGCGACGCTGTTGATCTTACAACAGAGCTCGAGTCGAGAGTCCCGTCAGATAAACAATCCTCCCGTGGGAGAGCGGAGTGTTCTTGGCGTGCGCTGTCGCGGCTCTACTTGCCTACCAAGCCGGAAGTCGCCATCTTCAAATGGGGAGTCAATGTTAAACGAAATTCCTTCTCATTGCGTCCATTTTCAAGATAACTGTTTGAAATAAAAAATACTCTACGTGACTTTTCTTAACGAGAAGATATCTTGCCGATTGTTTTGTTTTAATAGAATTTTTTTTAATGTGATAATTGAAATTAATATAACAAGAAAAAATGTGACNAAATAATTTTGTGTAGCAATATTCTCTGAGAAAGTCGCGTCGAAATGTTTTTCGTTTGAAATAGTTATCTTTTAAAATTGACGCATTGAGAAGGAATTTCGTTTAACATTCACTCCCCATTTGAAGTTCGTGACTCGGGGTTTTTTTTTTGAAGCCTTACGTTCGGATTCAGACTAAAAGATGAGGCAGACAGATTTTCGTATTTCTTTGCGTGTCCCCTACGTTATCTCTCCCATCGCCCTTTTACATGAATAAGATATTTTTTGCCAACTCGAATATAATATATTTGCATTAAAAAGTAGACTAGAGGAAGTGCATAAACACCTCGAAGTACATACATAAACATTGTTCTAACTTAAAGTGCCATCCACGTTGTGTTTTAATAGTGCCGTTGTAGAAAAGCAGTCCAACGCTGAATCACGAAGAGTGGCGTGTGCTCGGCTCGTTCGCGCACGCTGTAGTTCCCTCTACTTTTGGGTTTAGACGAGGAAGACGTTTTATGTGAACAAGTGGCAACGTGATGTTGTTTTTGACGTTGGAGTTTTACGCACGGGATGGTCAAAGGCGAGACAGAACCTACTGATTATGTATGATCATGTACTCTCTTGTACTAGCTCGCTGCTAAAATTCTCTCTGCTGCTGTAGGCGAATCGCAAGTAAACGCCTGTTCGACTTCGCGACATGAGCTGGACGCGTTGGTCAATCATTCAGTCCCGCACCCCTCTTGTTTCTTTTTCCACAATAGTCGTAGTGAAAAAAAAAAAAAAACCACTCCATATCGCTAATGCTCAGCCAATACACAATGTAAGTAGATCTAAAACCCTTATTACAAGGTTCAATCGTCAAGCATTATGTTGCAGTTAGGATGATGTACTTCAAGACCAAATACCAGAAAATATAACTGTCATCAGAGCTGAAGGCTACAGTGTCCCAATACCATTTTCAATAAAATCTGACATTTCAGTCCGTGGTGCTATGGAAAACTTCGACAGAGGAGAAGATATCATGTCAGGCATGCATGGGACACAGTATTGGTTTCGTTCCAAGATCAACATGTTCGAGATAACCAACTTCATGTTTCATTAAAAGAAAGTGATGGTCCAGAAAACTGTACAAATACATTTGGTTTTGATGTTACAAAACTAAGTATAAGAAATNATTAAAAGAAAGTGATGGTCCAGAAAACTGTACAAATACATTTGGTTTTGATGTTACAAAACTAAGTATAAGAAAATAATAGGCGCACAAACACTTGTGCACTATCAAAAGCCCAAACAAAGGTGCATTGTTCCCAGTACCTACTTCCAAGCAGCGACTTGAACACCGCAAATTATGTAAAAATATCAGACTAAAATTTGGATCTTGTGTGGTTTCTAACNTTCCAAGCAGCGACTTGAACACCGCAAATTATGTAAAAATATCAGACTAAAATTTGGATCTTGTGTGGTTTCTAACCAGATTTCTTAAAAAAAATCAAATGTACCAGAATTAGGTTTCCCTGAAGAAGTTAAGATTCCATCCAGAAATGCTTTTATGAGCGCACTGTCTAAGCATCCATCTCACGTGACAGTTACAGGATTCACCCCAATCTTGCCGTATCCTGCAACTCAGTATGATTCAGTTTATACAACAATGTATAACTTCAAAGATATTCTGAATCAGTTGAATCTTCAAGAGGGTTCGTTGTGGCGCGATGAAGGAGTATATCACATAGCAAAATAAATCGAGCTTCTTCGACCAGAAGAGTTTCCCAACATATTTCTTTGCCTTGGAGGGTTTCATCTCCAAAAAATTGGTACTCTCATCTGTTGGGCTGTATCTCAGACAGTGGAACTTTGGAAATCCTTGTCCAGACAGTTATATATTATTCAAGATGGCGGCCATTTCTGAAATATTGATCGCCATTCAGAACATGCGACCAATTTCTTTTAACTCACAATAAGTAGTAGAAACGGGCGAGACAAACAAAACTTCTGGCTCTTGATGTTCCAACAGAACTTTCCTAGCTGCTAGACCAAGATGCTGTGGCCGGAGTCTCTGCGGGACAGCGGTCCACGTGTGCNCCCGGCCCCGCCGTAAACACTGGCCGCCGCCGCCTACCACAGCTGTGTTTACGTCGTGCGTCTCGGCCCCCGGGCTCGGGGCTGTCGGCACGGGAACGTCTGTTTTGTTGCTCGCAGTCCTGCTTCGGAGCTAAATCCCGAGTCACAATATTCAACGCTTTTTTTTCTTTCTATCACTAAACCACGTGTGCATTAATACTTATATTCCATTCACGGCCACTTCAGGACTTGTCTGAAGCCCTGGTTAAAGTTATATTTCCAGGATATTCCTCCGCCTCATACGAACCAAAGCTCAACCAAGCCTAGAAAATTACACCAAAGGGACAGCGCACCGCATTCGTGCGCACTCAGTGTAATAATACTTTGCGTAAGAACTATTTCTTACTAGGTATTGCCAACAGACCTATTTACTCACTGTTTTCATTCATATTAAGTGTAAACGCAATATCACATTCTATAGGTAAAATATAAATACAATTTCAATTTATCCAAAAATTACGGTAGCTTTGTTAACACAAGTATATAACGCTTTTGATACCCGGCATATCTAGGAAACAACCAAACACGTCATACATGGGGTGATATTTCAAAGGTTTGATTAAAAAAGTGCGAAGAAACCGAGAATAGACTTTACAGTACGTTGACATTGTAGTACATCTCCTGTGACAGAATGTAGTACATCTCCTGTGACAGGACCCACGGTTTTCTCCTACCTGTGCGGTGATAGGCTGCATAGCCCCCGGCGGGCGGGACATTTTCTGACTGAGGATTCTCATGTGGTTAATGTGGTGGACACTGCCTTGGCGTGGGTGTTTTCTCGAGGCTCTCCAGCTCCCTCCCTCGTCTTCATTCCGCTGCGTCTCCACCTCAGTCATTCTTCTGGATGGCCGTAGCGAGAGGCCTGCCCCTCGGGTAGGGCAGCCGGTTCCGATAGCGCCTTCCTCCGGCAACCATGTATGGAGTTTCATTTCATTCTCTGGCAGAGGTGTACTGCAACTGGGGTAGTCTTAAGTATATGTGACCTAATATACATATTTCAATGAAAACATCAACCTGTTGGGAAATTTCAACTCAGCGAACAGCTCGGGAGCCTGTGTTGATTTGGGTAGAAGACGAAAATCAGACTACCTCATCTTTGATCTATGAGGGTTAATCCTTTTTACAGATTTTATGTTGCTTTCACAAAAGCCACTCGCCATTACACTGTTTTGAATGTTCATGTTTTTACTGTTCATAGGCTGCAAAATTGCAATGTTATTACAGATTATATGTATGTCCGTTCACGTGGTTATTGATTTTAGTAATCNATGTTATTACAGATTATATGTATGTCCGTTCACGTGGTTATTGATTTTAGTAATCGGTGTGAATAGCGGAAGAGATCCAAACGAATCTTCTCAATTTTTTTCAATAAAATTTAATCAACAAAAAAAAAATAATGGAAAAGCCGCTCATGCTTGGCAGGGTTTGCTGTATCCCTCTCAAGTTTAGAAAGCGTGGAAAACGTTTCTATACAAATATTCAAGATTCGCCAGGGTATTTAATTTGTTAAATGTGTCAAACCGTTTTTATAGAAGAAAAAGTAATTATTCCAAAATTGTGCTAGCCTCCTCGGCGAGACCTCCGATATCATTACGGCACATAATTTGAAGCCGCGTCTATTTTCCCGCGCATTTGCTCTACACGAGCTCGTGTGAATGGCGAGATTGATTTTCACTACCTTCAATAATCATTAAAAACTACCTTAAATAGTATAAATCGTTTAATGTAAAAAAAGGCAAGCCGACCCTAGAAATTGTAAAGTAATTGTATATTGAGTGATTCCTGAGAGATGTCGTAAAGGGGGGCGTTTGTTTTTTCCTACGAAGCTGGTCGAAGATGGTTACTATAAGCCAAGTATTTAATTGAAGTGGGTGAGTGAAGAGATTTGGGCGGCTCTTAACATTAACACATTGAGAGCCGATGAGGGTGAAACGAGGTAGGAGGCAGCGCCGGAATGCAGGGGGGTGGGGACGGGAGATCTCAGAGAAAACCCTCTGACCAAGGGCATCGTCCGGCACGATTCCCACATGCGAAAATCCGGAAGCGACCCCGCCGGGAACAGAACCCGGTTCGCCTTGGTGGGAGTTGTATTTAAGTGAATTCACCTTAAAAAGCCTCGGGTTAAAAAAAAAATCATGACTTGGTAAATAAAAATAGCGCGTGTAGTTTCATTTCATTTTTGGAAATGAAATAAAATAAAAATCGCAGACTACTCAAATAAGTTGAGAGTTGACTGATGTTTTGTGTTACATGAACGTGTATGAGCTTAATTAGTGGTGCTGGGCGTATGCAAACTGTTCTTTACGTTGAGACAAAATCGTGCAGCGGTCGCAGGGACAAGCAACAAAGTTGCCTGTCCAGAACTCCCATAGTGTACCTCGAAGATGCTGTGGGGAGTATCTTTGCGGCCGCGGACTGCTGAGGGGAGGAGGGGGGGGAGCTAAACGCGTCGCGGATAACCGGATTGCGCGTTTGAGGTTGATGGATGGTCGCAGCACATGATATCCACGTGGTCGAGATAATTTTTCGATACTGACTCATTGATCCCCNCTCATTTTCGTCGCCCAGCTCCTACCCTTCCCCGTCTTCATCCGTCATCTCTTCTTCGCCAGCCACCTGGTCGAATTAAATAAAATATTACTTTCGTCATACGACATTGCAGAGGTAATATCAGGCCAAACGTAGAGGATCACACTAAAAACATCCACGGTGACAAACCAGACGAGAGTTGTTGTCACTTACCCTCATTGCAAGTGTCATTCAAAGAACACACTTGCCCGAATATTTCCCATGAACATTTGCGTGGAAATAGGCCTGTATGAGTCGAGGTTTTTCTTTGCGACGTCGATTGCCATTATGCGAATATGCTCGTGCGCTTGGAACATCTTTCTTGCATGATCATAATTATAACAACTTACGAAATGTTTACACAATTAACAATTGAACATCAAAAGGTAAGTAATTTCTATCTTTTGCGATTTGTTCAAGGCATTTGACCGCGTAAACAGTAACTTGCTTCTTCAGAAACATAAATATTATGGAGTAAAAATTCAAGCTAATATATTATTTAATTCTTACTCGTCTCGTAAAACACAACAAGTAGTTATCATAAGATGGGGTGGTTTTGACCCTTAGGGGTAACTTTGGCTCAAATTTTAAGTTTTTAAGTAAGCCTATTTACGTTTTAACTGTTAAAAACAAATGTACCTTATTCTGTTTTGTGGTTTAATTATCAGAGGGCAGCAAGACAACAAGAATATTTGGTTTTAATAATTATAAAAGTAAATACTACTTTCCAATATTTGGGCCAAAGTCACCCCCAAGAGCCAAAGATTCTCAACCCCGTGTTATTTCTCACATTTATAAACGATCTGCCCTTTAATCTAGGACCTGAAGTAGACACCGTTTTATAATATAAAACTGCATATTATGCTGACTGTTCTAGGATTTTGATGAAAGTGAAGTTACGTACGTAATCAGTCATCTGGCAGAGCTAATCCTGATTTATTGAAAATAGTTTTAAGCAAACAAATTGATACAACATTTTGAAAGAAACATGTTGTATAAATTATAAGATATACACAACTGAGAAAGAATTTAATGAGGGTAAATATAAATGGAAATTGTATAAACAATTATACAACAGTATTTCTCGGTCGTGGTATGGGTTAATTTCCAAATAATGTAATTATGTAAGCCAATAACTAAGTGCTGAAAACTTTGTACTAAGATAATTATCAGGAATCATTCCATTGAAAATCTCTTTTAACATACCTTTACCCAATAGTCTTATTGGCTTGATGTTTAGGGACATTCAAAGGACAACAGAAGAATTTTCTTACCTGTTACAAAATAGTGCGGTTTGAATTTTATGAGACAAACAGAAGCGTGATTCATGCAGGCAATTTTTAAGTACCAGAAAATAAGAAGTGCCAGTATATTCACGAAAATTTGTCTAACAAGACAGGTCAGATTAAAAATTCAAAAGTACCATAAAAATACTAGAAATAAAAATAATTTGTATATGTCTTCAGCCTCATATAGGCTACATTAGAAATGTGCTCATTGATCTTTGCAAACAATTTATAATGCATTACGGTTACACTTAAAGAATACTTCGTCTAACTGACTGTTGTTCATTTAAACAATAAAATTAAACGTTTCTCAGTACGCAGGCTTTGTGTAACGTGGAGTGTTACTGTGATTTTTTGTCCAATTTAAAAAGTAGATCTTAATCTATATAATATTGTTGATATATTGTTATTTACTTTGTTATGGAAATTTTCAAGTCACGGATTGTGAATTCATATTCTGACTTAAGGCTATTTGTAATTATGACTTTGATTTATTGTTTTCGTAATTATTTATCTGACAAGGTCCTTATCCGCATTGTGCGAGATAGTCAGCAGAGTGCAGAAACAAAATAAATGTACGTATACTGGAACCCGTTCGGTCACACTTTAATATCANGCGAGATAGTCAGCAGAGTGCAGAAACAAAATAAATGTACGTATACTGGAACCCGTTCGGTCACACTTTAATATCCGAGTTCAAGTGTTGCAATCGCCTAATTTTTTTGGTATTCGTTGTACCTATGTTCATCGCTTGTCTTGCAACCAATGAACAATGTCCTGCGTGCTAGATTATACACAGGATGATTCTAAAATCATGGGACAAACATTGAGAGGTGGTAGAGCTCACTAAAACAAACAATTATTGTATAGGAATATATGGGCGGAAGTGACGCGTTGAGGCACAAACACAAAAATAACACATGAAATGCAACACATTGTTTATTTACAACGTCGCCGCTAAATGCCTTTTTACAGCAATGTTTATAATAATTGCTCAAAATTGCTACCACCGACAGTAATGCAAGCTTGGTAGCGTCGGTGGAGTGATTGGCGAACACATTGAAATACGCCTGGTATTTCACGCACGCCACCATTGTCAGCCAATCACGCCATATGTAGAGGTCGTCAAGCATGCGTGACTGTTGGTGGATGCATTTCCAGCAACTGTTTTAACATTTTCTGTACGGAATCACTCGTCAAGTATGCTGCTAATGAACATTTCATGTTTCCGTTAATGTGTTATGTTTTTGTGTTTGTGCCTCAACGCGTCACTTCCGCCCTTATATTCCTATACGATAATTGTTTGTTTTAGTGAGCTCTGCCACCCCTCAATATTTGTCCCATGATTTTAGAATCACTCTGTAGACATTAACCACTCCTGTCAAAGAAGTGTGTGAAATTCCACAAATCAGGTTAGCCACAAGGAAGACGAGGCACTGATGCTTTGCTGAGTACAGCACCGGGCATTAGTTTCATTCGTGTGCAACAATCGTGGCCAAGGTGACTGAACTGGTTAAACGCCCACGAAATCTACTTTGTTGCATTCTGCATTCGTTTGAAAGAAAGACTTTGAACCGTAAACGAGGCGAAATTGTACAAAACACTTCCACAATATTCTAAGCATTTAATAATTTAATAGCTGTAAATACAGTTGGTCCTATTTATGGCTTCGTGTGTTTGGAACTATAAAGACCAGCTGAAGATGATATTGAAACAGAAGTTTTACAGAAGAATTATTTCTACAAAAATATATTTTTAGTTTTTTTTCTTCACAATTGCTTGTAGATAGAATTTCCAAAAATAATTTCTGATGACTGCAGTTTGTATGAACGTATGAGCAACATCAAAGCACGCATCACGTCTTCTTAAGCGTAGTTTTTTTTTTTAAATCCTCCTTGATAAGAAATCAGCTGTTAACGTTAGTGAAACGTGATTCCACGCGTACATGAAATGGGAATGAGTTCGGTTTGCGTGATCAGTTGGGAGCAAAGTTGTTACAATCGCAATCTCATTTGATGCGCCCAGAATGCGGATATGTTAATTCTTCTCATTGACGCTGCACGCTTAATGCGTAGATTAACCAAATAGACGTCGTAGAACCTGATCTAAGAACTTGTACCAAAGTATAAAATCACAAGCAGTTGGTGTCTTATCAACTTGCTACAAACCTATCTGCAAGAGAGGTTGTGCACAAAGAAGATGGGATCATTTCAAGCTCGAAGGAAAATTTCTAAATGTCGTAAATTATGTGAGTTCCCAGTACTGCATTAGAAAGGTTTGTACCTGTTCAGAATTTGTTAATCCATTCAGAGGTACTTCACGCTTTTCTGAAGCCCTGTTGAAGTTCTACGTCCAGGATATTCCTCCGCCTTGTGCAAACTAAGCTCAACTAAGTCTAGAAAATTACGCCAAAGGGCAACGCACCGAATTCGTGCGCACTCAGGTGTAATAACATTTTACACGAGAACTATTTCTTACTAGGAGCTACCAACACACATGCTTTCTCACTGTTTTTATTCATATTTATTAAAAATGATATATAATAATTTATATAAAAAAATATGGGTGAAACTTCGATTTAACGAAAAATAAGATACCTTTGTGTTAACAGAGGTATAAAACGGTTGTGATACATGGCGCATTTAGGAAATATCTAAGCACGTCATCCATGGGGTGATTTTTTAAATGTTTGATTCAAAAAGTGTGGAGAAACCGCGAATATACTTGACTTTTAAGTGTTTTAAATGTGCTTGGGATCCGTTTAGTTACGTCTTCGGAGTGGCACTCTGAAGTAACGTGATGCGGGTTTAAGTTAGTTTTTTTTAGACATAAACAACGAAATTTTACATTATCTGCATTAATTTTGTAGCCTGATTAAAAGAAGCTTGAGGATTGCTAAAATATATAAATAGATTTATTACGGTCAACAAAAGTATAAAGTTTAAAATAATAATTTTTTTTAATGAAATTTATTATTATTAAATTTTGAAGATTTGCTTACAAAAGTTTTGTGCTCATATAGCATAAAAATATTTTTGTTTGTCGATGTTGGTACCTGAACCTGAAAGTTAATTTTTTTTTCATGTTAAGTTGTTATCCGTCGATCCTCTCCGTTCCCGTTACCTCGCTGCTAAGAAGTTTTAGTAGCTGTAAGTAGAATGAAGTAGAAACTAGGTTCGAGTGTGCTGTAGTCGTGATTGGATGAATGGATGAATTTGACGCACCAAGTGTTCTCTCTCGTATATCTGGTCGCATGTCATGCGCTCTTAATATCAGACGATTTGATAGTATTGTTACTAGTACGCAATACCACACTTTCCCCAGGTCCAGTGTTTCTCTCATTACAGTGATTTAGATTACTCAACCTCAATTATTTTATGCTCTGGGAATTTTTTTGATAACCACAGTACTGGTTTATAATTCTTAACTTGACTAGTGTTTGATTCTGGGCATCTCATTAGTTTCGAGGAATATACAGACGTTAGTTTTGCTGTATTATTTTTCGTGTCTCTTTTGTTTGCAGAGTTTACTGTTAATTGTTAAGTTTATTTAGATATTAGTATTACTTATTTTTATTATTGTACATGTTTATGGAAGCTCACGTGGTTGTACAATAAATATCTTATGCCTATTTTTAGTCGTTGTAGTTAAACGTGTTTTTGACTTAATTTAATTTTAAGCTGAGATTATTATTATTATTATTATTTTATAGTTCTTTGAAATGTAAAGTTTTAACTAAGTAATGGCAGTAGTATTACGTGAATATAAATTTTTCGGATTCTGAGTAGCAAATAACGTTTTATTTCTGCATTAAGACGTTTCGAAATAATTAACTTGAAATAAGCGATGAAGTGCGTGAGCAAAAGAAACATTTTAGGTTTGCCGAGTCTCGGTCACCTTACACGAAATCGCTTGCAAACAAAATCATAAGGTCCTGAACTGACTTCCATGTTTACTTTGGCTACTCTCTTGTACGACGCTCCAAATGGCGTAATAACAAAGGTTTGCTGGATATTCCGGTACTAGCGTAACTATCCTCTACCGCAGTTTGTTACGTTTAGAAGTGACTGTGTTCGTAACAGCAGTTTTCATCTTATAAAATACCAATGGCATACAGATTGAAAACGTAAACTAGTCTTCGCGCAGAAGCTTCTTAAATGCTCTTCTTAAACAGACGCCATTCAAAAATGTTGATCAGTTTTTGAAGGTTTATTTTTCAAGCTGTCTTTCCACTGGTTTGTGTGACCATGGTGACGTCACGTGCTCGTAGGTACTTCGAGACGATGTCCTCCTCCTAACGATCCCGCCTTTTCTACTTCACGTCAAAATACGCACTACCCGCTTGTCTGACCATATATATATATATATATATATATATCGCCGCTGAATATATGATAGTGTGTCCGCTCCTCAGAATCCCGCAGCCACATAGAGAATGAGGGAATACGAGGCAACACTCATATATTTATTTGAAAATGTAAATATATACAATAAACCCCGCCCTCCATCACAAATTAAACGTGAAGGACTAATATTTCAGAATTACATAAACTTGCGAACACATTATCTTCTATTGCCTCTCTTATTGGTCCCCGAAGACCAAATTGATAAGGATGTGTGTGTGTGTGTCTATAAAAAAAATGTCAAATGAAGTAACGTGTTTGGGCTGGTATAATATTTAACTCGCACTTGGGAGTTCAGTACCGACAAACTCNCATACGTAGAGGTCGCCAAGCATGCGTGACTGTTGGTGGGTGCATTTCCAGCAACTGTTTTAACATTTTCTGTACAGAATCACTCGTTAAGTATGCTGCTAACGAACATTTCATGTTTCCGTTAATGTGTTATGTTTTTGTGTTTGTGCCTCAACGCGTCACTTCCACCCTTATATTCCTATACGATAATTGTTTGTTTTAGTGAGTTCTACCACCCCTCAATGTTTGTTCCATGATTTTAGAATCACTCTGTAGACATTAACCACTCCTGTCAAAGAAGTGTGTGAAATTCCACAAATCAGGTTAGCCACAAGGAAGACGAGGCACTGATGCTTTGCTGAGTACAGCACCGGGCATTAGTTTCATTCGTGTGCAACAATCGTGGCCAAGGTGACTGAACTGGTTAAACGCCCACGAAATCTACTTTGTTGCATTCTGCATTCGTTTGAAAGAAAGACTTTGAACCGTAAACGAGGCGAAATTGTACAAAACACTTCCACAATATTCTAAGCATTTAATAATTTAATAACTGTAAATACAGTTGGTCCTATTTATGGCTTCGTGTGTTTGGAACTATGAAGACCAACTGAAGATAATATTGAAACCGAATTTTTAGCGAAGAATTATTGCAACAAAAATATATTTTTAGTGTTTTCTTCACAATTGCTTGTTGATAGAATTTCCAAAAATAATTTCTGATGACTGCAGTTTGTATGAACGTATGAGCAACATCAAAGCACGCATCACGTCTTCTTAAGCGTAGTTTTTTTTTAAATCCTCCTTGATAAGAAATCAGCTGTTAACGTTAGTGAAACGTGATTCCACGCGTACATGAAATGGGAATGAGTTCGGTTTGCGTGATCAGTTGGGAGCAAAGTTGTTACAATCGCAATCTCATTTGATGCGCCCAGAATGCGGATATGTTAATTCTTCTCATTGACGCTGCACGCTTAATGCGTAGATTAACCAAATAGACGTCGTAGAACCTGATCTAAGAACTTGTACCAAAGTATAAAATCACAAGCAGTTGGTGTCTTATCAACTTGCTACAAACCTATCTGCAAGAGAGGTTGTGCACAAAGAAGATAGGATCATTTCAAGCTCGAAGGAAAATTTCTAAATGTCGTAAATTATGTGAGTTCCCAGTACTGCATTAGAAAGGTTTGTACCTGTTCAGAATTTGTTAATCCGTTCACAGTTGCTTCACGCTTTTCTGAAGCCCTGCTGAAGTTCTACTTTCAGGATATTCCTCCGTCTCGTGCAAACTAAGCTCAACTAAGTCTAGAAAATTACACCAAAGGGCAACGCACCGAATTCGTGCCCACTCACTTGTAATAACATTTTACACGAGAACTATTTCTTACTAGGAGCTACCAACTCACATGCTTTCTCACTGTTTTTATTAATATTTATTAGAAGTTATATATTATAATTTATAAAAAAAATATGGGTGAAACTTCGATTTAACGAAAAATAAGATACCTTTGTGTTAACAGAGGTATAAAACGGTTGTGATACATGGCGCATTTAGGAAATATCTAAGCACGTTATCCATGGGGTGATTTTTCAAATGTTTGATTCAAAAAGTGTGAAGAAACCGCGAATAGACTATAGCTATGATTTTGACTTTTAAGTGTTTTAAATGTGCTTGAGATCCGCGTGGTTACGTGTTCGGCATGGCACTAAGAAGTAACGAGATGCGGGTTTAAGTTAGTTTCTTTTAGACATAAAAAAATGAAATTTTACATTATCTGCATTAATTTTGTAGCCTGATTGAAAGAAGCTTGAGGATTGCTAAAATAGATAAATAGATTTATTACGGTAAACAAAAGTATAAAGTTTAAAAATAAAATTTTTTTTTATGAAACTTGTTATTATTATTATTAAATTTTGCAGATTTGCTTACAGAAGTTTCGTGTTCATAAAGCATAAAAATATTTTTGTTTGTCGATGTTGGTACCTAAACCTGAAAGTTAAATTTTTTGGCGTGTTAAGTTCTTATCCGTCGATCCTCTCCGCTCCCGTTGCCTCGCTGCTAAGAAGTTTTAGTAGCTGTAAGTAGAATCAAGTAGAAACTAGGTTCGAGTGTGCTTTAGTCGCGATTGGATGAATTTGACGCACCAAGTGTTCTCTCTCGTATATCTGGTCACATGTCTTGCGCTCTTAATATCAGACGATTTGACAGTATTGTTAGTAGTACGCAATACCACACTTTCCGCAGGTCCAGTGTTTCTCTCATTACAGTGATTTAGATTACTCAGCATATTTTTTTTTTTATGCTCTGGGAATTTTTTTGATAACCACAGTACTGGTTTATAATTCTTAACTTGACTAGTGTTTGATTCTGGGCATCTCATTAGTTTCGAGGAATATACAGACGTTAGTTTTGCTGTATTATTTTTCGTGTCTCTTTTGTTTGCAGAGTTTACTGTTAATTGTTAAGTTTATTTAGATTTGAGTATTACTTATTTTTATTATTGTAAATGTTTATGGAAGCTCACGTGGTTGTACAATAAATATCTTATGCCTATTTTTAGTCGTTGTAGTTAAATGTGTTTTTGACTTAATTTAATTTTAAGCTGAGATTATTATTTATTTATTTTTTATGGTTCTTTGAAATGTAAAGTTTTAACTAAGTAATGGCAGTAGTATTACGTGAATATAAATTTTTCGGATTCTGAGTAGCAAATAACGTTTTATTTCTGCATTAAGACGTTCCGAAATAATTAACTTGAAATAAGCGATGAAGTGCGTGTGAAAAAGAAACATTTTAGGTTTGCCGAGTCTCGGTCACCTTACACGAAATCGCTTGCAAACAAAATCATAAGGTCCTGAACTGACTTCCATGTTTACTTTGGCTACTCTCTTGTACGACGCTCCAAATGGCGTAATAACAAAGGTTTGCTGGATATTCCGGTACTAGCGTAACTATCCTCTACCGCAGTTTGTTACGTTTAGAAGTGACTGTGTTCGTAACAGCAGTTTTCATCTTATAAAATACCAATGGCATACAGATTGAAAACGTAAACTAGTCTTCGCGCAGAAGCTTCTTAAATGCTCTTCTTAAACAGACGCCATTCAAAAATGTTGATNCTTAAACAGACGCCATTAAAAAATGTTGATCAGTTTTTGAAGGTTTATTTTTCAAGCTGTCTTTCCACTGGTTTGTGCGACCATGGTGACGTCACGTGCTCGTAGGTACTTCGAGACGATGTCCTCCTCCTAACGATCCCGCCTTTTCTACTTCACGTCAAAATACGCACTACCCGCTTGCCCAACAATATATATATATCGCCGCTGAATATATGATAGTGTGTGCGCTCCTCAGAATCCCGCAGGCACATAGAGAATGAGGGAATACGAGGCAACACTCGTATATTTACTTGAAAATCTAAATATATAAAACAAAAACCCTCGTGCTCCTTCATCACAAATTCAACGCGAAGGACTAATATTTCAGAATTACATAAACTCGCGAACACATTACCTTCTATTGCCTCTCTTATTGGTCCCCGAAGACCAAATTGATAAGGATGTGTGTGTGTGTGTGTGTGTGTGTGTCTATAAAATAAATGTCAAATGAAGTAACGTGTTTGGGCTGGTATAATATTTAACTCGCACTTGGGAGTTCAGTACCGACAAACTCGTTTGAGGTTGGTTTTCACCCCCCCCACCCCCACCAAGTAATTTTTCGTGCTCACTCCAAGCGAATGCCTTTGCGGTTCCTAGATGTGTTCTTTCCTGATTGTTCATCCATTATTTATATTAAGCCAATCAGTTTTTTTTTCTCCATAAAATCAATCTACGTTAATATTATAAAGTTGTCTCTGACGTGCAGGTACCCAGGAACATCGTCAGCGATGCTACAGAAAACGAGCAAGCAATACCGCAAGGAAAATGGCCCCGTAGATTGTCGACGCAACTACAGCAGAAGTTGTTATTTCTTGCTATACGTACCAGCAAGAAAGCGTAAAAAAAACACCCCACAGCACCTTTGCGGACGTGGTTTTCGACACACGCATGACGACTTCCCCAGCATGATTTCGCAANCACCCCACAGCACCTTTGCGGACGTGGTTTTCGACACACGCATGACGACTTCCCCAGCATGATTTCGCAATTCAGGTGTGGATAAAGTCGCCGTTAGTAAAGTTGGACACAATCTTTGTATTTAGACGTGGTGTTTCGGTCAAAACTGGGTGTTGAAAATTTGGGAGGAAGGGATGGAAAGTATGTGCNTCTTTGTATTTAGACGTGGTGTTTCGGTCAAAACTGGGTGTTGAAAATTTGGGAGGAAGGGATGGAAAGTATGTGCAGTATATATTTAGAAAAAACTTTCCTGAAATACCGAGCCCTTTCTTTTGTCTGTCCAGAAATTATTACATTTCACATTATATTACATTACATATATTGCATTATTATATTTATATAACATATTACATTACATATATTATATTACAATTATATTGCATTTGAACACACTTACAAAAAAAGCGCACACTCGGTTGCGTTGTTCAAGGATTTGCTAGGTTACCATTGAAGCAGATAGAAGCATGGCCAAGTCTAAATGACATCTGTGAGTAAGCTTCGCGGGTGTTGGGCGTGGGCTTTGAGCGAACCAGGAGAGTTGTGGAGGTAACAGGTGGCTGCAAGCTCCCAAGCCTCCAGTCGTGGACGCTGCACCAGCCCCAGTAGTGGGTTATCGCATGAGGTGAGGGG
>NQII01004532.1:136973-160774 GCA_002778355.1 Clitarchus hookeri
TAGGCACGTGTGAGGGGGAAGGGGGGGGGAGCACGGTGGTGAAGCGGCCGCACGTGACAGTATGATAAACATTTTGACGCGGACTTTGGTCGGCGATGACCGGCAGGTTGTCTCTTCACCAATTTCGATTTTTTTTTTGTGGATAATAAAAGCCCCTGCATGTCACCCACGCTAGTAGACAGTTAGTGGGAGTCAGGTGTGTTTTGATAATAAAACTGAATTCCACATCCCTACGCGTTTGGAAATAGATTAATGTGAACATCACAGGTGTCCATCGTTGTATTCACCGACCTCTTTGCATCCTAGCAGTGGTTCAGGGGCGTCTGCTGAACCTTCTAGAGTGTCCCAGGATTTTTTGAATGGCGTCGCAGGCATCAGGGATTCTGACAAAGAAACACTCCTCTTTATATACTGGAATTTTGTAAAACACGATTCTTGATGAGGCTCCAGGAAAAAAAAAATTAGATAGGCATAAACTTGGATGACAAGGTCCTCGTCGATTCACTGACCTGAGAGTGTAGGAGTCCCTTTTCATTTCCTTACACCCCGTGCATGTTTGTCGGCTCATAGAAGTGGTTTTCACGGACGAACATGCGGTACTCTTGATAGTGTTGATGCGTGGGAACGCTTTCCCCCTTGTTTGGCGGTCGGCCAATGTTAGCAGGGAGATCGAGGTGATGGATACTCTGCGCTCATGTTGACGTCTCGTAACAGACGTGCACCTTTGGCCGAATGCCGGTTTGCAGTTCGACGAGCTACGAGTTCAGCCGTCGGGAGCACTTCTTGCGGGCTCTCTCAGACACAGCTGGATCGTGCGGGTTTCGTCGTGATAAGCGCAAAGACAAGCGTCGGGACGAACGACCCTGGAACATGCCACTCCGCTGTGTTCGCTGAAACTGACACACGTATGCCACCGAGGCGTGCAGAACTGTAGAAATGTCTGCTGTGGGATCTGTCTCCGTGGAACTGTATAGTAGAATGAGAGTGGCTTCCAGTGGGGCGCTGTACTTGACTGTACGATGTGCAGAACTCGTTAAAAAGTAGTACACATACCACCAGTTATAAAAATGATGNAGTACACATACCACCAGTTATAAAAATGATGATTATCGAGGTTTTATTCCACACAACCAGAGTAGGCTGATTATTATGAAGGTCTTGTTTAACGGGTTTTTTTTTTTCATTTAAATTTTATTATTTAAAGCATCTAGAATGGAAATACGCTTAACTTTTATTTAAAAGAGATAAATTAGTATTGTTTAGCATGTAAATAAATAAACTGCAACAAAATATTTTGCAGTTTTGCAAAATATATGCGTTATTCTCATATGCGACTTCAGTATGTTGTTCCGTCAGTTGAACTACTCCAGTGGAAACCATTCTCCTTCTACCTTAAAAAAAAATTTCATGCTCGTAATTTGTTTGAAAATGGTACTGAGAAATGTTAAAATTTATTTTCTTTCGAAGGCAGGTGTGTGGGTGCCGGTTGAGGTTTAACAGACGCCGGTCTCACGACTGCCAGTTTAGCGCCTTGCGTTCAGAGGCGGATAGGAAAGGCACTTGCGCCACTGAGGACAACAGCAGGCGGGCGTGTACTGGCGATAGCACCTCGCCGGCCGCGGGCAGGGTGACGTAAGGGCGCTCCGCCACCGGCCGACCTCTGCGGCGACAGCTTTATGGCAGTCTGGGCGCGTCTCGAGTGGTCTGGTCGCGCGAGGCCAACGGCTACCCACGTTTCTGCTCGCGTGCGTCGCGCTGCGGGCAATTTCTGGATCGCCGCCAAGTATCGTTCTGTTTGTTTTCGACGTCGATGCGTCTTTGAAAATACCAGGGCAGAAACGGTTAATGTAGCGTTTGCTGGGCGACTCATTCCGGGCGCTATAACTTCGTGGACAACAACGTGGTTGAAATAAATTTCGTCGTTCGATCGGGGACCACGATTCAAGGTGCAGGTGGCGTTTCGCGGCAACTGACGGCAATTTCGGGTGCGCGCGAAAATTTCCGTGCAGTTCATCTCGCGGCTCCTGTGTGCCAGCGCGCTGGGTTTAGTGTCCAAGCGAAAGATCTTGTCTAGATTCAATCCACAAAAGGCTAGTATAAGTTTTGTTACTCTCATTTCATTTACGTATTCCAAACAAAATATTACCCGCTAACGCAGGCTTAACCCATTCCATAATTGCGTGATACGTTAAGTGTACCGTAATTGGGCTTGGGTTGTAACATGCAATGATAAATATAAATGATTAAAAATAATAGTTGTAATTTTATGTTCTCTACTGTTGGGAAAATTTGTTTATGTAAATAAGAAATAAATTCTCAGATAGAAATTTTTTAATCGTTGGTGTTTTCACAATTGTTATAAATAGGCTGTATGTAAATTAATATACATAACAATTAGGGTCTATAATTAAGATATATTAAGATGGTATTTTGAGTAAAAAAAACTTACGTACTGTCAAAGTACTGTAAAGTAAGGGTCGTGCAAGACAATATCAGCTCACATGATCGTGGGCTCGCTTTAGGTCTGATGTAGTTTGTGTAACTGCCCCCATTGTTCTTACTTGTAGAAGACAATCGGCATCTCACGTGCGTTTTCCCACCGGGTGTACGATAGTAACATCTTATTTTTTGGATTGTTTGTGTGTCGTGATATGTTTATCGCATGCCAGTTGATGGCCAGGCATTAATCTGTGGCGCATCGGTGATAAAAGACAACGGATCGCGTTTGCTGTGGAGGCAAAAGTAGAGTTCAGTTTGTTACGGATGTTGCCTGTCCGATTATACTTGTTAACTACTAGCAAATTACAGTAATTTATAAATCCGCGAAACAACACGCACGCACGAACATCGCAAGATCATGTCATGCACACAATTCGACTAGTTACTGTTGTCTGTAGGAATCGTCATGGTTCTTAGCTGGGGGGGNNGGGGGGGGGGGGGATGACAATTAAGAATTTGCTGGGGTATCCTTGTATTTCTACGTGTCGTCCAAAAATTATTCATTTTCTTTTTCTGACGTGGGAATTGTCGGCTCGACAATAGCGCTCACCAAACAGAGCAGCTAAGTGGTAGCGCTTTGTTTCTAAGATTGATCAAGATTGCAAAAGATAATAGTAATTAATTCATTAATTTTTCTAAAACGTAAACATTTTTTACAGATACGCATATTGTGGCGGAGAGAAGAAAGTAAACAATAGGTGCTTACTTTCGTTTTCCCTACCGCTGGGTCTATAATTAGTCGCGTTTTACAGCTGAGTTTTACGTTTCGATATGAGCCCCCGAAGGATGGGGATTTGGAAATCCTAGTGTGGATGATGTGGCGGACACTGCCGCTGTGCTAAGAAGTAGGGAGGGGACGGGGACTTCCTTTTCCAGCCCACGTGTGTTTGTCGCCAGTATGTTCGCCACTCGAGACAAATTTATTTTAACGTTAAAAATAGATTTGCGGTGTGGATGTGTCGCAGACTGTATAGCTAATTCCATCTTCGATGTAAATTGAGGTTTTTGTAAAATTTCAAAATGTGCGGTAATTTATATATTTATTTTATGGTAAATAAGAAATTGTTATAACATGATGGTTAAAAATTTCACCCAATAATTTACTTAAATAACTGTTTGCCGTGTTACAGTATTATCATTTACAATAATATGTTGAATACTCTGTAAAATTAAATTGCTTCCACTACGATAAAAATACCTATTTAAATAATTATATGTAATTTTATTTATTTTAAAACCAGATCGTGCTGTTCCTGTTACGATTGTTTATTTCCGTTTGGAGCGGGCAGTCTTAGCATTGTAACGCGTCGTTGAATAGGTGGTGCGCGGGAAGGATTTAAGGCCCCCGTTACCGGGAACTTTTTCCCACGTTTAGGCCGAGAAGCGCGGGAGCGATAAGGGCGACACTGCCACGCGCATCAAGTACGCCATCGCCGCTAAGCGCAAGGCTCTGAACTGGCGTGCAGTGTTCTCGTCGTGCTGCGTGTACCTATGGGACTTTCAGCGGTGATCATATTATTTTATTAGTGGGAAGTCTTTAGGAAGGTTCAGTGCAGGCGCCTATAGTAGTTTTGGATGTATCTGATGCGTGCATTTTGAGCTACAGAGCCTTGGAGAAAGGCCTTTTTTTTTTAGCGGTTTTGGAGTACTCTGAATTGATGTTTCTAACGTACGTGATATTTTGAAAGTACNGAGTCCAGCCCTTGAGATGTTTGGCATCGCAGTGGTCTAGCATTGTTGACACGGGCACACTCGCACTACACTGTGCGCCAGGTACATGCGCGCGAGCGACTTCACAAAGAAATGGGATGTCGCCGACGATTTCTAGAAGCCGTTAGAGCGCGGGAAGAAAGGGTGTGTGTAACCGAGCACATTAGAGCACGCCACAGTACGTGGAGAGTAATACAACGTTGTCCTGTGGCGACAGCGTTTTTTGCTCACACCCATGCAGTGTGTTTCCGAAACCATCCACTACTTTCGTCGAGACGTTACCACTGTGGCCTCTCTTCCTTCACCATTAACATTATTGCATATATTTGCTTTTGTTTCATAGATACTTTGAACTTAGAAAACGAAGTTACCTTCGCAATACTGAACTTATTGAAGGGGTGGATATTTCCCTGTCCGTTAGTAGGAAGAATTCCCGTACTGTGTTCTTAGGTTACCTCCTCCTCCTCCTCTATACCCTCTTCCATTTAAGTTGTAGCTGTTTGTAAGCATTGTCGTTCGCAGATATGTGGCGCGTAGTATATATGCCGTGTGTTCTCTTCTAGGCGATGGTGGGACGTATATCTTGAAATCGCATGGTCCACACAATCCTTATATGTGTGTAAGTTAGTATAGAATTAATAGTTTGAGTATTATTTCTAATGTGAATTTTTTTTTTGTTTGTTTCAGGTAAGAATCTGACACTCGCATACGTAATAAGCTGTCGTGTAGTTGAGCAGACGTCGCGTCGGTGCCAGTACGGCAAACTGGTAAAGTATGCAGATTCATTAACGATGCATGGTATACACTGACGAGCCAAAAAAACTGGTATAGGCGTGCGTATGCACAAATAACGGAGGTATGGAGCCAATCAGAGTAACGCGATGCGGTCGGCAGCTAGATCGGTTACTGCTGCTACAATGGCAGGTTATCAAGATTTAAGTGAGTTTGAACGTGGTGTTATAGTCGGCGCACGAGAGATGGGACATAGCATCTCCGAGGTAGCGATAACATTTGGATGTTCGCGTACGATCATTTCACGAGTGTACCGTGAATATCGGGAATCCGGTAAAATATCACATCTTCGGCATCGCTGCGGCCGGAAAAATATCGTGAAAGGTAAACGTGACAGACGTGCAACCCTTTCTCAAAATTGGCGCAGATTGGATTTGTGGACTGCCCTGCAGGATTCATGGTGTGAATTGCCTCCTGCATACCTCCAGACATTAGTCGAGTCCATGCCACGTCGTCTTGCGGCACTTCTGCGTGTTCGCGGGGGCCCTACTCGATATTAGGCAGGTGTACCAGTTTTTTTTTTTTTTGGCTCTTCAGTATATGTTCGGCAAGAAGTCGAATTCGATGTTCGTAATGTATAATCAAAACATATATATTTTACTACAAATATAAGTGAATCGTGTGGTTGAGGTCGCTGAAAGCATTCCTTCGAACACGAGCTTGCAGGGCAGAATTGCAGGTCTGCATAATTGTGTGTTTATTTCCAGATACAAGTTAGGTATGCCATCCCCTGATACAAGTTTAGACTTAAGAAAAGGCGCCATGTTGAATCTTGTTTTATTTAGTATAGTTATTAAAAACCCAGGCGTAAATTTAGTTTTGCTGCTGATATTTTTCTTTGCATATATTTTATGTAAAATAAAACATTTTCAGTTTTCTTCACTTGCTTTGTCAGTAGTAAGTAATATTTTCAAGAAAACATTTCCTAAAATTAGCTTTGAACACATCATGATTTCGTGCATATGTAACTTACATAAATAAATTAAATTTATTTGTAAATAACTAATTAGTATACAAATAAAAATTATGCTCTTGTAAATGAGACTGTTCAGATGGGCGTGCATAATGCCTGCAGTTTATTTAGGTTACAAATATTAGCAAGTTTCTAGTCAAGTTTTAAGCGAAATATGTTCAGGCGGGTAGAGAGTAAATGTTTCTTAAATCCGTTTGGCATTCGTGATTGTAATGGCTTTCATTGCCAGTTGCGTTCTTAACTGTTTTCCAGTTGTGCCCGCGGCTCCGCTCGCGTGGACTACAGAATTATTGTTTGGGTTCTTTTAAAAAATAAAGTTGAATTTTACTTAGTGTTAATCTTCTATACTCTATACATATTATAAAACTAAACGTCTCGCTGTCTGTTAGTGCGCTTATCACTCGAGAACTTTCTAGTATTTCTCTGTTATAGATAGATATATGCTGCCGCGGAGTTTTTTTTTTTTTTAGTTCTTTTTATTCTACACAATTCTTTACCACATGATATTGTTCCATCTTTAACGGTTTAGACAGTGTATTTATTGCAAGAGAGCGCGCTGGCGGCAAACTTATTTCCGACTTTATTCACTATTATCGTCACTGCTTATTCCTTATGTGACTTTACGTAACAAAATATATACTAAAACCTAGCCAGAGAACATAGCTATGAATTAAAAAAAACATGTAAATCGGATACGTGGTTCTCGAGTGATAAGCACACTAACAGACAGAGAGACGTTGAGATTTATAATATGTGTAGATGAGACTCGCTCTTTCGTTTCCGCGAGTCTACACTTCAGGCATTTTGTTTGTTATTTGGTTGCATGCATTAATTAGCATTCTTGGAACTGGCGATGAAATGTGACGAGATGTTTGAAAGGTATCGGACGGTGTAAGTGGTTGCCAAGTTCTCGTAGAAACCGTATTCCTTTCTATGGCATTTAACAATCAGGTCAGTTATAATAATAATAATAATATTGTAGTAATAATAAAATATGCTCGGGAGTTAGTTTCCAGTAAACTTTTATTACATTTGGTTTCTAGGCAGTTTTTTTTTCCCTCCCCATTGCAATTCACAAATTGTGTGAACATAAACGACGTTTTAAACGAGTATCGTCGGACGAAGCAGTTTAACCCACCAAACACTTTTCTGAAATTGCGTTGCTACTTTCAGTTTGCCGAAATTGAAACACGTGTAGGAAGAAAAAATCAGTTACAATTCAGTGGAAGATTTTTTTGAACGAAAACTTGTTTCGCAGCTGTGACTGCAGTGTATAAGAGATTGGGAAAAACCTCAGTTAATAACTGTTAGTGCAGTTTTCGGAACTTTTTGTTATCTGTATGTTTTCATAAGGAAATTCTTTTATTAGTCATTATGAATATTGGCTTCTAATTTATTGATTGTATGTAACAACAGGAGTCCAAATTATTTTCAGTGACCCTGTTAGCCTCTTGTTCGTGTAATGTAAGCTGTGTTTCCTTCTCTGAACGCCTTCCTTTCTAAATAAAAGTTGTTACGTGGCACGTGGACGAAAACAAAATATTTTTTTGTATTTTTATTTTCTTCTAAAATTCTTTATTTGGGTTTACTTAATTTCGCCGAGAAATTATTTATAATAATACAAGTACGCTGCTCAAGCCTACCAGTAAATTTTGCCTTCTTACTAGGAAATGCTTTCTTAAGGAGTACTATGGACAACACTTGGAAATTACCAGTTAAGTTTAACGAATTAGATTTAATTTTTGTGTTTTTATTGCGAGTGGTGTAAATATTAGAAGGACTGTAATCATAAACAAGTTTCCAGGAAAATAAAAATGGCACTGGGTCACGACGATTGCGAAACCTATTAATTTAATTTTCCCCAGTTCGAGCGAGGCGTTATCATACTCTATGGTAGGTACGACCAAAGACTTGATCGCTACCGTTCTTAAAGACGCATCATGAGGGCGCAGCTGAAGATAATGCGCGTGAACGAACCAACATCACTTGAGTAAACTAAGACCTGATCCTACGGCTGAGCTCATGAGTGTACGCAGCTGTTGGTGCGATGTAACGCTCGGAACTCGGGCGGACGGCGCCGCAGCGTCATGCATGGACGGCGCGATGTGCGTCATAACGCGCCTGATGTACCGGTGCGGAGTTCCTGCGTGCCCGCTGCTACTCGCAGGTCTCGTGACTTTGACACGAGTAGGTTATCCGCGTACTCAACACTTTGGAATTCAACTGGCGAAAGTAATCCGTGCCATAACTGCACGAGTCGTCTGCCCGTGCCCCCAATAGAGCTCACAGCTTCACAAGTTTAGTAATTTAAAAACTATTCCAAATTTTTGAGCGGCGTCTGCCTACGATTAGCATTTTTAAAAAAAAATTATATCCGAATTATAGTTTCCTTTTTCTGTTTCAGTATTTATTTTTACTACCGTACAAGGCATAATACGAGTGTTTGACAGTCATTTTTATATATGGAACTTCCAGGTACTGACTAGTTAACATAGCATAAGGATATGCATCACATCTTTGTCTTTATCATTACACCATAAAACGGTAGGGTTATCACTAAAAGTGCTATAGAGGCGAGCTGACGAGAGAGAGAATGCATGTCGGTTCAGTGCCTTGCTCGTAAAGACGACCAGATATTCGATGCCTACACCTTGGTCTGCCTTACCACTTCCATGCTTGTAGGCCTCGGGCGCACAAAATACTTCCAGCCAGATGGCACCATTAACACTTGCTGTAATACTTCTACTTTAATGTTGAGAACGGATCAGGGAAACCATGTCTTTACGTCCGATCAGATGCGTAACGTTTGAATTAGTGGTCATTAAAATTAGTTGTCTTTTTTTTTGTCTCACGCAGGGTTCATTAATAATAGTTGTAATGGGGTATTTACGTTGCTAACAATTTTATGGCGTGACGTGATGGACGGCTTCTAGTCATCAGGCCCAATACAAATGTGATTTTTACGCGTTGCGGACAGATGCGCTGGAAGAAGAAATTCAGTTTCGCGAACCACCTGCCCTTTGGTTTTCCAGGTGGTTTCGAGTGCGAGTGTAATCGGGGACGATGTGGAAGGACAGTGAGCGTGTGCCAGCTCGGGGGCCGGGTGTCGGTCCAACTGGAGATGACTTCGCTGGTTAGGTATATCTCGAGTCTTTGCTGTCGGACACCTCGCGCAGGTTATGCCTGCGAGGGATTGGGCACTGTTGCGAGGATGTCCCTGAGAGTTGCAGAGGTTTGGCAGAAAACACGTGGTGTAAAAACTGTTGTATACACTGAAGAGCCAAAAAAACTGGCACACCTGCCTAATATCGTGCAGGGCCCCGAGCACGCAGAAGTGCCGCAAGACGACGTGGCATGGACTCGACGAATGTCTGAAGGTATGCAGGAGGCAATTCGCACCATGAATCCTGCAGGGCAGTCCACAAATCCAATCTGCGCCAATTTGAGAAAGGGTTGCACGTCTGTAACGTTTAATGATTCTCGTCAGTCGTCGTTCGTCCCGTTCTTTCACGATCTTTTTCCGGCCGCAGCGATGTCGAAGATGTGATGTTTTACCGGATTCCCGATATTCACGGTACACTCGTGGAATGGTCGTACGCGAACATCCAAATGTTATCGCTACCTCGGAGATGCTATGTCCCATCTCTCGTGCGCCGACTATAACACCACGTTCAAACTCACTTAAATCTTGATAATCTGCCATTGTAGCAGCAGTAACCGATCTAGCTGCCGACCACATCGCGTTACTCTAATTGGTTCCATGCCTCTGTTATTTGCATACGCACGCATATACCAGTTTTTTTTTTTTTTTTGCTCTTCAGTGTATGTTGCAGTGGTGTTAAAACATGAGAAGCAGTTAATTAAAAGTTTCGTGTCCGAAGACGAGTTTGAAGTTCTCATTAGGGATGGTTTTATTGGGCGCGGGAAATTACTAAAGCGGATGTTTCCAGAATCAGTTTTGCTTTGCAATTTTTCTATGCAGAAACCTGAGTGGTATCTGCTGAAAGTCTGCACGCCAGTAGAGGCGATGAGGCAAATGGTGAGAGAGAGGCCGTTGGTTTGGTGATCTAGATATAGAATGTGATCGTGGCGAGGGATCATGCGTTGACGGGCGTGTAGAGTAGTATAGGTGTAGTAGGACTATCTTCTTACTCGTCATGCGCTTTCACATCTGGCGGTAAGTTCACAGTGTGGTACGGTAATCCCAGCATGCGCAGATCACGCTTGTCATGCGAAACGCGGCAGATGTCGCTCGCGCTCGCCGAAGGGAAAGCCTCCCGAGCAGGACGTGTCGCTCCCTCGGGAAAGCACGCGGCGCTGCACGGAACTGTTGACGACGTCGATCCACGTCTTGGTCCGACGTCCATAAGTGAAAGTTGGCTACTAGGGCTTCATATTTCCACGTTCTTCACGTGCTCTGTCATTGCTGGGCGTAGCGCACCTACATTTCAGCTCGCTTCCGCTTCGACCATTTCAAGAACGTATAGGCGAAATAAATATTGTAATATACAGGATGATTCTAAAATCATGGGACCAACATTGAGGGATGGTAGAGCTCACTAAAACAAGCAATTATTGTATAGGAATATATGGGCGGAAGTGACGCGTTGAGGCACAAACACAAACACAACACACGACATGCAAAACATTGTTTATTTACAACGTCGCCGCTAAATGCCTTTTTACAGCAATGTTTATAATAATTGCTCAAAATTGCTACCACCGACAGTAATGCAAGCTTGGTAGCGTCGGTGGAGTGATTGGCGAACAGATTCAAATACGCCGGGCATTTCACGCAAGCGTGCAGCCGCACAGGATAGTCGAGCGACGATGTCTTCAATGGAATCAACTGGAGTCTCGTAAATGACGGCTTTCAAATGCCCCCATGGGAACAAATCGAGACTCGATAAAAAGGCATTTAGCGGTGACGTTGTAAATAAACAATGTTTTGCATGTCATGTGTTATGTTTGTGTTTGTGTCTCAACGCCTCACTTCCGCCCATATATTCCTATACAATAATTGTTTTTTTTTTTTTAGTGAGCTCAACCACCCCTCAAAGTTTGTCCCATGATTTTAGAATCACTCTGTGTAGTGCGGTGACCGCATATCTATCTGGCGTATAATATAAAAAAAGCGGTTTGCTACGTATCTTCGATTACAAGTTTTCCAATGCGTGTTCGGTAGCTGGACAATTCCTTCAATGCCCTGTGAAACTGCTTAAAAAGAAATCTCTTCAGTCTAAAAATAAACATCAAGCACCTAACGGCCTTCTGTAAAGCAAAACACCGCGTTCTTTGTTGTCAGTGAAGGTTTTCCTGTCCACAAGAAAATTAATTGTACGTAACATACTAAAGGACATGTTTCAGATCACTATCAAATTGAATCNGTTTTCCTGTCCACAAGAAAATTAATTGTACGTAACATACTAAAGGACATGTTTCAGATCACTATCAAATTGAATCCGAAGCTAGGCAATTTGAATACCTGATTTTATAACGGAACTACGGGCACCCACAGCATTAGATTGCCTTCGGGAAAGTCGGCTTAATAGTATCAGTTTGCATTTATAACAATTGGCAGTCTCTACGAAAAAAAATTAGCAAATTTATAATTGTAAAAAAATATCTCTGCATTTGCGGCTTGTTTAACGTAAAAAAAATCCTCAATCCATTTTAGTTTTTAACATCCTTTTCCTGGTGGAATTATGCCTCATCGTCAGAGGCCACGGATGTTTTACTATCGGACAATTCGCCACCCGGTGGGGTCGAACACAGATGTTCGTATGTGGGTAAACGTTTAGGGGCTTTGTGGTTTCCTGTGGGTTTTCTCGTGGTACTCCAACTTCCGTCGCCATTGCAGTCTGTCGCTGCTCCAGTTCCGCCTCGCTTCGCTGCCGTGGGCGCCAAGGCCTCGGTTTTTAATCTCCGCAGAAATTTCTCTCGCTCGACCTGGCAACACTGCTCGTGCCGATAGCAACTGAAATGCCTGCAAGAACTGTGAAGGCAGGTAGCCATTACACTTCTTGCCACGGCAACTCCCATCCCACGTGTTGTTTCGACAACGCAAATCGGCTCCCGACAAGCGGGAATGAGAATCGCGCCCCTGGTGCACGCGTCGTGAACTGGCCTCATACCGGAATACGATATCGGCAGTGATGCTGAATACAGAGTTTTCCTCGGGCGAAGGGCGAGGGGTGTTAATTTCAGGGGGTTTGGTACAATTTAATGGCCTCGCACTAGGTAGCTCTGAAATCGCTCCCTTATGCTCGTGACGGCATTTTGCGGGCAGACAATTTTGTGTGACTGTTGCGAAGGCCAGAGCTCATTTTATAACTTCTGAAAAGTTACCTGGCCCCCTTCCCAGTCGGCTGCCGTGACAGAGGTCATCTAGACCAGTGGTACTCAGACTTTTTTTTATGTGGCCATATTAAGAAAAACTAAGACCGCCGCGGGCCGCACTTACGACACTTGACATAATAATATTCGTGAACTAAAAGTAGGTAGGTAATTCGATGTCATTTAAAATTCAGAGTGTCGTGTATCGTCTTGCAAGTCGTTTGTTTATTCGCTCGATGCGGCGATGGCGGGTGGAGGTAGTACATCAGAAATATTTACAGAAGTCGCCTGACTGGCAAAATAATGAAAAATATCGTCTAGTTTCATCAGCGACTTTAACTTTTAAAAAATTCTTATTATGTATTGCATTTTTATTTTTGTAACGNTTTAAAAAATTCTTATTATGTATTGCTTTTTTATTTTTGTAACGGACACCCTGAAAATAAGAATTTGGTAACTTGTATCTACTGAAGCCGGCGAGCGCGGGTCACGAAGAATGGGACCGCGGGCCGCAGTTTGAGCACCCCTGCTCTAGACTATAGAATAAAGGTGAGGTAGACTGATTATCGTCATCTGCGCATGTGCGCAAAATTGACCCACCCCAAGCCAATAAAAGTGTCGGTCACGTGGTCAACTGTGATGAACGTGTTTATTTATATATTGGTTTTAAAAGTAGAAGATTTTTTGTATTAATAAAATACTTTCACCAAATGGAATTTTATCGAATTGCATTGAAAATTGGTTAGACGAAGTATACAGATATCTCAAAACACTTCGTCACATGAACATTATTCTATATCGTATCCTATCCACGTCGTTTATTACAGTCGAGTATTGGCAGGGAAGCAGTGTAATGTTTGGACACGGAGAGTAGCTATGCGCACCTAGGGCGCGCGCTCTACTCCATTTCCCCCCTCTACGATCTTGACCTGTTGGGTGTATACAGGACACGTGCCAGCTGATTAAACTTGTCGATATCTCCGTAATGTTTTTTCCTAGCTTTTTCGAAATTTGGTAATGTAAATAATTTTTATTGGCGGTATATTTGTTTTATTTAACAGTTGTACGCAGTGAAAGTAAACAATGAAAATTTATACCATTTTACCTGCGTAAGTTTAGTATCATTGTAACGTTACTTNAATGAAAATTTATACAATTTTACCTGCGTAAGTTTAGTATCATTGTAACGTTACTTTATTTTAGAAAAATGCAGGCTTAAATGCTGATACTGTAATATTTTGAATGGTTTCGGGCCCGATGTGTTGCGGAGTTCGTAGTGACGACGTAATAAAAAATATAATTTGTAATATTAGTCGCTTCTCTGACAGTCGGGAATCGTTAACAAACGATATTTTCGAGCGTCAGTGCGATGCAATTGGCTGCAGTTTTGTTTGGTAATGGGAATTGTTTTGAATGGTGGTTCATCGCCAGAAATAACTGTTATATTGTTCTTGAGCGTGGTTTGTACTACGCTATCCATATATGTGTACTTAGCGGTCACCTTTCTTTCAATAGCTGTTATTAAAAGTGTTATCGGCGAGAGTGTGTAGTTAACAAGTNTATATGTGTACTTAGCGGTCACCTTTCTTTCAATAGCTGTTATTGAAAGTGTTATCGGCGAGAGTGTGTAGTTTACAAGTCATCCCAGATAAGGTTTCCGTTGTTTTACGGTTCCAGAAACGTTGTTTCGACATCCCGTTTTTATCGGTATTTCATTGGAGCTTCCCCACCATTACGCAAACAATATGCAGTTGGCTTAAAATTTTTTCTGTTTGACTTGTGACAATTTGACGAACCGTGCTAAATGGCGTTTCAAATCTAGTTGCGAATTATTCTTCAGTAACGATTCCACGAAGAAAAATTCGTATTTTTATTTAANCACGAAGAATGGGACCGCGGGCCGCAGTTTGAGCACCCCTGCTCTAGACTATAGAATAAAGGTGAGGTAGACTGATTATCGTCATCTGCGCATGTGCGCAAAATTGACCCACCCCAAGCCAATAAAAGTGTCGGTCACGTGGTCAACTGTGATGAACGTGTTTATTTATATATTGGTTTTAAAAGTAGAAGATTTTTTGTATTAATAAAATACTTTCACCAAATGGAATTTTATCGAATTGCATTAAAAATTGGTTAGACGAAGTATACAGATATCTCAAAACACTTCGTCACATGAACATTATTCTATATCGTATCCTATCCACGTCGTTTATTACAGTCNATACAGATATCTCAAAACACTTCGTCACATGAACATTATTCTATATCGTATCCTATCCACGTCGTTTATTACAGTAGAGTATTGGCAGGGAAGCAGTGTAATGTTTGGACACGGAGAGTAGCTATGCGCACCTAGGGCGCGCGCTCTACTCCATTTCCCCCCTCTACGATCTTGACCTGTTGGGTGTATACAGGACACGTGCCAGCTGATTAAACTTGTCGATATCTCTGTAATGTTTTTTCCTAGCTTTTTCAAAATTTGGTAATGTAAATAATTTTTATTGGCGGTATATTTGTTTTATTTAACAGTTGTACGCAGTGAAAGTAAACAATGAAAATTTATACAATTTTACCTGCGTAAGTTTAGTATCATTGTAACGTTACTTTATTTTAGAAAAATGCAGGCTTAAATGCTGATACTGTAATATTTTGAATGGTTTCGGGCCCGATGTGTTGCGGAGTTCGTAGTGACGACGTAATAAAAAATATAATTTGTAATATTAGTCGCTTCTCTGACAGTCGGGAATCGTTAACAAACGATATTTTCGAGCGTCAGTGCGATGCAATTGGCTGCAGTTTTGTTTGGTAATGGGAATTATTTTGAATGGTGGTTCATCGCCAGAAATAACTGTTATATTGTTCTTGAGCGTGGTTTGTACTACGCTATCCAGATATGTGTACTTAGCGGTCACCTTTCTTTCAATAGCTGTTATTAAAAGTGTTATCGGCGAGAGTGTGTAGTTAACAAGTCATCCCAGATAAGGTTTCCGTTGTTTTACGGTTACAGGAACGTTGTTTCGACATCCCGTTTTTATCGGTATTTCATTGGAGCTTCCCCACCATTACGCAAACAATATGCAGTTGGCTTAAAATTTTTTCTGTTTGACTTGTGACAATTTGACGAACCGTGCTAAATGGCGTTTCAAATCTAGTTGCGAATTATTCTTCAGTAACGATTCCACGAAGAAAAATTCGTATTTTTATTTAAGGACGATGTTAAGAATGTTTGTAATGACTTTACAAATCATATCTAAGCATTATAAGTAATGCTGTTTACATGAAGTGAGCAATTCGTCATGCTAATTAGAAAACCTCGTAACTCCAAAAAAAAAAATTTTTGTGAACCTCGTAACTCCATAATGCTGTAATTAATTACAATAGTAATTGAAAAATAAGGAACTATTCCAGCGTTTTAATAATGTAGTTCCCCAATTTGTATATGTTCGAGAAGGAAGGTAAATAAATCGCAATGACTTTATCCTTAGTAAAACTGATTATTGCGGATTTACGTTTTGTTGACATTGCCTTTATTATGTGATGTATGTAAGTATGTGAAACATAAATTAAAGCAATAGCTGTAGTATCATATATGGCTAAGATTATCACAGTCATCTAATCATAATTTGATCGAGATATTCAGGGGCCATTTCATTACTTTGGAAGTAGGTATCCAAAAAGATTTTCGCTGTTTTCTTGCTTCGTCCATGCTCCGAGTTCATTCACGGTTACTTTTAACTTTTCTGAAGCCTTGCTAAAGTTCTACTTTCAGGATATTCCTCCGCTTTGTTCAAACAAAGCTTAACCGAATGTAGAGCAACGCACCACATTCGTCCCACTCAGTGTAATAACATTTAGCATAAGAACTATTTCTTACTAAGCATTACCATCACACCTGTTTTCTCACTGTTTTAATTCATATTGATAATAAATGAAATTATTTATATATAATATAAGGGAAGTTCTATTTAACCATAAACAAGTACTTTTACGTTAACGGAAGTGATACATGGCATATCTAGGAAACAGCTAAACACGTTACGCATGTTGTGATTTTTCGAAGGTTAGATTCAAAAAGTGTGAAGAAACCGCGAATAGACCATATCGCACCTTCGATGCTTTGCGGGAAGGCTGCGAGGATGTTCAAGTTGATTCTTCTAATAGCAACTCCGCGACACTTTCGGTTGGTGCAGTTTTTACGTGCCTAAGTTACGTGTTAAAAATGCATTTACGTCCTTCAAAAACGCACGCTTGCACTGCTTGCCAACATTTTGTGTGACGTTCAGTTTTACGTTTTTGACTGTTGTGATTTCTTGTCGCAGGTGCCAAATGAACACACAGCGACGCCTTTGAGTAAAGTAGGTCGGCAGAAAACTGTCCCTTATGTGTGAGAAATAACCACCTCCAACACCTTCATCTTCTTCATGCGTACCCGCTTCCAAGAGAGTAGCCGATACCAGGGCTGTAACAGTCATCCCGCCTGGAGATATCTGTCACTCGGTACTTTATAGCTGGGTTCGTAATTGGATGGCGAAAGTATTACTGTTAAAACATTTTTATCGACGTTATTTGATCCTCCATCTCGTGAGATCTTCGTAGCCAGACCAAGAGGCCTTGAAGTTAAACCTAATCTTCTTCCTGCACCACTAGTCGAATGAAGTCGCAAGACTTGCACAGTGCAACATTCACGCACTGTGTTCCACTGTGTGCGATGATCATAAAGGGCACGTCAGATCTCCTCCGAAAACGTTTTCCACGCGAGAGGCAAAGTTCCGCTTGATCAAATTACATGTAATTTTGTACAGAATTTTAAGACGAATCCTACGATATGTCGATAATTTAAATCGGATAAGTAGTTTGCTAGAAATGAGGGTTTTAATTTCGCTGAAGATTGCCTCCACGAACACATTATTTAGTTTTAATTTTCTGTCGTATTAATTGTCCCAGGAGCGCTGTGTTGCGCAGTCGACCGTCTGCAATCGATGCTGCTGTTCCCGCGAAAGCACCTGAATCATCGACTGTGACAGAGTACTTCAGTGATAGCGTAAATCCTGGGCGCGTAACAGGAGTTTCTTCTTCAGTAATTTAATGCTGGAGGCGCCGTAGGGAAAGCTGTTAGCTACAGTTGGTACCTGGTATCCATTCCCAGATGGCTCTCGTGGGGAAGGTATGTGCGTATTGCATGAACATCACTATTTATTAATTTTTATGAGGCATTATATATTTCTTTGCTTTTTCTTCCTGTAACTGCATGACGTTAGCTGTGCGGGCGTTTCCGTATATTTCCACACTGCCATCAACGCACCTTTCTTTTGTTTGTCTACTTTTGTCACCTTCGAACTTTCGTTAACCTATTATGATTATATTTAAAAGTGAGACTTTTAACGGCCAGCGCAAACGGTAAATGGTCACCAGCTACGGTCATGCGTATGGCGTAGCGAAAGCCAAATACGTTTACCGTTACTGTTTGACCGATCAGTACATCGCTTGGGTACTGCAAAATTTTAGAATGCGCATGTTGTGTTCAAGTTTTGGTTTCACCTTTAAGAACAAAGAAGTCAATCCACTGCAAAAACTCTGTCTTTAGTGAATTTCTTTTAAAAATCTAATTTTATTTAATTTGCGTAATATTGGGCTAACTTGCATCAGCTCTTGTCGGATTTACGTAGGATCAATCGGCCGGTTGCTGTGAAATGCATTTTCATAATAAACTTCCAAATTATCAACACGTGTTTGCAAGGTAAACAAACAAACTTAAATCTGAAATAAACATTTTTCACTGTCAGTGTACGTAAATATCTGTAAAAATACTAAACACTTTGGTAATTTAAATTAGAGTTGCGTCTTTAGAAATTTAGTTTTCAATTCTTAATATACTTTGTAGTAGAATATAAAAATAATAAGTTACCCTAAATAAAATTGATACGTATTTCTGAAATAGTTATAACATTTATTCCCAGTGAAATAAACATTTTTCATTGTTTNCCTAAATAAAATTGATACGTATTTCTGAAATAGTTATAACATTTATTCCCAGTGAAATAAACATTTTTCATTGTTTGCTTTTCAAGCCAACCATTTTACAGTAAAATGTTATTTACAATTTTTTTTTTGTTGTACTACAGGACATGTTACAATAAAGACTAATTGGTTTTGTGCTTTGTAATTTAGACGCACGTAGTGATAATGCATATTCCCCTAAATTTACTTGTTTTATATTCTGAAGCATTACAAGAAAAATTACGACATTCAGAAATTAAAAAAAAATTATAGCATGTAAGCACTTTTCAAATTGACCTTTGAAAAAAAAAATCATTATTGCCCTTGTGAACTTTATATATGAAAAGGTACATACTGCATGACTCTTAGGTTATTAATGATTCCAAGTTTTATTTTTTAACTTCCGCGTTAGTAAAGTAATCAAGTCAATGGCTATGTAAATTTTACATTTCGCGGAGGGATACAAAGCGTGGAGAAAAGATCCTAAGTAGGGCTATAACAGTATATTACTGAGAAAAAAGGGAAATGACGTGTTTGGTTCGCCTAGATGAATGATGGTATGAATTAACGTATGATTGACGACTTGGGTTTTTGTTTGATCATTCATAATTTCAAGCTCACCATACTACTGTGACATTGTAGATGAATCCACGAATGATCCGCTCTGTTCTTGAATCTCGTGTGGAAGCGGATTCACATTGCTCTCTAAAATTGTNTAGATGAATCCACGAATGATCCGCTCTGTTCTTGAATCTCGTGTGGAAGCGGATTCACATTGCTCTCTAAAATTGTGCGGAAGATACAAGACGGTGCAAAAAAATTGTTATTAACAGCGTCCACGTGTGTGTAGAAGTTCTGTTATTTCATCTATTGCGACATTCCTTCGTTAACGCAGCATAAATATGTTCCTCTATTCTTAATAAACAACTTCGTCGAAAATTTTATACTCTGTTCTGTTATGCTGTTTGCCCCATGTGCCTGCATAACAAATGACATGTAACTATTTCGTGTACGTACTATGTCAGGACCTCTTATGCGCAGTTGTGAATTAATAGGTTCGTAAACATGGCGGTCAATTCTTGTGCACACATCCTGTTTTCTATGGTTACTGTTACGCTTTCGATTGTGAACCAAGCTTTACTTCTGCCCTTGCCCCCCAGGCGTAGTAACTGTCGTGAGTCGTGTTCAAGACTTGACTACAAATATAGATGTCGCTGTGTTCTTCTGTGTGTTTGTCCTTGATAAGGAATGTATTCTTCCCCTGTCGCTCCAGGTGTTCCAAATCGACAGTATTAATCCTGTGCATATCGCGCTGCGGGGGCAGCAGGTTCTTTTATGTGCGTTCGTACAGCAGCGTTTATATCCTCTCAGGCCCACAAATTTCACAGCGACGTGATGCCGTATCGCTCCGAGAGGACTCGTCGATGAAATCTGCTTGTTCCGGCCAAGGCAGGGTCAACAGGAATGGAGCAAGGTTCGAGTTGAGTCGGATCTCGTAGCCGGACAGACCTGTGAAGCCTGAAGAGTGCGTAGGTCGTTTCCGAATCGGCACTTTTACTAAAAGGGCACGTGACCTGAATTAGTCGACTGAAATGATGGCGTGATTGGTATTTCAGTAGGTTAGTTTTAGCATGTTAACGAAACTTGCTAAAAATGCAAAATTACCAAATCGCAACCATCTTTTAACAAGTGACTATCGACGGCGCCCGAATTGAACGCCACTAAATACTAAAATACGAAATGGTAAATTCTAACACGGCCTAAGAAATGGTATGCTTATAGAGCGGAGGAAGGTGACTGAGGAATGGGGGCAGACACGCGAACATATTGGCGTGCTTTGAGTATTCGGAGTTGTTTTTAGACACGCGTCGTATATTTATCGTTATTGGCGTGTCATAGAAATACAGGGTGATTCTAAAATCATGGGTGTTTGTAACTCCCCACCATCTCGAGTGATTTTGTTTGTTAATAAGTATATGAATGTATGGGCGGAAGTGACGCGTTGAGGCACAAACACAAAAACATAACACATGAACGGAAACATAAAATGTTCATTAGCAGCATACTTAACGAGTGATTCCGTACAGAAAATGTTAAAACAGTTGCTGGAAATGCATTCACCAACAGTCACGCGTGCTTGGCGACCTCTACATATGGCGTGATTGGCTGACAATGGTGGCGTGCGTGAAATACCCGGCGTATTTGAATCTGTTCGCCAATCACTCCACCGACGCTACCAAGCTTGCATTACTGTCGGTGGTAGCAATTTTGAGCAATTATTATAAACATTGCTGTAAAAAGGCATTTAGCGGCGACGTTGTAAATAAACAATGTGTTGCATTTCATGTGTTATTTTTGTGTTTGTGCCTCAACGCGTCACTTCCGCTCATATATTCCTATACGATAATTGTTTGTTTTAGTGAGCTCTACCACCCCTCAATGTTTGTCCCATGATTTTAGAANTATATTCCTATACGATAATTGTTTGTTTTAGTGAGCTCTACCACCCCTCAATGTTTGTCCCATGATTTTAGAATCCTGTATAGGGTCACCGCTTAGTCACATTCAGGCAATTTCAGCACGCCAGTCGAACGCATTGCGCGTAGAAGCGATGGTGTAAGGTAGGTGACGACTCGATGAGTGAGCGATATTCGGCCTTAGGGGCGCCGCCTACCTGGCGTTCGAATGGCGCTGCAGAGTGTTCAAAACCCGCGTTTTTCCGTAACGAAACCACCATACGTGTTCCCACTACACCAGTGTACGAAAAGAAAAGATACTTCAGACGAGGTGCGAATCTGTGGACTTTATCGCGTGTAATAAAGTCCCACTGTTACAGATCTAACTTGCACAGGAGAGCGAGGCGACGGGGGGCACTGCACGCAGGTTCCAACACCTTGCGCGTAGGGGCGATGGGGTACCAAGCGCGCGTGTTATTGTCGTCCATATCGCTGTGCCTCGAAAGCGAACAACAAATCTCGGGCCCGTGCACTCTTAAGGCGAACCTTGCCCCCGCCAGTTAGATGTGTTTGTTTTTAAGAAAGAAAATTCCCGAAAGTAGCCCCTATACCCTACCAGCTATTGACCTTGCGCAGCAGTACAGACACGACTGAACTACAAACTCGTAACTACGTCACAATATTAATTCTGCCAAATTGGCAAAAACTGGTATCGTGACGAAAATACTCGTTCGTAGTTCGGGTCGTTATGTCAGTACTGCGACAAGAGCGAGTTCTTGGCGTGCCGTTCTCCACCGTCGTCGTGATTTTGCCTGGTGCCAGCTCCGTCCCCACGTTGTCCCTTTCTAAACTGGGCTGTTTGCCATCTTCCCCCCACCCCCTTCACCAGCTTGGTGCTCCATCAATAGTGTTGGCCGGTCGTCAGTGAAACGACACGCACGTGTACAGTTGTAGAGATCGCAGCCGAATACACGCCCTTAAGGCGCCCGTCTACCTGGCGCTTGAAATGCGTTGCAGAGTGTTCCAAATACACGTTTTTCAACGAACTATTAAGCGTGCGTCCAACGTGCTGATCTACGAAAAGAACACACACTTCAGACGAGAGCTGTTAAGTACTTTCAAAATATCACGTACGTTAGAAACGTCAATTCAGAGTACTCCAAAACCGCTAAAAACGGCCTTTCCAAAGCGCTGTAGCTCAAAATGCACGCATCAGATACATACAAAACTACTATAGGCGCCTGCACTGAACCTTCCTAAAGACTTCCCACTAATAAAATAATATGGTCACCGCTGAAAGTCCCATAGGTACACGCAGCACGACGAGAACACTGCACGCCAGTTGAGAGCCTTGCGCTTAGCGGCGATGGCGTACTTGATGCGCGTGGCAGTGTCGCCCTTATCGCTCCCGCGCTTCTCGGCCTAAACGTGGGAAAAAGTTCCAGGTAGACGGGGGCCTTAACAAACTAGGCACGAAGATGCAGTTGTATATGTTATCATGTGTGTTTGAGGTAATTTGTGGGCACTCGTTCGTTTTATGACATACCATTGTTAACATCTTGCAGAAATGTTACGTAGATTCTTATATTAACCTATTAATATTTTCCTCCAACTAATGTCATTTTACTTTCTTTCATGCAAAATTTGCAGTCTCTTGTAACTTTTTTTTTTTTAAAGGCCAGAGGTTAATCGGGGCCTGGATTACCCCTTGTCCTTTTCCCTCTTTCTCTGGCATTTCTGAATGGTATTTTTGAACTACAGAAAAGTTATCCGTCGCCTAACNCCTTGTCCTTTTCCCTCTTTCTCTGGCATTTCTGAATGGTATTTTTGAACTACAGAAAAGTTATCCGTCGCCTAACAGCAGAGAAGTGGATAGCAATGGATGGCAAAATAAAATATTCGTGTATGAAGACCAGTCAGCAATTAATGGTGCACTGTAAAAATCAGTATCGTCATGTTATAAAATCCATTAAACATAAATTTTAATAACATATTGTAATCCGCCTGTTTCCCGTTGTGGTGTCAGAGGGGCGTCGCGTNAAGCAGAGAAGTGGATAGCAATGGATGGCAAAATAAAATATTCGTGTATGAAGACCAGTCAGCAATTAATGGTGCACTGTAAAAATCAGTATCGTCATGTTATGAAATCCATTAAACATAAATTTTAATAACATATTGTAATCCGCCTGTTTCCCGTTGTGGTGTCAGAGGGGCGTCGCGTGTCTGCGAAGAGACCTCAGTGGTCAGACCACTCGCCTACCCCCAAAGCGATTTGCGGTGGCGTCGCTCCCATATTTTCGCACGTGGGAATCGTGTCGGACAATGCCGCTGTTCGGCGGGTTTTTCTCGGGGATCTCCCGTTTTCCCCGCCTCTGCATTCCGGCGGTGCTATAATGTCCTTATCAGTTCTATAAATACCTCGATGTTAAGAGGATAGTATCCATTCCATCTTCAATTTTTCTTCTTGCAAATCTTCGTAATGAAAATATATGACCAGACACAAAAAATCAAAGCTAAACATGACTTAGTAGACTACTTAACATTTTTTTTTTGTGAGATTTCAGTTATACCTGTGTTTTCCCATGTGGGATTGATATGATTAAAAAATTAGATAATGTTTTATTACTGTTATGGATGTGAAACTAATCGTGCAAGAAAAATAAGTTGGATTTCGAAATACCCGTGGCTTGGTTTTGAAATATTGACTCCGAAAATTAGGTTTTGGAGGAAAATACGAAAATCCAGGATGGCAATGATACTCCCCCCTTAAGAGCCTCTTAGATCTCTCCACTCCACTCTCTCCACTATTGAACCGTTTGCAATTCCTTTATGGCTTGGGGTAAAATAAACTAGAATGCATTTCGTTGTGCCACTTATTTCGGTCGGCCAGCGCATGGCGACGTCGTATTTGGCACGCAGTATTTACGGAGGAGAGTTCGCCGCTATGTCTGGCGCTAACGGTCGGCGCAGCCCTTACGCGGCGCGAACGGCTGGGCCGCCGTCGTGTACGGCGAAGTGGGCGACCCGCTAAGTGGCGG
>NQII01004532.1:160834-202511 GCA_002778355.1 Clitarchus hookeri
GTCGTTCAACTCCCCCGCCACACGCCAACTTCCGGCGGCGAGGCTGGACGCGCGACGGGAATTATGATTTGTTCCTCGGGCGCCCGTCAGGAACGGATCTCGGGGCCTCGCCACGTTATTGTAGGTCTAAGTCCTTTTATTGTTTGATTTTAATGCATGCTGTTATTTGGTTCAAAGATTTATAAAGAAATTGTGTAAAAGTTCTAAAATATTGCCTTTAGCGTGAGAATGCATTTGCTTATTACTCATGTTCATGTGAAAAATAATTTATGTCCGAAAAAATGAAGTTTCGTAAGTGTAACGCGAGCACTGCGGATTTTTTTTAGGCATTCCACTTGTAAACCTAATTCTGCAAAAAAAAATCTCCTTTTTCTTGGCCGATAAAGCTGCTCAGGTAACTTTTCAGACACAACCCAAGAAAAACTATTTATGGAATTTCTGTCGTTTCTTGCGTAACATTCTGTCGACGAATGTATGTTCAGTAAATAAAAGTAAATATGCTTGTTAAAGTTATTTAAAAAATTATTTTTATTTTGTATTTAGGTATCCTTGACAAATGGAGATTGCAGAGAAGATGGGCTGATGTGCAAACACTAGACGCAGTTCAGCATAAGAATTTGCCGTAGTTCTTGTTATTGATTTGTGTATTCATAAATCAAATCACCGACTTGTGATTTTTGTGGACACAAGACTTGTTCAATGCCTCTGTACGAACATGATGCACCCAGAAAAGATCTCGTGGTCGCAGTTAAGTGAAAATAAAAGGTACCGTTTTGTTTGACCGTACAGGAATGCTGAACTTTGTCAGTGAGTGGCAGAAGTTCTGAGTTCCTGTGACGGGTGTGCAACTGTGTGAGCTCAACCAAAAGGCTATTCACGGCAAAGTTAGCACTTTTGAGCTTCCACCTCCAAACAGGCGTGAACCACTGAAGAATGTATTTTATTGTAGCCTCGGAAGACAACTTTTTAAGTCTGGTGAAATTTACACACTGTGTTTATTAGTCATACGGCAATGTTTATATTAAAGAAGTGGCGGGAAGAGAAAGAAATTGGCTGGAAGGAAAAATTAAGCAGGGCCTTAAAAAGTGCTCACTTTACCGTGAATGGTCTATACCCGAGACCTCGCAGATATTATTTCCCCTTTTATCCACAACGGCTAACGGAGACCTTAAGTGGCAGGGAAGCGAGGAAGCACACCACGTGGAATGCGGATGGAAAACCTCTTCGTGCAAAAACCACTTGTGGTGGTGCAGTCGGTCGGAACCGAACTCGGTGCGGGTCAGGTTTTTCACCTGCGTGGAGAACCATACTCGATTGCCAGGAAGTTTCTCTCATATCTTGCGAGCTTCTCATCAAATTATCGGGGAAATTTGGCGAGAAGCTAGAGATAGGAGAAAACTGGCTCGCATATAATATGAACATTTCAACGAAACCCGTATTCGTGATCATTTGTACATTACTGATAAAGATGACGTATGAAAGGTGTCGCGGAATAACATAATCTCGGAACGGAAATTCTTTGTTAGACCCAACGGGAAACGGCAGTGAAATATACTTGAACGCTGTTCAAGACGATATTTGGCGTTTTGACAATGCTTGACAAGGATTGGCGGTTTCGTGGCATAACAAGGGTAATTAATGTTTTCAAGTGTGTATATGAGAGTTATAAACTTAAAATCTTTATTACTATAAATTTCAAGAACTTATTCTTAAACAAAGTTTGGTTTCAACTGCAGTATTTCTTGAAGTCACAAGAGTGGCATGTGACAATATTTTTGAGTGGAAAGTGGAGAGATTTGGGTTTCTCTTAACGTCGAGGTCTTGAGAGCCGACGAGGACGAAGCGCCGGAATGCAAGGGTGGGGAAACGGGATATTCCCGAGAAAACCCGCAGATCAGCGGCATCTTCCGGCACGATTCCCACATGCAAAAATCCGGGGGGCGACCCCGCCGGGAATCAAACCCGGTTCCCCTTGGTGGGAGGCGAGTGGTCTAACCACTACACCATCGCGGCCCCGGCAATATCTTTGAAATCTGACACTTGGCACGCTTTCGACAAAAGTTTAACTTATGGATATTTTTCTTTGCATTGCATATCAGAAGTTTAAAATACGAGCGAACCGCTTAACAAATTTCCAAGAATTTGGAAATTTCATGACATTCTAAGAACACGAACATTTACTTTGAGCTGTAGCATAACGTATAAATTCTCTTCAGTCTTGAGATTTGTACGAAGAAATATATGCATTTAAAATACAGGCTGAGTATAAAAGAATACCCCCAACTTTGAAGGTCTATAATGTCAAAACCAAACAACCCACAACCTTGATTGACCAATCAAATGAACCGTGGTACCGTGAAGTTCGTTTACCACACATTCATAAATGTCCAATATGACCACCACGAGCGGCCCGAACGACATCTACGCGATAATCAAACTCGTTCCACGCTCTTGTCAGCATGTCCGGAGTTACGGTTTGGATGGCTTCGTAGATATGGCACGTATCTCAAGCGTTCTACACTCGCGTCGACCTAAAACTACAGTATTTTTGGTAAAATTACAATTTATTTGTTTTCACCTAGAAAATTATAATATTTAATTTACAAATAATGTGAATTAAAACAACTAGAAGATATGTGTATTGGTAAGGCCTAGTATGAAATAGTTTTACGCGATCTTTTTTTTTTTACACCGAGCGCGCATGAATGCGGTGCGTTGTCCCTTTGGCATGATCTTCTAGAGTCGTTCAAGCTTGTTCGGATGAGGCGGGTAAACATCCTGGAAGTGGAACTTCCAGCAGGGCTTCGTAACCGAGAATGGACCGCGTGTATCGGATATTGTTTCTCGGACGTTGGCTACTGTATCTCGCGGGCGAACACGCCCCGCGTTCTTGCGATTGCCCACGGGCGGGGAGGGACAGTGGTCCTGTGTGGTCCTGCCTCGCCTCCAGCTTCCAGGAAAGGCGCTGAGCTGTCAATGGCGGGCCCTGTGCGCCAGAGATCGCGCCGCCTCCCAAGGCCGACGGGTCCTCGCACTCTGGGGCAGTTGGTCAGCGGCGTTCTGCCTCTTAGTCCCCCTGCTTCCGTCCAACTGGCCGCACAGTAGAAGTGAAGTAAAGGGTACCTGTTACCAAAAAATTCGCAAATGTTATAAGTTATCGTCGATATACCATGAAAGTATAAAAAAAATCCTCAAAACCTATGAACAATTTTTTTTTGCTCTTGAACAACCTCAAAGCTGTACGAAATACTGTCTTAACTTTTATAGACAACGCAAACATTACTATCACCAGGCATTAAAAAAATTTGAGGCCNTAAATGTTATAAGTTATCGTCGATATCCCATGAAAGTATAAAAAAAAATCCTCAAAACCTATGAACAATTTTTTTTTGCTCTTGAACAACCTCAAGGCTGTACGAAATACTGTCTTAACTTTTATAGACAACGCAAACATTACTATCACCAGGCATTAAAAAAATTTGAGGCCGCATGCTTTTTACGTCATGCATGCCAGGATCACAATTTTAGTGTTTTCCGGACGTGGAAATGATAAAAACTGACTCGCCAAAAGGATATAATTCACGTCTAAATAAGATACCAGGAGTTTTTTCAAGGAATATTTCGAATCACTTTTATAGACAATGCAAACGGGACTATTACCAGGCATAAAAAAATTTCTACGAAATACCGTTCAACTTTTTTTCTTCTAGATCGCATTGAATTTGCATCGTGGCCTGTGCGAAAATCGTAATTGTACTGTTTTTGGAACGTAGAAATAAATNACAATGCAAACGGGACTATTACCAGGCATAAAAAAATTTCTACGAAATACCGTTCAACTTTTTTTTTCTAGATCGCATTGAATTTGCATCGTGGCCTGTGCGAAAATCGTAATTGTACTGTTTTTGGAACGTAGAAATAAATTAAATAAAAACAGTCAACAGAAAACTAAAAAATGGTGAAGGAAAGATCATGTCTCAATTAATTGTAAAGTATAATTAGAAAAATCTGTTTTTACAAAAATCGTAGACTGCTACAAATTGAAAATATGCAAACATTTTCTGATTTTTGACAATGTTTAAAAATTGCGAAGAACTTGAAGGAACTCATGGTATTTTATTTATAAATAAGTTACCTGCTTTTGCTTAGTCAGGTTTTTTTATTTATACGTCCCAAAACACTAAAATTGTGTTTCTGGCATACCATTATGTAAAAGTATGCGGCCGAAAATTTTTTTATGCGTGGTAATAAATAGTACTCTTTGCGTTGTTTATAAAAGTTGGACAATATTTCGAACAGCTTTAAGGCTGTTCAAGAGCAAAAACTATTTTTTCTAGGTTTTAAGGATTTTTACGCTTTCATTTTATACTTTCATGCGATATCGACGATAACTTTATAAAATACAAAATTATTTTTAAAAAACGTTTATCGTGTTTTTTAACGCTAATATGGAAATTTTAAGGTAAACATTTTTTATTCCTACAAATTTTTAAGTTATCCGAACGCAGAGTTTGGTTTCAGCTGAATTGTTTTATTGAAGTCACATGAATGGCTTTTAGCAATTTCGCTGAAATACGACATATGGTTCATCCGCGGTAATTTTAACTATTTTGACTTTAATTTTTATCTTCATAGATAAACATTTAAATACGAGTGAACCACATAGCAAATTTCCAAGAATTATTCTTGACATTCTAATAACATGAACCATTATCTGAGCTATTCTCTTAGACTATTATTTGATATCACAACGGAAAAGGATGTCATATGCTAAATATTTAGAAAATTTTAACCTCTTGAACGCTGAACATTTTCACTGGAAATGTTACCTATAGGTTTCTGGGAGCCAATATGCAAGAAGGGATAATCCGAAATAACAGTTTATGCCTGCCTATTTTGTGAGTAAATATTTTGACTAAATTATACATTCCTTTAGCTCATATCTGACGCCACACTAAAATGCGCAAATTTACAGCGTAAGAAATAACTTGACAATAGTCCATCATGATGGAAAAATATTTGCTTACTATGCTAGCGAAAAATATTATGAGCAAATATTTTGTCAGATCAATGCATTCTTTTAGCACAGAAGTGTCTTGTGCCGCAATGAACGCTCGCCAACTTAAAGCGTAATACATTACTGTGTTTAAATACATCACTGTGGCAATTATTTTGTTTTTGAAAATTGTATATTCGCATTGTGTTTGCGACAGTAATAAACGTCCCTATAAAAGTACAGCGAAAAGTATAAAATAGTGGACCGATCATACGTTGTATGAACTCTTGTTTTGTTCGTACATCAAAAGCGGGAGAAACATTCGCGAAAGTAGATCTGTGTTGAAGCGTTTTGAAGTACGACTATGCAGGAACTGTTTTCGCGAAAATTGCGTGTCCCTGTGCATTGCATGTCTGAACATATCTTTTCTCCAGTAAGTTATTTTGGCACACGTTGCACGCGCAGTTACTTGTAAAGATCTAAGAAATAGTTATACAGAAATGCTGACTAAGTTGGCAAAAACGGTGGTGCAGCATTGTCAGTTCGTTTTGCTGTATTGGCTGCCAGAGACTTGTGAGCTTAAATTGCCGTGTTTAGCGTCATATTGTGTCCCACGCGCTCTTAACGTTTGCAATGCAACATTGTTGAGTACGCGCTCAACAAAAATTGAGGAACTGAGTTTACAGTTCGATGTCCTGTTGAGTTTAATATCTTGGAGTGGAATTGGCCGATCCTCCTTGCCATAGTTGGTCTAACACGTGGACGGACTGCGCTCGGGTGGTTCTTGGTTCGAATCCTAAGTAAAACGTTGTTGCACGTGTGGCGCGTGTGTAGAATGCAGCCACAAACAATTTGCACGTGTTTATAAGCGAGGTAGTGAGGTCATTACAGAGAAACCATTGTCTTGGGCATTCAGTATCGCGAAAAGAAACGGCTATGGTCTGCAGTTAGGGATAACCCCGGCGATCGTCTGGAGTGATTTCGAAAAACCATGGGAAACCGAAATCACGATAGCCTGACCGGGACTTGAATCCGGGTTCTCCCGGACGCGAGTCTAGTGTGTTGCTCTACCTCCCTAAGTGGAAGTATACGCGATCTTAATTAAATCAAGATAATGTCGAAATATAATTTATATTAATACCTACGATTGAAATACAGCGGGAAGTTTGTTTATATCACACTTATTTTGTACATTTTTGAATACTCGACATGTTCAAGTTCGTCCGATGTTTTCTACCCAAATTCACTTGCTTGTAATTCCGTTCATAGTGAGTTAATTTGGAATTTTAATTCCATCTCCAGTTTTCACTAAAGGCGAATGGTTTTAACTACTGATTTTTCGATTATTATCGTTTGCATAGATCGCTTAGGGTGGACATATGCAACTGGTTGCCTACGTCAACCACCGGTCTGGCATAGTTGGAGCTCCCAAAGACGGCAGTAGTGGAAAGTAGTTCCCTTCCGTCACGAGCCTACACTCTCCACTCTCGCTGGCACGAACACTCGGAGATGTTTGCTGTCGGAATTCTGATGCTGCCACTCGCTTCCCCCCCCCCCNTCTCTGTTAAGTGTAACAGATGAATTCAGCGGCTTTAGTTGAGCAAGGGAAGGATATTCGTGCGTAACGCACTCTTAAGATTAAGTCGCTGAAAATCGCTCCAAATCCGCGAAATTTGGCTGCGTGCAGGAATAGACGGAATCGGCCATGTTCGTTCATTGACTGATGTGCCAGTACTTCGTGATTCCGCTGCTTCGAGATAGCGACTTCGAGTGCCTTTCAGAGCTTCCATCAGAGAGCAGCCTCCCTATAGGCTACTGTTCCCACTCTCTCAGTTCCGGAGTTCGCCGCTTTAGCTCGCTAGACATACACTTCCCAAACGAAGAGAAGGAAGTAATTGGTATTGTTTTTAAACATCTGCAGCGTAATCCTTGCAAAGTCCGTTAGGAGTAGTTGGCGTTTCACCTTTCCCCTTGTCGTCTTTCAGTGTTTTATTATTTTTGTACTGGTATAAACTTTCTTGAGCGACCTGGGTGATTGGGGGGTCATCCGGATTGCTAAGTTCCGGGCTATAATCACGGCTAAGACACATGTGTGTGTCATTTTGCATTTAAATTTAGGTCACTTTTAGCATATAAACCTCCTCGTTCCTGATTGGCCTACTATGGCGTATATAATTGGCCAACCTGCAGTTGCTAACCTCGTCATCAAAGCTGGTTTTCATGGAAGTTAAGCACTTTTGAAATAAACTTGAAAAAAAAAAACTGTCTGAAGTGTGTAAAATTAAGTTGGGTAGCGAATTAGTGACTAGTTCGCATTATACGCAGAGTAATACATAGCGCAATAGTAAAATATCTATGTATCTAAATATTGTATATTGCAACTTCATAAACTCTTAGATTCTAGGTCCGTGTGGTGGTGTGTCTAACGATACGTGATGTGCTGAAAGAAGTCAAAAAGCATAGATTTCGAAAGTGTTCTATTAATTTCGTGCCGATTATGCATTATAATTGTAGCACCTGTTTAGCTGCACTGTTTCGGGAAGAAATAATGAATTCTTTCTATACGATTACAGTTTGCGAAAAATTGCAGGATAAATTATATTTTCCTGTCACGGGTGGTGTAACATGCTCTTGTTTGACCAACACAATTGTCGTATTTCATCTTGTGAACACTGGAGTCGACGACTCGACCAAAGTTAATTTACACTCTGCAGTGTAAAAACGTATAGATTTAATTGCTACTCCAGGCGTGATTTATATATATGTATAAAATTTATTATAATATAGCAACATTTCCATGTAAAATGTAATGTTTTTGAAATTCTGTATCAAAATCATGGATAAAATAATGTAATGGTAAAAATACAATATTTATCCAATTTAAAAAAAAAAAAGTTCTAAAAATAGCTATTAAAAAATATGCTAAAATTAAAGCGCGATTTTTAAGGAAAAGGAAACAAAAACTTCTACCATATAATCACGATAATAGACAGAAACACAATAAAAAAGACGACAAAAATCTCGACAACAGAGAGAAAAAAACATTTTTTATCATGATAAGAATATCCAGTTGTCAGTTTATCAATTCAAATATACAAAAAACAGGAAGTTTAAAATAAAATAGAAGGTCTACACACGACAAAAATAAATCAAGAAGCAACGAAGTCATAATCAGGAAAATTTAAGTCGAAAGATGAAACAAACAAAGAATATACGAAAACACGACGACATACTTGAATCGGCACTAGAAAAACATTTGCTCTCGTCTTCAAGTGATAAGTAGATTTTTTTTTATTACCTCAAGTTATATTTTTCCGCTTGCAGCTTCAGCATTGGAGAAAGGACAACACCCTCCTGAGTTCAGAAGATAGCCAAGTTGATCAGAATTGGAACAGCAGACACGTCACGACCTAGTTTGAGTTCGGGAGGTCCATCAACTTGCCGTGTCGCATTGGATTCAGCAGACGAAGATGCTCGCCAAGTTTTCTCCAGCTCTTGACTGTGCGGGCGGCTATCTCAGTTTTGGCGCGGACGGCAGGGACGAACCACGACTCGGCCCTGCATGCTTAGCTTTCTCCGCGCGAACATGACTGACGCCCGAGAGGAAAGCCAACTGTCGCGCCATTGATTCACCAAGAGTCGACTGGACCAGTGTTTCTTAACCTGCGGGTCCGCAGTCTCATCTCTGGACCATTCAACAACAATAAATAAATGCCACCAGGTGTCTCGTAATCGCTACGCTTACTTAGCACGACGAACGTGCGCCAGCGGGCGGTGTGCGAGACTGACTTGAAGCGAGTGCGGGCCGTGATTGAACAGATTACAAGTGGAATCCGATTTGAGATTACAACTTAGTAGTAACATCAACCCGAATATCACAAATTTAGTTGCAAAAAAGCAACACCAACTTTCACATTAACGTATTTTTTTATTTAAAAAAAAGTATTTTTTTTGTATTTGTAGTACTAAAATAAATGGTCCAAAATGTTTTGCTGTTTTTTTTATTAAGGGGGTCCTTGAAAATTGTTCTTGATTTCCTAGGGGTCCGTGGCTGAAAAATGTTAGGAAACGCTGGACCATACTGTCTGAGAACAGATCTATAGCTCGCCGCAGTTGGTTCCAAGTTATTTTTGACGTGCTGGGAATGCCTCATGACCTACTTCTCTTTGTACGTGTATATATTGCCTAATATTAATGGCGTAGGTTGTTCACTATGCATTTCGAGGCTTGCAACTGGTAGCTGAATTTCCCCGTGTACCTTCTTTCGCGAGTTATTTCCACGGTTCTCCCATTAAAGAATCCTCATTGTCATCATACAAATGTGAAATTAGTTGCAGGGGAACGTTGCAAAATTATAATCAGAATGTCACGAAACTATTTTAAGTTCGTTTCGTACATTATTAACAGCTGTGAGAACTTGCTAGGAAGACAAATTCACGAGTAATGTATTCGTATTCAGGCTGACGACACAAGCAAGAAGTTACTAATACCTAATGAGCCTGCTTTCTTGTACATGGGTGCAAATAAATTTTAGTGACATTCTTAAAAGCATAGATGGCAGGTAGGTGTTGACGTCTCACTAACAGCTATATCATTAGAGGTGAAACCAGAAACATGTGAAACAGTATCAAGACAATTAAAATACTCGAGTGACCCGGGATTAGAATTCGGAAAAACTCGTCAAATTAAGCTAGCGTGCAGTCAACTGCATCAGGGAGGTAGGATTCGGAGCATCAACTTCGGATGTAGGCTAATGTTTTGAACGATAGGGTGCACTAACCTGAAATATTTATGCGGCCGTCATTTTGAAAACAAGTGTCTGAGCCACTAAAAACACATCAATTTACATGGCCTACCATAACGCCACTTGTGTGAAAAATGTTGTGGAAATCGGTTGATTGGTCTCCAAGATATGGCATAAAACCTCCATTGTTCATGTGACGATCTTCATAAATGGAGGACAAAAAGTTTATGTATTATATGAGATTCGACGATTGTCATAGATAAAATATGTATAAAATTAAATGTAGATCTGTTACATAGTTTCGTAGATATAGCACACTAGGCTAAAATATTTGTATATGCGCCATTCGGAAAATAAGAGACTTACACACTTAAAACACACAAATTATGGCCTACCACACTACAACTTCTTCACCAAATTTGAAATAAATCGGTTGATTGTTTCTCGAGATACGACATAAAAATTGTATTATTTAATGTGGGACTATCTTACAAAATGGCGAAGAAATAAGGCTTTGCATAAACAGTTTTGATTGATAAAATTGATACTGTCAAGATACAAAGTTAAGTTTAAATTGGTTTTGTAGTTTCGTAGATAGAAAATTCAGTGATAAAATTTTATACCGCCATTTTGGAAATGCATGTCTGACTCTCTCAAAGTTTATCAGTTAACATGGCCTGCCATAGTGCTTCTTATTTGCCAGATTTGGTAGAAATCTGTCGTTTTCCGAAGATATTATGTAATTTTAATTTGTCAGGTAATACTAAATTACAAAATGGTGGACGAAAGAGATTTTGTGTGGACACATTTGATAGCCATAATATATACAACCAGCATACAAAGTTTCATTTGAATTGATTACACAATTTCGGTGATATGGCATACAAATATAAATGACCGCCATTTTGAAAAGTGTCTGACATACCTAAAACATATCAGTTAACATCATCTACTGTAGTAGTACTTGGTTGCCACATTTAGTAGGAATCAGTCAATTGTTTCCCGAGATATAAAAAAAATTGTATTTATTAGTTTGGCACTATCTTACAAAATTGAGGACAAAAGAGGCTCTGTGTACACACATTAGATGTTGTCTGGCCACAATTATTTTTAATGTTCGTCGGTCTCTGTCAGTTAACTTTGGGTTTCGCCCACTATTCCTCTTCGCCGATGATGTCTTACCATGTTTTGTGTATGCTGTCATTACCGTGGATACTGTCGCTCGTGAAACGTTAAACAAGTCAGCTGTTTTCGTCACAGACGCTCCCGCTAACCGAGCACCAACGATTTGCCCTCTTTCGAAGTCTGAGAGATCACACATTTCACCGATCGCTTGTTTTAATCGTCGTGGAACAAAGCGTATAATACACTGAAATATAACCTACACGACTTGGCACGTAAACTGTGCAATACATACGCGTCGCACTATTTACACGGAAGCAGTGTTGCCAACATGCAACAACATGTACTACATTGCATGGTGTTCATATTATTTTGTCCATCTCCTGTACACACACACACACACACACACACACACACACACACACACACACACGCGCGCGCGCACACATTTATTCTTGAAGAAAATTTCAGATCTGTTTTTCTCAAAAAGGGACATTTTTACCACCTCTCAGTTTGTGAGTCAAGGGCAGTTTACCATCACTGTAAAATAGTTGTATCCGTCAATGCATTGCATCTAAATTACCGAAGCATTTGAATATGTACGCCATTTCCACAAGTGCAGGTTACAACAGTGCTTAAGTTTTTTTTAAAATATAAAACTGTGCTTTTGTGCCATATTGATTCTTTTTCATATGGTGATCTGAAATATTCTAATTTCCCCCTATGTTTAAATATTGTTAGAAAAAATAGAAATGACAACTTTGGGGTAAAACTGTTTTTTTTCCCCCGGCTATTTTCATTTCTGACCATAGGTGACGAAATTTTCACCTCTTGCTGTGATTTCACCCTAAAAGATCATCAATGTTTGCTGAATTTCTAGAATCTACCAAAAATCTTACAGTAGTTGTAACTTTGGCTATTTACAGTAAATGATCAACGTTATTTGCTGCAACCTTTGTGCATGCGTGAATAGCTTGCCAGGAGGCAGTGAAATTGGGGAGGGTGGGAGTGAGAGTTACAAAGAGGCACTGGCTGAGGATGTTGGTTCTCTAAAATCTTGGTGGCCGTCGCGCCGCGCTGCCAGAGTGCATCCCATCGCTGACAAATGCACGGGCGGCTGACTGGGGGCTCGGCGAAGCCTTGTAGACGCCGGCCGAGACTTGATTGTAGAGGCACGTAGCGCCCTCGCCTGGTGATTGCGGCTGCCCCAGCCATTACGTATTCGACACGACGCGCGACCGTCGCTGGAACCAGTGCCCCCCCCCCCCNGCTCGGTTGTGAGCGCGTTCAGATGACGAGAAGTCAGCTCTGCCCGTCAGCCGGCGATTGGGTGGGGTTTAAGGATGTAATCCCCAATCTCCCCTTTTCTTCCAAGGTTGTCGTTATTTGGTATCGAAGTTTCTTACAAGCCTTCGTTTTGTTAGGGCATTAATATATTAAGCATTTTATTATATTGTGAAAAAAAAATTATATTTCCAGTGTTTTTCTCATTAACACATGCGTCAGCACCGCAAACGCAGGTGTAACCTCCCTCTCTCTCCCCTCTCTCTGCCACTCTCTCCTTTCCCCTTCCCCCCTCACAAACAATAAGTTTAGAGCATACTGCTTTCTTTAGTAAATAACAGGTGACCAGCAGTATTTAAACTATTAGTCCATGGGCCAGGGAGGGAATGCATTTTTATAACATACATTATTCATGTGAATCTTTTATAGCTGAGAGTAAATGCTCGTAGTTGTAATCCGCCGTAGGTGAGGGGACTAATTTATATTAAATAATCTTCAAATTGTAATTAAATAGTACTCATTTGAAGTATCAGACGAGTACCGTCAGAGGAGTGAGGCCTTTCCCGTCACGAAGAGGCAGAACGTCGTTGGGCGGGTTGCCTAAATGCGCAGCGCCTCTGCGGGATTGCACCGTGCGAAGGACGAAGACGCCGGTGTGGAAGGGTGCAGCTGGGAGGACTTCCTTCCTGTCGTCGCCGGGGCTGTAGGGCAGCTCGCCTCGTCGCCGGCCACGTGCGCAGGAAGCGCTTTGCATTCTGGGTCGCGGCACGCACGTGTGTCTTGCCTCGCCCACACGCCATTGTCTCTCGGTGGAGGGAGGAATTCCAGCCCCTCCCCCTCCAAACCTCACTATCGTAGCTGGCGTCTCTCATTTCACCCTAAAACCGACGGCGATGAATAATGCATGACGCGAGTGGTGGCGGAAAAACGAGAAAGCATTCGTAGAAGAAAACAATGCTGATTTATGCTGATTTTTTGACGTTTCCTCGCTGTGTTATATTTGCCGTTTCTCCACACTTTTAGAATCAAACCTTTCAATAATGACACCATGTATGTCGTGTTTGGTTGATTCCTAATTACGATATGTATCACAACCGTTTCATACTTGCGTTAACGTTAAAGTACCTTCTTCTGGTTAAATTAAATTTAATTTATAAATTGTATTATATAATATGAACTAAAACAGTGAGAAAATAGGTGTGTCGGAAATGCCTAGTAAGAAATAGTTCTTACGGCAAAATATGATTAGGCTTCACTGAGTGCGCACGAATGCGGTGCTGTGCCCGATCTGGTGTAATTTTCTAGATTCCGTCGAGCTTTGTTTGCGCGAGGCGGAGGACTATCCTGGAATTAGAACTTCAGCAAGGCTTCAGAAAAGTTGGAAGTAACTGTGTGTGGACCATACTCACAACTGGCGTATTGCTTTGCAACCTAACCTACCACCAGGGCGACGTTCCGAAGCGCTACTTAAGCAAACGAACATAAAGAGCTGTGCAAAACTATAGCGTAAACTTGGTTTTGGAACGAGCGTAATGTAAATAGGATGCTGTGTTTACAAACGTTTGGTGTTTAGCAGCCAATGTCATTTTCAATACACATTTCGTACACAAACACACAATAAGCTACACTTAACATAACCTAACGGTAACCATTTTGTTCAATATTTCAGTAGTTTGTACAACATACCTTCTACGTAAATAAAGGCGAGAAGAAGGAAAGATTGAATGTGTAGGCTGCCACCAGCCAAGCGAAAGAAGCCCTAATAGTAGGGAAATATTAGGACCGTTAATTGCAAGTGTGTCTGTCCAGAAGACACCCAGTCTTATTTATGCATTTTCATAATATAAAATGTTGTATGTTATATTGTACGCGCACGTACAAAAATTCTTCGATGTGTCTAGGGCATGAACGTACGTGTATTTTGAGTGTTTTAGTAATGTCAATCAAATGCACGAAATGTTATTTTCCGTGTTAGTGACGTCCGGACATGCATCTCATAGCCGAGGCTACTGCGCGACGTAATGGAGTTTAAAAGTTTTGAAAACTGACTGCTGGTTTATAATGTTTTTTTTTGTACTCAGGATTAAGGAGGACAATCCTCGCCATGTTGGATTTATGAAATTCGCCACAACCTGTATTACATATTCTGTATTACATTTTACCGATCGACAGGGCACAGGGAATTAATTTGCACATTTGATAAAGTTTGTGTTGCTTTACTACTTTTATTTCTATCATTTCTACAATCGCCCCCTTAAAAAATATCGTTTACATCTTCCCGGTAGTTACTAGTTAAAAATTAATAAACGCAGTGAAGTTGTAACAATTGGAAAATGTCTAAGAAGCTATGAGTTTCGTTACGTCGTGGGAAAAAAATTTTGTTAAGGGCGTTGGCCACGAAAAAAATTATTTTATATTTTTACCACGTACTGTTTAGCTTTCAACTTGTAGACATTATCTGCGACTACTTTTACCTAGGATAAAATAAATTTTTAGACAGCACGGTTTTTGCAAAATTACATATCAAAGTTAACAAAAAATAAACCAAACTATTTGCAGAAACTTTAACAAGGGAAATTAAAAAGGTATTGTTGAAATTCATTTTAAGGTATTCTTAGCAATAGTTATTTTACAAAAATTCGCGGACTGTCACAAATCATATACAAAAATTGCCTTATTTTCAGCGATGTTTTGAAATTGCGAAAAACGTTCCCTTGTACGAGTTTATAGACGTCATTAAGTTACTCTTGGCAAGTTCTTCCAGCGTAAATCAGCACCCAGGACTCCACCACAGGAACAGAAGACTCATCAACAACTACATCAACATCTACATCAACATCATCATCTACATCAACAGAATAAATCAACAGAAGGTTTTTTTACCGGGGGGTACTCCCCTTTTTCCTTCTAACAACAATTCAACAAATCAAGACCCTTCAACACCAAATAGAACACCAAATTNAAGTAGTAAATTGGCCCTTTAGACACCAGTATAAACACTTTCTACCAAGCGGCAGCTTTGGTGCTTGTCAAGACTCATCAACAACTACATCAACATCATCATCTACATCAACAGAATAAATCAACAGAAGGTTTTTTTACCGGGGTGTACTCCCCTTTTTCCTTCTAACAACAATTCAACAAATCAAGACCCTTCAACACCAAATAGAACACCAAATTCAACAAGAAAATTAAGAACTAAGAAATAAATAAAATTTACCTTGCCAACTGAGTAATTGTAAACACTTTAGAACATTAAGACACTAGTAGAATCAAGCCTTCCATTAAATTTAAAAGTAAAACAAATTAAAAACTGGCATCTCAACAAAATACACATAGAACTAATTTTAAGGCCAGTATGCATTATGCTTGGAATGACTAATAATAATTAAAAAAATAGTATTGGGCAGCTTGTCTACTCCAGTACTTTGCGCGTGTGGTCGCCACGGCCATCTACTACATGGAGGAGGTGTGGCCATCAGGGCCACAGTTACTCCAAACAGCTGTTGGCTGTGCTGCCAGCTGGCGAGTATATTACCGGGCGCGCGCGACTGAGTTAGCGGTATTAGCGTCTGTTTCAGCTCTCTTCGCAATCGGCACGGCGTTGCCACATCGCGTTATAGCGTGGAATTAAATGCCTGCAGTTGAACGGCAGCTTCTACAATACTCGTTCACAACTAGCGCATGCGTCTGCGCGTATAAAGTGAGGTGGCTTTAGGGGTGACCATATTTCACTTTATAATGGTACGTTTTTTACGCTAGCCTTTCTGTGTAAACAAACCATCGGAAAGTGCAAACGTGGAAAATATTATTCCCGCCATAATTCTAAATAGTTGTGTTGCAGCCCACAAAGTTTTTTTTTTTTTTCTGTTTCTGGCATTGCCTTTCGTATCTACGAGTTATAAGTAAGTTTTCAAGCAGTCGCGAAATTGATTACTATATAATAGCAGCCACGTATACAAAAGTAACGTGTTAAGCAGGTGGAGATACATGAACGAAACGGCCAATACCACTCCAAGTCGCGATTCGGAAAATTAGTGTCGAGGTTATGCGTTCATCCATTCACGGACATTAATGATGCGAAACTTTAAAAAATCAGAGTAGCCAACACCCGAAAATCAAAACTCCCTCGCGTCCAAAAAGTTATTTCCTACTGACGTACTCTACTCTGATTGTAGGTACACCTCTTGTAGACAGCAGATTTTCTTTCGCTGTCTGTTTGCCAGTCGTACTAAGTTATTGTATGACATTTTTGATTGCAGTGCTCTTGGTGTTTATGGCATTTGCTAGGAGGCAAATGCCAAAAGACAGAAATTACAGAGAGAGAAAGAACTGCGTGATGTAACAGGACCGAGGCTTGTTGTCCCAGCTACAACGGAGCAGGCCGTTAGCGGCACACAAACGGTCGCCGCCATCCCCCATTGTTATCAGTATTTGGTAATGAACGCGCGCGCGCACACACACACACACACGCATGCGCGCGCAGGCGGTCGGTCACGCCCCGCCCCTGACGGCGGCATTGTCCCGTGAGCAGTGAGCGGTGACGTCATCCTCCTATTGTTGCGGCGGCGGGGCCGCGTCCGGTGCTGCGCTCTGCGTAGCTCGACGTCGTCGTTTCGAAACACTCCGATGTCGATATCGACGTGGTGTAATTGGGCTTGTTTGGAAATTACGGAAATCGACGGCAATATAGCGTAAATTCTGATGTAAAACATCGGCGGGCCTTTGATTCACGTTTTTCCTAGTTCAAATTAACCTAGGATAGTTGGTGATCCACGCGCGCCTGCGCAGTGTCCACAGACGCGACTCTCATCATACTGTACGCAGGGATGCCAACTTTCTTTCAGATCTGCCATAAGGGGCACTTCGACACACGACATCCGATTCCAATATAAAATAAAATAAAAAAAAGGTTAAACATTTATAAATACTATTTGTAATGTGTAAACATTATTAGTTTATATTAATAAAATGTTTCTCTGAAAATACAAGAGCAGAATATTAGTTGCAAGTAAGAAATTTACATTTGGCTAGTTTTTGGCTTCAGATAGCAGTTTTTCATAATTTTGTATTCTTCCAAAATATTTTGCCATTGAGTTAGAGCAGCAGCATAAACGTACATGCAATAGCGGAAGCGGTAAATTACTTGACACGGTGTTTATTATGTTCAGTTAATTTCCGAAGAATTATGAAATACGGGATACATGACGTCCTGTCCTGTGTTCATACGGGAAAATTATTTTGGCCTAGGGTTACGGGAAATCCTGTACAACACGGGGCTGTTAGCAACCCTAACCATAGTTGCCAACGCACGTTTACTGAAAATCAGCAAGGGCACTGCTATGAAAGTTATAATATAATACTATATCGCTAGAAAATATTTTGACATCGTCGCTAAATTGGCAGCACTGGCACCAACTGTTCGTGAACGCAGGCCGNCTATATCGCTAGAAAATATTTTGACATCGTCGCTAAATTGGCAGCACTGGCACCAACTGTTCGTGAACGCAGGCCGGCATAGTACCAGGCGCGTGTCATAGACTAACAGATGAGGTAGACCGCTTATTCGTCTTCTTCGAATGTACTCAACATTGACCTACCGCAAAGGAACACAACTCTCTAAGTCACATGGTCGACAGTGATGGACGTGTTTGTTTATTTTTTTAATTTTTTTTTTAGTTACAAGAACTATTATATTAATAAGATACCTTCACCAATTTGTATTTCATTTAACTNTTTTTTAATTTTTTTTTTAGTTACAAGAACTATTATATTAATAAGATACCTTCACCAATTTGTATTTCATTTAACTGCATTGCAAATAGGTTAGAGGAAGTGTAAAAATCAACTCATTGCTAACCAGTTTTCTAACCTCAATTCAACCCACGCCGTCTTCGCTAGTCGTGTTTGGCAGAAAAGCAGTTCAGTGTTGGGACACGGAGATCGGTCTACTTTTTTTTTTTTTTACTAACTANTAGTCGTGTTTGGCAGAAAAGCAGTTCAGTGTTGGGACACGGAGATCGGTCTACTTTTTTTTTTTTTTACTAACTTCTCTAAAACTAAGTGTTATGTGAGCCCGCGGTAGGGACGGGAGTTAAGTGCGTCTCAGGGCTAAGCCCCATACGCCTACAAGGAAGGGAGTATCATGCAAGGAGACATGCATCACGGTAAAGAGGGATTGGGCTGCCATGGGAACCTCCGTAAGTGTACTTATATCTAAACTACAGTTAGAAGAGAAAGGGAAAAACCGGCATAGTCACCGTAAAACCCCTTTCGACAGGAAAGAATTAAAAATTGNGTGCCTGTGTGTTGATGTCCGGGTGACGCAATACCGTTAATCGCGCTGTAGATGTCGTTTCAGTTCCCCTGCGGCCTGTGCAAGCGCCCACTTTCACCCACTCTATAGATATTATAATATTCGCTGGACTGTGAACGAGCCACGTTTCTTTGTCCTCGTTTCCGACTCATTACCAACCCATTTGCACCACTTAGTGCAATCTGAATTTTAATCGCCGTTCATTTCTGGATAATTAAAACTGTAATTTTGAGGGGGAAAAGTGTTTGGAAATCTAAGACTGAATTAATTCGTCGATTCCGGGTTTGTTGGTTCCCGGTTCGTGCCTGGCGCCACGTTATGAAACTGTTCTTATGTGCCCGAGCTGTCGAACCTTACCTGCTACTTTCCACCAACCTGCTACGTCTTGGCCGTTACGAAATGCGCGTTAAGGCGTGTCTGTACAACTCCCCTGCCTACTTTCTTCAGAAAGTTTTGCAAGACGTTTTATACGGATGGACTCTGAATTTTAGTATCTGAAAATTTTTTCAGGTTGTGAAAATAATCGGTGATCGATGATTTCGTCGACTTTAGGCCTATTAAGTAACAGGCACGGTTAACTGGTAACTTGAAAGATAATTTGCACGGAACGGTAAAATGCAGGGATTGGTGTGGTTACAGATGTCCGTTTTCGGTGTCGCATAGTTTACTGGACAAGATAGGTTCCACTGTATCGGATCAAGTGCGAATACTTAATGGGCGTAAACGTTCGTGAGACGTCGAAACAGTGTAACTAACTGAACACGCTGTTAGTAACGTGACTTTAGTCCATTCACGATTACTTCGAACTTTTCTCAAGCTCTGCGAAAGCTCTGCTTCTAGGATGTTCCTCCGCTTAACGAAATCTACAAAATTCCGTCAAAGTGACAATACACCGCGTTCGTGCGCACTTATTTTAATGATGTTTTACGTAAGATCTATTTCTTACTACCAACAAACCTATTTCCTCTCCGGTTTTATTCATATTCATAATAAGTTAAATATAATTTATTGGTAAAATGTAATTAAAAGTTCAATTTAACCAAAAAAAGGACACTTTTTATTTTATCAGACGTATAAGATGCTTTTGATACATGACATAATGACATAATGACATAATGGGAAACAACCAACACCTTCATGTATTGGGGGATTTATCAAACGCCTGATTCGAGTTAAGTTCCGTTGTCCAAGTTCAAGCATAGTTCGCACATTGGATTGAGTGCGAGGTAAAGTTAAACTTTCCAGGCGAGAATTCGATCCACTTTCAACATAACGCACAGGTAACGTAGTGTCAGACACAGAAACAACGTTTCTTTTGTATTTTAATTTTTATCTCTACCAATTTCCGCCAGGGCTGTATTTTGTGTTTTGGTTTATAATTACAACAAACGTTAAGTGTTTTTCTGCGAGCTGAATGACAAACGATTTGAAAAAAACTCCGAACGTAAGGAACCTTCCCCCGCCATATTGGATTTTTTGTTTTTCTAACTTGTTTATATTGTTAAAAAGAAAATTCCGAAAGTGCCCCTCTAACCAACCAACTATTGCCCTTACACAGCATCACAGGCATAACGACTTAACTACCTACGAATTCGTATTAAAGCCACAATATTAATCCTGCAAGAACTTGCCAAAATCAACGTTGTGACGTAAATACGAGTTCGCAGTTCAGTCCGGGGGGCCGCGGTGGTGTAGTGGTCAGACTGCTCGCCTCCCACTTGGGGCGAACTGGGTTCGATTCCGGACGGGGTCGCCCCCCGGTTTTCGCAAGTGGGAATCGTGCCTGACGATGCTTGCTGGTCAGCGGGTTTTCTAGGGGAACTCCCGTGTTCCCCCGCCCTTTCATTCTGGCACTGCTCCGTACTCGCCCCACTTCTCCACCATCTCTCGAGACCTCGATGTTAAGAGCCGCCCAAATCTCTGCACTCCCATCCTAGAACAGCCGTCACGTCTGTATCGCTGTGCAAGGTCAAGAACTAGTTCGGCACAGGGGTGCTTTCGGAATTTTTTTTAAACACAAAAAAAAAAGAAGAGAAAAACCAACAATACGATATGGTAGGGAAAGGTTTACCATAAAGAAAATATATTGGCAAAAATAAGCAATCATGCAGATGAGAGTTGAAGTTGTTATTGGCGCATATATATGTTTTTATTAAACAACATTACATTGCCGTTGAAATGTATACAAATGTACACGTGCCTTTCCCAGATCCCAGCTGCAGCATATTTGGTTAGCATTGCATTACGATTTATCACAAATGACCTCTTCTTACCTCCAATGTAATAATAGCTAATAATTAAAAAAAAAAATTGACTTAGAGTTAACACTAAGTTAACGCAACGAGCTCCATGTTAACTTCAGTATGAATCCGTGTGCCGTTACCGAAATTTTGATGCTTTAACTTTGTACCCCAAGTTTTTATTTTGTGCATGGTCCATGGCGTGTGACCCTCGCGGTGTCTGCCGAGGAGATCTTCGTTCGGGTCGACGGCCCGAGAACGTTACGTTTCCGAAGTTTCAGCCGCCTGTTGTTGACCTCCGAGGAGAGATTTTTGCACGTAGCCGGCAATTCCGCTGCTGATGTTCCTCGCCGGCCAGAGTTCGAGGCGCTCCCGCTGAATGATTGGCCGACCTGCCGGAAGCCGTCCGACGCCATTTATTGTACTGCACGAGGCGGCCCGTTGCCACCTGCCGGGAGAGAAGAAAGGCGAAGAAGCAGGAAGAGATCGTGCGGCTGCTTTTTATCGCCTGCGCAGGCGCCGAGCGGCAGTCGGGGTTTGCAGAGCCGGGTCCGTCCCGTTCTCCAGGCACCGCTGCCGCCGAACGTACGAGGATTGTCGTACCTGCACTAGGGATTTAGAGTTCATGTACGACAGGGGCCGAACGTACGAGGATTTCCGTACCTGCACTAGGGATTTAGAGTTTATGTACGACCGGGCTATTCAATCAGCGTTTGAATACAATTACCTGAGTTAACGTCAACTGTACCTTCATTAGTGCAACACTTGTAATAGAATTATATTGTTACATTGAATGCCTGAGGGGCGTATCTGAGTTCGTAAGAGATGGAGGTCTTAATAAAAATCTAAGAACTAAATTCAATAATTATATTTATTCTCAATGCTACACACCGTCAAACATCTGTTATTCACCAGTCTGAGCGTCCTATTCTCTTATTATTCTTATTGAGCGCAATATTTAATTACCATATCCATTTCAATTAAAGTCTTTATCACAGTTTTTACTCTTGCTTATGTCCCGTAAAAGGATCCAATTATTTTCACACATTTAGTTTAAAAACTGTTTCTTTCCATCGTCCCGAATGTCTTTTCACTCACGCATCCAGTCCACAGTCCCGCAGATCACTTCACTGCACACAAGCTCGCCGACGCACTCTCGCAGATCGCTGCAGTCGTCCCTCGCCGCGTAAGGTCGCGCGAGACGCCAAACTCTCGGCTCTTTATCGCTGCCTCCCCAGAGGCCCGCACGTGGTATTTATACTTGAGTTAGGTGCCGTCTAGAACGTTCTCGGCAATCCAAGTTGTTCTGGGAAAGATAACGGTGATGGCTACGACATTCCTGCGTGATAAACTGAGAAATATGAGCTTCCCAGGGTCAGCGAGGCGCGAGCTGCGATAAGTTTATCGGCGCGTGCGGCGGCGTCCTTTATGATAGGCCGCTCGCTTCGTCTTACGTTACAAACTTGACCTCCAGCTCTCGGCGCCTTTCCACGCGAAGGAAACACCGGGCAGCGACATGCAACAATATATAATTTAATTTGTTACATCTTCCCGAAAATATACTGTTTATAAATGAGCCGTGACTTTTTAGTATGAGAGTATTACCCGTCAAGCTGTGTAACTATTTGTAAGTAGCCTGATGGTAAACTAGTAGAACAGTTCTGGTGTACGATATATTAGGGGTAACGAGTTAAACAGTATTTTTTTTATGAAATTTCATATCCAGCAGTTTAACGAAAACGGAGACATTCTGTATTAGCAAACATTTTGAGGTTTTTCAGAATAAAATCTGCTGCGGGCAATCTGGATGGCTGAGGGGATATTCATAAAACAAATTGTATTTATGGGACTCATCGAGCGCATGTGTATAATAGAATATTAAGAGGCGCAAGAATTTTCTATATAGATTTAGGAAAAGTTTGCTTTTCAGGATTTATATGAGATATATCGATTTTCACAGACGCCTTCATTAAGAGGTTATCCAGAGGTTGGTCAGTTGGGGATTAAGAATAGTGACCATGTGGCGAAAACATAATACATTTCTAATGATCCACCGCCTTGCGGTGCCTGGTTCACGAACAGAGCACATGTGGTTCAGAGTGGCGGATCTAGACACACGGTAAGGAGGGCGCTACGTGAAAGGAGTGACTGGTTCATGAACAGAGCACATGTGGTACACAGATGCGTATGTAGACACACTAAGGAGGGGGCCACGCGAAGAGGGTACACCGTACATTACGATCAAACTTTGTGCTGACCAGTGTGCGTTTAGCTTTAATTTCACGTAGAAATTTCAATACCTGGTGGGTAGTCTATCTAAATGCTTTTTAATTAACGTATAAACACTGCACTGTTAACAACGCGCCTATTTTAGGAATTACATTTTATCCATTTTAAAATCAAGTTCCAAGGGAGGCGTTAAAGCTCCCGTAGCCCCCCCCCCTGGCCATGCCGTTGGGCATGCAGAGGACCCTTACTGGGAATCTGAGAGACGTCCAGCCAGCAAGGCAAAAAAACTATTCGATGGACCAGTAGTTAAAATTTATTGATAGTGGAGCCTATGATCTCCTCTGTCTGCATCTCCTAGAGAAGTACGTAGTTGCAGAGAAGGGCGTCTCCTTAATTTTATTGATCTTTGGAAGCCATTGACCATTTCAATGAACTTGGAATATGTAATTCCTGTGAGAGAGAGTGAGTTTCAGTGTGGTTATTATATATATATATATATATATATATATATATATATATATACCTATATAATTTTTTTGTCTTGAAATATTAATTTGGTTTAAATTGGTTGCCATATACTTGAGGTGTGTGACATTTGCCATTATTTACGGTAGCTAGTTTTAATTCGAATACGCATAACGCTTTTTGTCCAAGCATTTTGGTAAAATTACCTTAGAATAAAATGATTCTCCTTTTCAAGTCCGCTTTATGTTCTTAAATGGCTTTATCTGAATGCCTACGCATAGGGCGTATGTCATATTGCTGATCTGAATTTGTGTTGACCGAGTAGTTTTTTGTGTAAACCATTGTTTTCGCACGATGACAAAAATTACACATTATTTTTAAAACAAAATGTACAAGGATTTCTATGTCTGGTTTTTTCGAATTTTCTAAAAGCGCAGGAACTGCTCTCTAGAGGTTTGGCAACACTGCCTCGTATTTTGCTACCCGCGGAACCAGGCCACAGAAATCGCCGTGAGTATCGAAACTCTTGCCAACCCAATTTTTTCCCCCCCTCCGAGGTTACGCTTTCGAGGGTAAAAAAAAAAAAATAATAGGTGGCACTAAAGTTTCGCCTGTTAGCGTGCTGTGTCACCGCGCGGGGGGTTTGTATTTTCCTTTGCTGCTTAGCAAAAGCCGGGCAGAGCGAGTTACACGCTGTTTTAAAGGAACTGCTCGTTGGCGTCTCGAACACTTGTCTGGCGTTCTCTCGAGAATACGTTCTCGTTGAACCGCCGATTGTCATGCCTGACGTTCATTTGTGTCGCCGCGGACCCGAAAGAACGTGGACACGCTTTGTCGCGGCGACTTTCCGTGAGAAATATTTGAATACGGTTCTGTAGCGAATGTCAGGTGTCGTGCAACAACTGGCCTTGAGTGGTATCTGTATCTGGCGTGGTGTTGCGCCGAAGCAGATAAAAAACTTGTCGTTTTCTTAGTCATTTCTTTAACTAAACCTTGGAAAAGNCTTACTTGCGTTATTATTGTGTTTGTGGCTAGGTTAACGGTGACATTTTAACATACTATAAGTTATCATTTTTGGTGATAATTTTGTTTGCAGGTGTTAAATATGTAAGTGTACCCCCCCCCCCCCTCAGTTGAATTCATTAATTTTTTTTTTAACGCTTACCAAAGTCGTACGTACGATTATTACACATGGAGTTCATCAGTACATAGTTCATGTGAGGTCAAAACGTTATTTCAATTCCTCTTCTATGTTTTTTAAGTTAACGAAGTTAAAAATTACCGACTGGGGAAATATTTTTAAAACATCATTCGCTTCGATTTGTGGCTTCTCAACGTGGGTTCTGCCTTGGCTGATAAAATAACCTTCTCGTGAGCCATCGAGTCGTATAACGTTAGTACGACGAGGATGGTGTGGATTTTTATGAAGTGGTATGCTACGCCGTAAGTTAGCCTGCTGCAAAATAACTTAATACTGGAAATTGAGCAAAGAAAATATCATTTTTATAAATGTGTTTAACATGTAAAATAAAGAAAAAACCATTTTAGTGATGCCACGCTAGCGCCATCTTATGTATTTCGAATGTTACGGGTTCGGTCCTGGACGACTTCTGCGTAAGGTTTTTGCCATTTGACTTACAATCCATGCATCCATAGTACAAACAAATATCGATACAGCTCCTCTGTGTCTCTTCTCACAATTTGCGTGACCACTTAACTGGTGACTCGTAACTACTCAAGAGTTGTTGGCAAATAGTGAGTATTCAAATAGAAGTAATCAACAAAGTACAAAACAATGTGCAATGAGTGTTTATTGCCATATTGTTGCATGCCAGACAGAAGTCATTTGTTTACTTTGTCTTCGCGTGAAACGTTTCCAATTGTTTACAGTCTTTAATGGGACATATATTCGGTACTTTTATGTACAGCGTCTATTATTACTTGATCGATAAATAATATGTCGTTTATATCCCATTCAAAAGGCTTAAAAATTATGCCTGTTATAATTTTACGAGGAAAAATAATGTTACATGCGTTTTACTCGTTTTATGGTCGCAGAGAAAATTTGCGCACTGCGGTGAATTCCAGGCGGACAAATCCTCGCATCGATCGAGAATAGGCCTCGGAAATCTTGGAATTCCACTCTTCACTGCGCGGTTATTCATAGGGGCTTTCCGTTCTTCTTGGCAGCTTTGTTTGTTGACAGTTGCAGCGCGGGGTTTGGCTGAACGCCTGGTCGACTTGCGAGCTGTATCTCGGGCTGGAGTTGGCTCGTCGTCGTTTTCCGAAGAGTGTTTCGCCAGCCACTTGGCCCGGCTGCCAGGCGTCGCAGCGTCGACAGCAGGCGTGCTTTGCGACCTTCCTCGTCGACCGTCGTCAGCTCAGATCCCAGGAATGTAAACTGGGAATATCCCGCATTGCTAGGGACCTGCGAAATTCGCGTTGTTTTATGGGCTCAGACTAAACCCCCAAAAACTCTGTGTGCTCGTTTCACGTCTGCCATCGGCTGACAACTTGTGAGGCGCGTCCCAGCGGCGCTTTCAGCCAAAATGAAGGCGCATAGGTCGATCAACCAATCTCCAGTAAAACGTTCGCGCAGGTAAATGACGCCTTATGGTTGCCAGCAGCCAATGGAAACACGAGTTACGCTCAATGGAAACACGAGTTACGCTCAAGCAGGTACAGGGCAGTGAAGTGTAACGTGTTAATAAAGAATAACGTAACGAATTTTGCGCGAGTCTATAGTCTGTTCGCGGCTTCTTCACACCCCGTGCATGACCTGCTAGGGTGTTTCCGAAACACGTCTTGTATCACAAGCGTTTTATACTTGTGTTAGCACTGTCCCTTTGGTGTAGTTTTGTAGACTTAGTTAAGCTTTGTTTGCACGAGGCAAGTTCCCGGTGGAACCGGCGTTTTCCTCGCCAGACCTCCCCTCCTGGTGGCCGATACCTATTAAAAGGTCATACCAGGAGCACCGACTTTCTACTTTTACTTTAAAACTCCCACAAACAAATAGCTAAATCGGCTTATTTTGTATCGCAGGGTAACACCGGGAACTTGAGTTTTTTGAAATCCGCCACGCTGGGCCGAACAGAATCTAATTTGAAAAACCTATGAATTTAAGCGTACATACCTAACGCGAACAACGCGAGTTCTTCTTTCACGTGAAATTAAGCATGGCGGCACACCCTTAACACGGCTCAGGCACACCCTTAACACGGCTCAGGCACACCCTTAACACAAAACACGGCTCAGTGCGCTCGAGTGAGGACTGGTCTTAGATTTGGGGGACAACCGGTAAACCAGGATTGTTCCCCGCCTCCTCGCCCTACGAACGCAAGGAGCATGATTCTATTCAACACTGCAAACTTCCCGAGCCGTCGTGAGGCAGAGGAATATCCTGGAAGTAGAACTTGAGCAGGGCTTCAGGAAAGTTGGAGGTAACCGTGAATGGACTTGACTTAATTGCCTTCCCGCTCCGCCGTTGCGCCTGCACTCGCACGCAGGCGACACAGAACAGCGCTACGGCTGCTGGGAGATGTCTCAAACTTGAATTCGTTAAGAGGAACTGCAAACTCGTCAGTGAGACTGCGAGACGGTGGACACCTCTCCCCCTCTTTCGGGAAAAGAGATGAAAACAAAATACACTCATGTGTCGATATTCTGTTTTATTAGTTGTCTGCCACTCTTTTGAGACTGTCCTCAGCGGTGATGTTTTCTCCAACCAAACTACTGAGCCTAATATAAATATAAACTGCATGCAACGTAGATACTAAACATAACATAAATAAATAGTAATAAAAATGATACATTTATATATTATCAGTCCCTAGCATTAGTTTTATCATTCCTTGTCATCCGTCTCTCTCTTTTCTGCGTCTTGTATTTCCATTACTCTTGTTATGTTNAGCATTAGTTTTATCATTCCTTGTCATCCGTCTCTCTCTTTTCTGCGTCTTGTATTTCCATTACTCTTGTTATGTTCTTCCTGTTAGTCCTTTGCCCTTGATATCTCACTTCATTACCTTATATTTTTCTCTCTTTAATTTTTTTTTTGTAAATCCTCTGAAAGACGTCGGGGAAAACACAGTTTATGCTCTGAATGCATATGCAATAAGCTGAGANACTTCCTGTTAGTCCTTTGCCCTTGATCTCTCACTTCATTACCTTATATTTTTCTCTCTTTAATTTTTTTTTGTAAATCCTCTGAAAGACGTCGGGGAAAACACAGTTTATGCTCTGAATGCATATGCAATAAGCTGAGATATCATTTTATCTACTGTCGCTCCAGTCGCTATTTCAGATAATGACGTTATACGATAAGTCTATGCATAATGGATCATTTTAACGACTGATTTTAGATCGAATGTGAGAAATTTAAAATGCTTACTCTAACATTTTCATAAACAATCAGCAATGAACTAATTATGTTTCAATACAATGTTACAAAACATATTGCACTTTAGCTTCCTTAAGAAATTAAAAAAAAAAAAATATAGAAAAACTATATGTAAGATTATCTATAAAAACTACTTAAAACATTTTCTTTCATATCGCTTCTTCTCGGTAATGCCTTGCATAGACTTATCCCCAACGATAAGTATGAGGCGTGTAGAGTGTCATCTTTCTCATCTACAAAGAATGACGGCGTGCAGTTTCAAAAACACACTGATATCGGCAGCAGTTGAGCCACTCTTGCTCTCATGCGCTGTATCCGTGTTATTGTGAGCTCTCAATGTATCGTCAGATTGTCAATTGAAGGTGGGTAAAACCAACTGGGTTGTGCGCCAAAGTCAAAAGGTCTTGGAGAGCACATTATAATAGTTTAATTTTTCATCTTCGTAGCCCTGAAAGGTTTTTTCTTTATCTCGAAAATGATTGCCATCTGGTTCGTTTTGTGGGTTTAAAATAAATCTTACAGCCGCAGGTAGCATAAAAGGCGGTGCGGTGATTGAAGGCGCTCCCATTCAGATTGCATGTCGTTCCACGTCGTTAAAAATTCATTACGCCGTGTAAATAAAGGACGTCGATTTATATGTCGCGCTCCCGTTCACGAACCGCCTAGACAACTCCCAAGACTTGCAGAGTGACGTAATTGTGAATGCCTGCGGTAGATAATCGAGGCCTTGACCTCCAGCACCCCAGTCGCTCATCGGCGCGCGGGCGGCCGACAACTGTACCCATCCTGAGACGGTTCTCTGGCCAAGGTCGCGCGTCTTCGTCTTTCACTAGGACGTATTTCTGCAACACGGCGACGAGAGAGTTGCATATTTCCCTTCGCATTCTCAACCTCGACTGTTTCTACTGGAATTAATCAACGTTAACCGCTGAAGCGCCAAAATATAAAGGGGTCTGCATCAGCTGCCAGTTTAGGAAATTATTCTGCGGGTTGCTGCGCTTAGGCCTCAGTGCGCCTCTTACGCTTACTGTGGCGTATTTACTGAACTGTAGCAAAAAAAAAAGCATGTTTATAAAAATTAATCTTAAGACAGTGGTTGATCTAGAGACCCATTTGGGGGGGGGGGGGCTATTTGAGGTGTGGAACTCTGTGCATTACGTTCATACCACATGTTTACTAGTATGTATTAAGTTTTATAGTATTACATATGAATGTTAGTACTTACAGGATAGGCTATATATGTGTGCATGTATGTGTGTGTGTGCTTTTTTTTAAATTTTACTGTTTACCGTACACCGTAAGACAGGGTTACTTTAGACCTTGGGGGTGACCTTTAGTTTGCACCTTTGGCCCAAATATTGGAAAGTGATATTTGCATTTGTAACAATTAGAAATGAAAATTTTCATTCTCTTGCTGCTCTCTGATAACTGAAGCACAAAACAGGATAAATCACGTTTGTTTATAACAGTCAAATAAATATGCTTACCTAAAATTTGCGCCAAAGTCACTAAGTCTTACGGTAGGTGTATATGCATTAGTACTGCATTATTAGCAATGTACTTGGTTTAAAGAATAATTTCATTTTATCCCGTGTGAAATCAAGCTCCAAAATGGGGCGGAGAGGGGGGAAGAAGGTTGTAGCCCCCCCCCCACCTCTATGTAACCCCTTGGATTCGCCATTGAACTGGGATGATATTTGTGAATAGAGCGATTAAAATATATAAAGTATATTTAACGTGCATGTCATGAAGTTCAGTATTATCAGCCGTGTAGTAAGCACAGGACGGCCATCGCAGCTTCTCCCCTCCCCCCTTTTTTTTCTGATTCCGCTAAGGGTGGACCTACCTATGAAACAGCGAGCATAACCTGTCTTATACGAAGCTACTTTTTTTTATGTTAAAAGTTTTTTTCGTTTTCTCTCAATCAGTATTCTGGCATCTACGACAAACTGTAAAACCCTTCTTGCGCAAGAGTGACTGAGAAGTCTTGTGGCCAGACATCAGAGCAAAGGGGGTAGAAGAGAGGCTTTAAGAATAAACTAATCTAATCAGACATTTTTCTTAAACGTTCTTGTCCCAGATGGCGTAAGAGTATTTTTTTATAAGCTTTTTGTGTTTCATAAACTGAAGTTCCATATAATTGTCTCCCCGACTTAATTGCAAACGTTTGCGATTTTCATATGAAACGCCTGTATTTTCAAAAATGTTTAATTTGCTTTGTAGAAAGTACTTTCCTGGACTAGGTAGACAGCAAATATTTCTCGTCTGTGAGTATAAGTAATTTGTAATTAATTTAAAAAAAAGATAATGTGAATTTAAAAGTTGCTGTCCTAGAGGTTTTCCACAAGTCAATAGAAATTCGTTCACTTTTAAGATAGTAATTCTAATAGCTCTTAAAGCAACCATAGTCAGTTGGGGGACAGGATTGTTTTGTCACTGGCAATCGGCGACTTCAAATACGCTACAGAATGTCAGAGTTGACGTTCCTTGCACTTGATGGTATCCAATACGCACGTAAACACAAGGCAATTTATTATGCTGTAAATGTCACTTCTCGTTAATTTTTTTTTGGTGCATCCATGCACAAAGCAATGTTTTACTATTTCCAACACCACAATCGCTGCTGTTAAAACGCCCGATAGCTTACCGTTAATTACCAAGCTCATTACTAGTATCTGCCAGTCAGCAGTTTTAGATGAGAGTTATAAGTATTCTACACTGAAGAGCCAAAAAAAAAAAAACTGGCACACCTGCCTAATATCGTGTGGGGCCCCCGGAGCACGTAGAAGTGCCGCAAGACGACGTGGCATGGACTCGACTAATGTCTGAAGGTATTCAGGAGGCATTGAAATCTGCGCCAATTTGAGAAAGGGTTGCACGTCTGTCACGTTTAATGATTCTCGTCAGTAGTCGTTTGTCCCGTTCTTTCACGATCTTTTTTCCGGCCGCAGCGATGTCGAAGATGTGATGTTTTACCGGATTCCCGATATTCACGGTACACTCGTGAAATGGTCGTACGCGAACATCCAAATGTTATCGCTACCTCGGAGATGCTACGTCCCATCTCTCGTGCGCCGACTATAACACCCAGTTCAAACTCACTTGAATCTTGATAACCTGCCATTGTAGCAGCAGTAACCGATCTAGCTGCCGACCGCATCGCGTTACTCTGATTAGTTCCATACCTCTGTTATTTGCATACGCACGCCTATACCAGTTGTTTTGGCTCTTAAGTCTATGTGTATGTTAAGTTAATGAACATCTAGAACAGTGTAGGTTAACGGGTTGGTGCTTGATCAGTGCCTCTGTGGAACTTTCCGCCGTAATTACTCGTATGGTTGGATTGACGTGAAGTAAGTTCTGTTGGTGTACGCTGTGTTAGTCGTGTATCGCAAGTTAGTGTAATTTGCCTGCATTATGTCCTTTGTTGNTAAGTTCTGTTGGTGTACGCTGTGTTAGTCGTGTATCGCAAGTTAGTGTAATTTGCCTGCATTATGTCCTTTGTTGTATTAGTGTAGTTTTGTTAACCGCGTTTCGCCAGAAGTGCGTCGAAATTAGCAAGTGGTAGCGCCTGCTGGTTAAAAAAAACCTATTGGAAATTAAGTTTTACCATTTTGTAATTGAGAAAGCAACACAACAAATTACTGCCGTTGTTGAATGTGGTGTGGATGCATTTTGAGTCTCGCTTTTCGATAGACAAATGTTTCTTCATGACTAAATATTTGGATGTCTGTAGAATTTAAAAAATACCACATTCATATATACAATTTCCCCCACTTTCCTACTGATTTCGTATATCGGTCTTAATGAAATCGTACGGATATGTCCTGGTTCAATTGGAAAATTGAACTTGGTACTTGAACCAGAAAAACTTGATTCACAGGTTTCCAAATGTCCGCTTGTCAAGCAAGGGAAAAGATGAGCATCTCCGTAAGTATTTTGTTATTGAAATACAGCGACAGAAAAATTTATTCACACGAAAGAATTACAATCACAGAATACTGATCAGGACCACAACATACGACAGTTATGGAACAACTCACCGACAAAAAAGTTTGCGTTNTAAGTTCTGTTGGTGTACGCTGTGTTAGTCGTGTATCGCAAGTTACTGTAATTTGCCTGCATTATGTCCTTTGTTATATTAGTGTAGTTTTGTTAACCGCGTTTCGCCAGAAGTGCGTCGAAATTAGCAAGTGGTAGCGCCTGCTGGTTAAAAAAAAACCTATTGGAAATTAAGTTTTACCATTTTGTAATTGAGAAAGCAACACAACAAATTACTGCCGTCGTTGAATGTGGTGTGGATGCATTTTGAGTCTCGCTTTTCGATAGACAAATGTTTCTTCATGACTAAATATTTGGATGTCTGTAGAATTTAAAAAATACCACATTCATATATACCATTTCCCCCACTTTCCTACTGATTTCGTATATCGGTCTTAATGAAATCGTACGGATATGTCCTGGTTCAATTGGAAAATTGAACTTGGTACTTGAACCAGAAAAATTTGATTCACAGGTTTCCAAATGTCCGCTTGTCAAGCAAGGGAAAAGATGAGCATCTCCGTAAGTATTTTGTTATTGAAATACAGCGACAGAAAAATTTATTCACACGAAAGAACTACAATCACAGAATACTGATCAGGACCACAACATACGACAGTTATGGAACAACTCACCGACAAAAAAGTTTGCGTTNTACAATCACAGAATACTGATCAGGACCACAACATACGACAGTTATGGAACAACTCACCGACAAAAAAGTTTGCGTTCTTGTACTTACACTCTTTTCGAAGGTTCAGGGGGGTAATAGTATTCTTTAATTTTCTAAAGAGGTCCTTTGTGACGAGACGTACGTATAGGCAAGGACACACTCTGCTCCGAATGTATGTTAGTATGTGCTTGAATGTTGAGTAGTTCGCACCCATACAGGTTACTGGTTCATAAAGAAACACCGCAAGCATTGGCGAGTACCATGGGACGTAAAGGAAAGGAGGCGACGACATTAGCAGCGAGACAAATCATCGGCGATCTGTATATTAAACAAAAATGTTACATTGAAGTTGCTAAAATTTTCAATTGGGGTTATTGCTCAAAGATGCGACAACTGGGCGACCATCTAAACTAGACAGCAGAAAGTAAATAAAATGATCAGGATCGTAAGAAGGAATTCTAGGGATTACGGCAACACAAAAGTCTGCCGAATTGCAAGGACACTAAGGAAAAGACGTCTATCCCCGCACCATTCGGAGAGTTCTGAACAGATACCGTGCGTGCACATATGCTTAGAAAGAATCCACGTGTGAGGTGCAGCGGTGGCGTAGTGTCCAGGGCGCTCGCCTCCCACCACGGCGATCCGGGTTCGATCCCCGGCGGGTTCACTCCCGGATTTTCGCAAGTGGGAATCGTGATGGACGATGCCGCTTGCCGTTTCCCCCGCCCTTGCATTCCAGCGCCGCTCCATTCTAGGGTCTCATAATGCCCGGGGATGACGGTCACCTACGAGTCCCAGCTGGAAAAACCGTCACTCGGAGGGTGTTGCCTTGCCCTGGGTGCACTCCCCACACGCCATTATTATTATTAACACACACAAACTTATTCAGATTGCCATTTCGTACGTAGCCAATGACTCTCTTGAGTTGTGCTGGATCACTGGTTCCTGGCGCGTATAGTCGCAAGAATAGTTGTGCAAGTTTTCTNTATATTTTAGGTAAATCAAGTTTTAATTTTGTACCCGTGCACAAAAAAATGAAATATCTAATACCAAAGCCAATTTCTTTCAATGTTGGAGTTCATTTTGTGGCCAGAAGTCACCGGACTCCCATCGTAGCTCATTACGACGGCACACACGTGTATTGTGTTTAAGCGTTAGAGCTGTCACTTATGTACTGCCACACTAGACAGGGTCTCCTGTAGCAAATGAGCGTGCGGTTCCTTTTGGCCAAACAGTGTATTGCGAGGGTGCTTAAGTAAATCGTTTTGTGCTACAGTAAGTACACGCCATGGATAATACTTTGCCAATATTTATTTGCTTTGTAAAGATTATTACGACTCAGATATGTCTCGATTTTGATGTGATTATCAAGTATATTGTCACAATAATGACATTAAAAAAAAATCGTTTAAATTACAGAGTTGATGAAGGAAGTGGAAAGTGTTGCGCTCTGCTATCTGGTAGGCTGGCGGAAGTACCTGGGTGGAAAAGTACCATCGCGATGGTGGCGGCTCAGTAGTACTCGTCGCACTGGGAGCGATGGCTGGAAAATTGACTCTCCACGGCTTTGTTTTTATTGGCAGGTTCTTGCGAGCGCCAAACTGCCTGGTAGCGCCACTTTCTACTCGCCTCGCCCAATCAGTTACTGTTGTTTGCTTCCTGGGAGTTATTTTGTGCTTCCCATTCCTTCTGAACTCTGCTTTTTGTTCCCGTCTCTGATTCACGCGGATAACCCTGGCGGGACATGGCTGTTGTTGCAGGAAGATATTCCCTTTAAATTGGCATTGGGAAGATTTTATTGGGGCGTGCAATTGAAGAACACCGCAAAAAGATAAGTCTGAAGTGTACAATGCACCAAGACAGTTTTTTGTTTTTACAAAAGCCGCTCTGTGCATCAATCATTTTGCAAAAATTGTGTAAAATTCCCCGGTTTCACTTCTTGGTTGATTTTCTGTAACAGTTTTCGTTTTCCCGAGTCGTGTTGAACTGTATTTTGTTAGTGTGTTCTAGATTCCTTGTTGAAATGGGGGAGATAGTGAACCCAGTTTATGCATAGACAAGTATCGAAGTTGAATTNTGTGTTCTAGATTCCTTGTTGAAATGGGGGAGATAGTGAACCCAGTTTATGCATAGACAAGTATCGAAGTTGAATGGAAATTAAATAGCAAAGTGACGTATTAGAGCACCAGAAAAGTGAGTTTTTTTCTTTTAATGCTTTTACATAACCTTCGTACCATAGGTGGTAATATGCGTTTCAACAACACAGAACACAAGTACTTTTTTTTTTTGCCAAATCTGTGTGTGTGTGTGTATATATATATATAGTGTCCGTTTGTTCGGACGCGTGTAACTCCCGAAAAAATCAACCAATTTTCATTCTGTTTTTTTTATAAACCTTCCTTTCGTTCCCACGAGTGTTTGTACACCTTACTTTTTTGTCTGTATTACCTGCAAAGGTACTAAAATCTGCCAAAAAAAACTCATTTTTACCATGTGCTTTCGCTTCAGGAAGCGCCTTTGTTGACAGCTGTCTGTTTGAACATTTCAGTTCTCTCAATGTTTTTTTTTTTACATATATACATGCACTTCTTTCAATTAATTTCACAGAAATGAATAGAATCAAAATCTTTTATGCCACCGTAACGCGTGGCCGGGTAAGCTAGTAAGAAATAAAAAGACAAATGTCTCGCTGTTCTCATAACCGCACGGTTGTGTCTAGATCCTCGTCAACCATCCCCATGGAGGGGGTTGACAGTTCAGTCTTTAGCTTACAGCAGAATACTCGTGACTCAAAGCATCCACTCCACAGGGAAGTGACAGTCGCAAACTGAAATTAAAACTAGCTGGTTTGCTCATTGACTCCGGTTTCGCGACTTTGAGAATGATTAATAGTCCGTCAGTTGCCCAAGGACTCTTAATATTATTCACCAAGATCACGTGCACTGCATTAGTTTATTGGTTTTCCCATGAAATGATGAACGCAATCGTAGTCTGTTTTCTTCGCTAAAAGGATACACTCCTCGTACTTCGTTTGCACTAGACTGTCAAGACATCTTGCATATTAGCAATACTGTGTCGGAGCTCTTTAGCGCAGCATTTTCATAATTTTTTGAAAACTTACTACCAAGCTTTATACGAAACTTTGATAGGCGACCACGGTAATCTGTGCCACAGGATTCCCACCAATATATATATATATATTTTTTTTTTTACGTGCGGTTGCTCTTTGCGCAGACGCCAAAATACTTTCCTTGCACGTAGAGACGATGGAGTATTTTATGTACTCATTTGAGTCTCTCACTGAAACTACCTGCCGCAAGAACAGAGCTTATAACAGATTTTTTTTAATGATTAATATTTTGTATTGTAATGTTTATTTCGATTTGACGTGATTTCACATTATGAAAGCAACTTTGGAAATTTAGTTATTTAAGGTGCCGTGTTGTCCGTGTAAGATTGTGCATATTTTAAAAACCACTACAGCCTCTTTCAGTGTGGCAGGGATCCGGTTAAGAGGAATTTTACGTCCGCAGTTTGACGTACAATCACTGCTTTTCACGCCACTTTTAGAGAGACAATCTTAGACTGCATTGCATGATGGTATACAATGAAGCCACTAGGATGTTAATGCCGCCTTGCAACTTCCGGTACGAGTACAAGTTCTTCAGAATCGTTGTTCAGTAGAATTTTGGAACACGGAAAGAAGGAACCGGTTTGATAATTTTGTTGGAGGATTCCAACTAATTATATTAAATATAGAGATAACGCATCTCAATCGTGCCTTCGCTGCTTGGTGTGTTTCCGCGTATTTAAGGCGATTGCTCAAATAAGATAATCAGAGGCTCGTCGTTGTGCTAACTTTGTGTTAAGTGTTATGTCAATTTTTGTTATTAGAATAGTATACGTGTTTGCATTGGATTTAAGAAAGGCTCATTTTTGGCAACTTGTAATTCAGTGCTACCAGATATGCTGTATTCTGGGATCTGAAAAAGGCTATTTAATGTACATGTACACATATATATATGTGTGTGTGTGTGTGTATTTGCAAGTAAATTTTCATATGAGTTGTGTTATGCCAATTTAAAACATTTGCAACTAATGTGCCAATATCTAATCATCTAAATTGACGCCAATTTGTAGCCATACATTTTCTTTAATTCAATAGTTTTTCATATCGTTAATTTATCAGTCAAATACAGTCAAACGAAAATAAAACTTTAATAAACTTTGTTGCAATCGTGAAATAATACAATATATAGTCTAGGGTCTAGGCGAAAGTTGGTAAGAATAAAAATGAATACAGGAAGCAGAAGAAAAGAATCGCCACTTGAATCTTATTAGCTGAAACGACGTTATGCTTTTACATGATGTTGAAGTTGGGTTAACTCCTCGCATGGTAAGTTTTGACGTTACGGCTGCGCAATTCATACCAGAACGTAACGACAACGCAAAGTTAACTCAACAAATTCCTTGTTAACTTCAGTGTGAATTGGCCTGTTTGCTGCACGATTCTTCCGTCGAGCGTTCAGCGATAGAGTTGCGGCAGCTCGGTAACGGATCGAGTTATCCCCGTGGACAGATAATGCTGACAGTTTGAGAACTGACGGATAATGCGTACAGTTTGAGAAACTGACGGATAATGCGTACAGTTTGAGAAACTGACGGATAATGCGTACAGTTTGAGAAACTGACGGATAATGCGTACAGTTTGAGAAACTGACGGATAATGCGTACAGTTTGAGAAACTGACGGATAATGCGTACAGTTTGAGAAACTGACGGATAATGCGTACAGTTTGAGAAACTGACGGATAATGCGTACAGTTTGAGAAACTGACGGATAATGCGTACAGTTTGAGAAACTGACGGATAATGCGTACAGTTTGAGAAACTGACGGATAATGCGTACAGTTTGAGAAACTGACGGATAATGCGGACAGTTTGAGAAACTGTGCCCCAGGCCGTGTATCTCGCCGCGCCTGTGTCCGTTGCCTCACGCACTCACGCACGCCGATCGTCCTACTTGTGCGGTTTCGCAATGCAGCCGAGGACGGTCGCGATACGGCGACCCACCCCCAGCCTTCTGGTCATTTCAAACTTTTCTGAAGCCAGTTCTGCTTTCAAGATATTCCTCCGCCTCGTGCAAACAAAGCTTAACCAAAGGGACAACGCGCCGCATTCGTGCGCACTCGGTTTAATGATATTTAGCATGATAACTATTTCTTACGAAGCATTACCAACACACCTATTGTCTCTGTTCGTACTCGTATTAATTATAAGTTAAATGTTATATTTATTGATTAAATATATTTAAAAGTTCAGTTTAAACAAAAGTGAGATCCTTTTTATGTTAACAGAAGTATAAAACGCTCGACATATTTGGGAAACAACCAAACATGCAATGCAAGGTGTGATTTTTAAAAGGCTCAATTCAGAAAGTGTGATGACGACGCGAATAGGCGATAGTGCCCTCGGTAGCTGCAGTGTAATGTAATGTGATGTGGAGTTCATTTCTCAACCGGCCTCACTATAATGTGGGCGAGCGCCCTTCCAAGTAAACTTTACGTGTCGCCCCAGCCGACGGTTTGGTCATGCGGTATTCCCGGCGGGGTCATCCTGATTTTTTGCATGGGGGAAACGTGGCGGATGTTGCCGTTGGCCTTTGGGTTTTCTCGGGGCACTCGTTCTTCACCTCGTTTCACCCACACTAGCACTCAAGACCTCTCTGTTAAGAGGGGTCAGCCCCCGCCATCTTGTATTAACGTAATCTTCGGAGCAGTCAATACAACATTTTATAGTATATTTTACGTATCGATAGAACCTAAGACTTTTTTTTATGTCGGTATAGAGTGACAAGCGTGGTTAGTAGTCGCCCGCGAGGAATAATCTCTTGTATCTTCTCGGCAGTTATTAGATAAAACTTTAATAACTCGATTGCATTTGTGAAGTTATTATTTATGCCGTGTCGTGTGGAAAAAGTCGTTGAAATATTGATTGTAATGGAACTCCTACGGAGAAAAACTCACGTACAAATCTATGGCGGGGACTGATCTCCTTTCAGGGGCCCGTCTACCTGGAGCTATTTTCCATATCTGAANTGTGTTCTAGATTCCTTGTTGAAATGGGGGAGATAGTGAACCCAGTTTATGCATAGACAAGTATCGAAGTTGAATTGAAATTAAATAGCAAAGTGACGTATTATAGCACCAGAAAAGTGAGTTTTTTTCTTTTAATGCTTTTACATAACCTTCGTACCATAGGTGGTAATATGCGTTTCAACAACACAGAACACAAGTACTTTTTTTTTTGCCAAATCTCTGTGTGTGTGTGTGTGTGTGTGTGTGTGTGTATATATATATATATACATACATATATATATAGTGTCCGTTTGTTCGGACGCGTGTAACTCCCGAAAAAATCAACCAATTTTCATTCTGTTTTTTTTATAAACCTTCCTTTCGTTCCCACGAGTGTTTGTACACCTTACTTTTTTGTCTGTATTACCTGCAAAGGTACTAAAATCTGCCAAAAAAACTCATTTTTACCATTTGCTTTCGCTTCAGGAAGCGCCTTTGTTGACAGCTGTCTGTTTGAACATTTCAGTTCTTTCAATTAATTTCACAGAAATGAATAGAACCAAAATCTTTTATGCCACCGTAACGCGTGGCCGGGTAAGCTAGTAAGAAATAAAAAGACAAATGTCTCGCTGTTCTCATAACCGCATGGTTGTGTCTAGATCCTCGTCAACCATCCCCATGGAGGGGGTTGACAGTCTTTAGCTTACAGCAGAATACTCGTGACTCAAAGCATCCACTCCGCAGGGAAGTGACAGTCACAAACTGAAATTAAAACTAGCTGGTTTGCTCATTGACTCCGGTTTCGCGACTTTGAGAATGATTAGTAGTCCGTCAGTTGCCCAAGGACTCTTAATATTATTCACCAATATCACGTGCACTGCATTAGTTTATTGGTTTTCCCATGAAATGATGAACGCAATCGTAGTCTGTTTTCTTCGCTAAAAGGATACACTCCTCGTACTTCGTTTGCACTGGACTTTCAAGACATATTGCATATTAGAAATACTGTGTCGGAGCTCTTTAACGCAGCCTCTTCATATTTTTTCGAAAACTTACTACCAAGCATTATACGAAACTTTGATAGGTGACCACGGTAATCTGTGCCACAGGATTCCCAACAATAATTTTTTTTAACGTGTGGTTGCTCATTGCGCAGACGCCAAAATACTTTCCTTGTATGCAGAGACGATGGAGTATTTTATGTGCTTGTCACAATTACCCAAAGCACTCATTTGAACCTCTCTCACTGAACTACCTGCCGCAAGAACAGAGCTTATAACAGATTTTTTTAATGATTAATATTTTGTATTGTAATGCTTATTTCGATTTGACGTGATTTCACATTATGAAAGCAACTTTGGAAATTTAGTTATTTAAGGTGCCGTGTTGTCCGTGTAAGATTGTGCATATTTTAAAAACCACTACAGCCTCTGTCAGTGTGGCAGGGATCCGGTTAAGAGGAATTTTACGTCCGCAGTTTGACGTACAATCACTGCTTTTCACGCCACTTTTAGAGAGACAATCTTAGACTGCATTGCATAATGGTATACAATGAAGCCACTAGGATGTTCATGCCGCCTTGAAACTTCCGGTACGAGTACAAGTTCTTCAGAATCGTTGTTCAGTATAATTTTGGAACACGGAAAGAAGGAACCGGTTTGATAATTTTGTTGGAGGATTCCAACTAATTATATTAAATATAGGGATAACGCATCTCAATCGTGCCTTCGCTGCTTGGTGTGTTTCCGCGTATTTAAGGCGATTTCCCAAATAAGATAATCAGAGGCTCGTTGTGCTAACTTTGTGTTAAGTCTATGTCAATTTTTTGTTAATAGAATAGTATACGTGTTTGCATTGGATTTAAGAAAGGCTCATTTTTGGCAACTTGGAATTCAGTGCTACCAGATATGCTGTATTCTGGGATCTGAAAAAGGTTATTTAATGTGTATATATATATATATATATATATATATATATATGTACATGTGTGTGTTTGCAAGTAAATTTTCATATGAGCTGTGTTATGCCAATTTAAAACATTTGCACGTTATGTGCCAATACCAAATCATCTAAATTGACGCCAATTTGTAGCCATAAATTTTCTTTAATTCAATAGTTTTTCATATCGTTAGTTTATCAGTCAAATACAGTCAAACGAAAATAAAACTTTAAACTTTGTTGCAATCGTGAAATAATACAATATATTGTCTAGGGTCTAGGTGAAAGTTGGTAAGAATAAAAATGAATACAGGAAGCAGAAGAAAAGAATCACCACTTGAATCTTATTAGCTGAAACGACGTTATGCTTTTACATTATGTTGAAGTTGGGTTAACTCCTCGCATGGTAAGTTTTGACGTTACGGCTGCGCAATTCATACCAGAACGTAACGGCAACGCAAAGTTAACTCAACAAATTCCTTGTTAACTTCAGTGTGAATTGGCCTGTTTGCTCCACGATTATTCCGTCGAGCGTTCAGCGATAGAGTTGCGGCAGCTCGGTAACGGATCGAGTTATCCCCGTAGACGGATAATGCGGACAGTTTGAGAAACTGACGGATAATGCGGACAGTTTGAGAAACTGACGGATAATGCGTACAGTTTAAGAAAAAGCGCAAGGCTGTGAACTGGTGTGTCGTGTTCTCGTCGTGCAGCTTGTACCTGCGGGACTTTCAGCGGCGACCCTGTCGTTTTATCGGCGAACGCCTGTAGCAAGAGTCAATGCAGGGCCCTTGATTATTTTTGTGTGTGTCTGACGCGTGTGTTTTGAAAATACAGCGCTTTGAGGAAGCTGTGTTGGAGTGCTCTGAAATGGAGTTTCAAACGCGCACGGACGTCTTGCGAGCTCTCGCAGGCCTTCGTCCCGAAGCGTGCGTTCTTTTCGCAGATTTCAGCACGTTGTGCACGCGTTTATTAGTTTCGCAGAGAAACGTGCATGTGTACCGAACACTGCGCAACGCTGTTCGAGCACCTCTCACCCTCAACCTCGGGGCAAATGCTGAAACTAGAGCACCATGACCGGTGGAAATTGCGTTGTTGTCGCCACGAGACGATATATTTTTTTCGGAAAAGGGACCGTGCTGACCGTGTGGCCC
>NQII01004533.1:0-13834 GCA_002778355.1 Clitarchus hookeri
AATGTTCGATGGGATTCATGTCGGGTGATCTTGGTGGCCAAATCATTCGATGGAATTGTCCAGAATGTTCTTCAATCAAATCGCGAACAGTTGTGGCCCGGTGACATGGCGCATTGTGATCCATAAAAATTCCATTGTTAAGGTACATGAAGTTCATGAATGGCTGCAAGTGGTTTCCAAGTAGTTGAACATTACCTTTCACAGTCAATGATCAGTTCATTCCATGTAAAAACAGCCCACACCATTATGGAGCCACCACCAGCTTGCACAATTCCTTGTTAACAACTTGGGTCCATGGATTCGTGAGGTCTGCGCCACACTCGAACCCTACCATCAGCTGTTACCAACTGAAATCTGGACTCATCTGACTATGCCACACTTTTCCAGTCGTATAGAGTCCAACCGATATGGTCACGAGCCCAGGAGAGGCGCTGCAGGCGATGTCGTGCTGTTAGTAAAGGCACTCGAGCCGGTCTTCTGCTGGTATAGCCCAGTACAGCCAAGTTCTCCGCACTGTCCTAACGGACACGTCCTTCGTACGTCCCACATTGATTCCTGTGGTTATTTCACGCAGTGTTGCTTGTCTCTTAACACTGACCATTCTGCGCACACGTCGTTGGTCTCAGTCATTAAGTGCAGGCGGTCAGCCACTGCGTTGTCCATGGTGGGAGCTTATGCCTGAAATTAGGTATTCTCGGCACACTCTTGACACTGTGGATCTCGGAATGTTGAATTCCCTTTCCATTTCCGAAATGGAATGTCCCATGCGTCTAGCTCAAACTATCATTCCATGTTCAAAGTCTGTTAATTCCAGTCATACGGCCCTAATCACATCAAACTTTTTCACATGAATCACTTTACTACAAATTAAAGCCCAACCAATGCACTGCCCATTTATACATTTTGTATGCGATACTACTGCCATCTGTATATTTGCATTTTGTTATCCCATGACTTTTGTCACACCTGTGTGTATCTATCATGGTATATATGTATTGACAAATCGAATCCAGCCAGCTGGAAGAAAAATATGCTAATATTAAATAAAAAGAATAGTAACCGTATAATATCAGTATTTGAATTTCTGTAGTTCATCTTAACATACATGGTATTTTTAATACTTGTATTCGAAAAGTGGGAATGTTGTTTATATTAGTTGCAAATTTTTTAGAATTTAGTGTCTCGATATGAGCAGACTACTACGTCAAATGTGTGTACTCGTTAGGTACTGTTATGATTAAGTCTTATTCTATACATTTCCATTCTGCATGCATTGACTTTGCGTGCTTCTTGCCCCATCTGCTTTATTCTAAACATCCGAAAGGTTAGCTTCGTTATGTTGTTGTCACTAGCTTGTGAACGGGGTAGTAGTGACTGGTTAGTTGAAAGCATTATAACCTCGCTTTACATTTGCCGGCACTGGAAGTAAGCAGCCGAGAAGAATTTTTTACTGAGACACGGCAAACAGCACAGTGCTATATACTGTACCCGACATGTCCGGGGCGTCATTATTTGCCTCGTGCGTTCAAATGTACATTCTGCAATCTTAACCAAATGTTAGATAACGTTATTGTGTTTGCATTCAGAGGGAAGTTTCTTTTCTCTTTAGTTTCTGTGAAGTAGTTGAAACACTCTGCAAACAAAGTGTATATATTTCAAAATCTCTGGATCGCAGTGACTGCTAAGAGTGAAGCACGAGAATCGTCGGTGCGTGGGCGAAGAGGGGAATGGGGGTTACAGACCCCATACAATCAATTCAAAAATTATAGAAAAATCCACAAAAATATAATATAATACATAGTATAGTATTCGGGATTTGGATAATCCACTGAGTCAGTTGTTTAAAGTTCAATCATTCCAACCGTACTTCAGCCAAACTGAGTAAGGTTACGAGGTTGAAGGTTCTGTGACCCTGGCGATTAAAATCGCAGAAAGAACTTAAACTTTAAATAAATCCCCCAAAATTTTAATATATTAAAGTCCTCGCTAGTTGTGAAACAGTGTTGGATATAATTTTAAATAATTTTCCCCGGTAAAAATGGTGTCACAAAACAAATATTTGAAAAAAGCTGCATTACATTGACGTTTGTGGTTTCAGGGGTTAGACACATGAATCCGCAGTTCTTGGAGATCTCTCTCCGACCTGGTAGACCAGTGCCTTCTCAGCCATGCGATCGTCCCTGTCTCTCCATAGAGGGAGAGGAAGAAAGTCCTGCATGCTTAAGATATACATCGCGTAGAAACTGCAGCAAGTTGCAGTGCTTGGTGCTACAATAACGTGAAAAATCATTGCTCATAAATATGCAGAGAAAAATATATACGTATGAAGTAATTGTAAAATGTGAAGTGGGTCACCACAAAAAGTGGCAAATACACTATGAAAGTTGGCGGATGTGATAAATAGTAAGAACATGATATGAAAAAAAAATGCATGCGATAAAATAAAAAATAATGTAACAAACATTACATTCATGGCGGGAGAAAATCTTAGTTCCACTAGACAGTGATACAGAGAAGAATAACTGAGACTTGGAAATGTCCCGAGCAACGTGACCATACGGCAGGCATGTGGATGTCATCTGTACACGCCGTCTGCTTCTCGCCGCGGCAATTCAGCAGTAGCTTGTTGTTGCATTCGCTGTTCTATGGAATAGACGTCAGTGTTCGACGCAATGCATGGAGGTCAACTTCAAAGTTGATTCTGGTCAAGTTGCATGAATGCAGCACTGGTGTGTCGGCACTGAGGGGTCGGCACTGCGATGTAGACTAAGATGTGTACGACTTAACACCATCAGTCCAACACAAGGGCTGGCGGCCCGAGTCATCGTTAGACTGGGTAACCCTTAATACCCAGTCATATATTGATAAATAAAGCGGTTTGCAATTGTACCAATAACAAAACATACGTAGTCACAGGCTACACTAAAATATGCATCCGTTAATATAAATAAACACGATCAGTCTACCGCGTGGGTTGGACAAACCGAGTGTAAACAAATTGATTTTTCATGTACAACGTGGTTTCAATCACTTAACAAGGGAATGGCATGTATGCAAATACATCACGAGGATGATGTGATAACGAGTCAAGCTATATAAAAAATACCCGATGGAGTCACAGTCCATAATAGTGATATCAGTGGTACTATCATGCCAAGAAGTTTAGTAAAAGCTAGAATGTAAATGGACATGAGAGAGAACGAATAATCACAAGGGCCAACCGTAAAAATGACTAAAATGCGTCAAGTGCGATACACTTTATGTAACTTGTAAAGACAGCTTTTTTTTTTTTTGCTTGCCACAAAACAACATACATTTTAACAATTAGTCGCACAAGAGAGAACTNATCATGCCAAGAAGTTTAGTAAAAGCTAGAATGTAAATGGACATGAGAGAGAACGAATAATCACAAGGGCCAACCGCAAAAATGACTAAAATGCGTCAAGTGCGATACACTTTATGTAACTTGTAAAGACAGCTTTTTTTTTTTTTGCTTGCCACAAAACAACATACATTTTAACAATTAGTCGCACAAGAGAGAACTCACTGCTACACGCTGATGCAAACTGATATAACTACTTTCCTTTACATTTTATTTTTAAAAGCACTTGCCAACTATTGCAGTCGCATATTACACATGTCCCTTAACGACAGGAATTCAGTTATACAGTAAAATGTAACATTTTATTTCGTTTGAATACATCAAGCTGTAAATATAAGCATATCTCCTTAAAATATCGCTTCAAAAATACTGGTGTTAAGAGTTCTGTAAACTCTAGATGTAAAACTGGCTACAGCGGGACTGCAACCATGTAACAGAAAGCAGAGACTTAGAAACACATACGTAGGACTGCAGAGTTCCGCCTACAAGTCATTTAAAAAGCGAAGTTTTCATGTCCCGATAGATAACTACACACACGAAACAGCATGGTGGTTCCTTTCGATGTGGGCATATCTATTCCCGGATTGACTATGCGAGGCTCTGTAAAGGGGCGTTGTGTCTGATTGGCAGCTATGTGATGCCAAAGATTGCCATCGCCATCTTCGTTTCTCCAGTCGACCGCTAGAGTGCACGACCATCGTCTGCTAGGGTCGCGGTGGTCTTGGTTTCCACTGTCCCCTGGCAGAGGACGCAAACATAATTTTTGTTACCGATGGTGGCCGCTAGGAGCACTGGTGTGGATGCACATGACCGAACTACGACGTGCGGCATGCAGAATACCCACCCAAGCATGCTGCACTGGGTTCAAGTAGTTCAGTAAATGCCGGACGTATGAGATTTCGATCCAACCATTAATGAGGACTGCAGTTAGACAATTCAGATTGCACAGGCGACTGCAGAGGTATGGTGAGTGTGCGAGGGCTAAAGGTCGCAATAAACACCATCAGCCTAACACGTGGGTCGGGGGAACCTCGTGCAACATATAAAACCGTCCCTTACATGAAATAATGAAGCCACATAATAATAAATAATAAAGGTACGACATAGACGCAGGTGCGCTGCGAACACGATGTGTCGAACCTCTAATATAAAAAAAAAACCTATATTTCCACAGTCTGTACCAGCGATATCAGTGTTGCTATTGCTACTAGAAATTGAGTAAAAATCTGGAATACCCGTCAATAGGTTAAAGAGCATATGTTCACAAGATTAAGAAAAATATGCTAACACTCTGAGAAAACTCATTTGCCCCCGCTCACAATAACAGGAACCTTGTCTTACGACCTTGCCTTGACATTTGACCACTATTTCTGACGACTTCTACGCTAGGGATGAAGGGAAAAAAACATGTTTGTAAAACAGTCATGGGAACTCTGAGAAAATTAATTTGCCTCCCTCGCAACAGCAGGAACCATGTAAACAAGCAACCATGACCTTGACCTTGGATGACATCTTGCGACCTATACCTTAACCAGACTGGATGATGTTATGCGACCTTGACCTTTGGCCACTATCTGGAACAAAATCTACTACTTAAAACAAAAAAGAATAGCAATTTTTTTAGAAAATTTTTAAATCGCAGATAATAAAACCATTAGACCTTGGTGGCTTCGACGAAGCTGAATAAGGGGGCACGCCACCGTCTACAGTTGCCGAGGGGACGGTTTCATACGTGGCTCGAGGTTCCGCCCAACCCACGTGTTAGGCTGAAGCTCCTTTATCCCACACAGTCTAACCATACCTCTTTCGGAATTCGGTCATGTGTGTCGACACCAGTGATCCTAGCGACAGCCATCGCTAACGCAAACGATGTTGGCATTCCCTGACAGGTGACAGGGGAAACTGAGATGGTTGAAGACCATCGCAACCCTAGCAGACGATGGTCGTGCACTCTGGCTGTCAGCTGGAGAAACGAAGATTGCGAGAACAACCTTTGGCAGCAAGCAATCTGACAAAAGGCCCATTTACGGAGCCTCGCGCAGTCAATCAGGTAATAGATGTGCTCACTTCAAAAGGAAAAGCCACGCTATTCCATGTCGGGGTTATTATCTATCGGGACATGAAAACTTCCATTTTTTTTAATGACTTGTAGGCTAGACTCTGCTGTCCTACCTATGGGTCTTCAAGCCACAGCTTTCTGTACAATGGCTGAAGTCCCAGTGTGAAGCAAGTTGTACCTCTAAGGTGGACAGAAGTGGTATTCTCTAGCAACACCAGTTTATTCGAAGCTATATTTAAAGACATGCTAATATTAACAGCTTGATGTACTCAAACTAAATAAAATACCTTGTACTGTTTAACTGAATTCCACTCGTGAAGGGACATGCATGTGTAATATATGATTGCGATGATTGGTACGTGCGTAAAACTATTTTCCTTAACATTGAATTTTTATATCGGTGTGTAGCAGTATCGTTCCCGCATTTCACAATGTAATATTGTTTCCTGACGTAACGTACAGCGCCCGATGCGCATGCAATATACATTTGTTTGTAAATGCGTAAAGCTGTTTGCTTTTATAATTATATGTTATGTCTGCATAAGCGCATAGCAGTGACGTCACTTATATTATGTGTTGGTTAAAATTCCTTTCAGCAGGTCGTTACAAGCGTATCATTTCAGTGAATTTTTGCAAAAGTTTATTTTTTCATATAATTTTTCCGGGGGTCGGGAGGACGTTGGAGGGATAACAGGGGAAAGTAATGGGATTTAGTTTTATGTTCTTTGTATGCACCTAGTATTGGGTTAGCGTAAACGTTTTTGACTACTTGTGCGCACAAAAACAGTTCCGATAAAATGATTTTGTAGCCTTCAATACAAGCGCAATTTGTTAAGATTGCTCGGAATTCTTTGAACCGACAAATGTTCTGGGGGAAGCATATCTCCCATCTTGGATTTTCGTATATTGCTCCAAAATTCAATTACTTTGGTTCTTTAACACTGAATAAGCTTGTCTAGGCACAGGAATATCTAAAGTTATTTCGAAATGTAACTTTTTCTCGTGTTATTTCGTTTCACATCTCTACCTGAAATTGGAGAATACTTAACTATTTAATAATTTCACGCGGATAAATATGGATAACACACCAACAGTAAACCGTATTTTTGCATGTGGGAATCATGCCGGGCGATGCAGTTGTTCGGCGGGTTTTCTCGGGAATATCCCGTTTCCCCCGCCCCTTCATTCCAGCGCTGGTCCATAATCTTCTTTATCGCCCTCATCGGCTCTCAAGACGTCTATGTTAAGAGCGGCCCAAATTGTTTCACTCGCGAAGCGTAAAAACTTGAAAACTTAAGTTAATTAGTCAATTACGCCATGTCAAGCTTACAGTAATTATGCCCGGTGACACAATTATATTACAAATCTTTGTACAAAAACATACTAATATGGCGGGAGTGCCTCTTGCTCAAACCATGTACGGGGCTGACTGTTGTCGCACATCACTTGGCGTGCGTGGTGCAACTGGTAGGCGAATGTTTCGACGTCATTGTTCCACTGATAAGGGAGAGATGTGTGACGAGTAAGGCAACAACTCAGTTTGTGTACGTCGTGACGACCGCTTAAGGTCGCCGTTGTGTGTTGCCACACAATGCCGTGGCGCTGCTGACATCACAGCACACGCCGGTATTCCCCAGCGTCACTCTTACACACATGTACGTGCCCCACCCACCCTAGTGGCCACATCTGGAATCAACATGGCGGCCGAGCGAGAGCGGCACCAGCGCATCCCAGCTGCCATATCCATAAACTAATATGGCGGTCGAACGACTGGAGCGCCCCTTAGTAGCAGCGGATATGAATAAAAGACTAGTGGAAACAGGATGGTGGGGTCGATCGAAGTTGAGTAAATGGGTGGCACACACTAGCAGCAATAGACAACATTACAGGGATTGGTGGTGCTTTCTAGCGGACGACGAAATAACAGCAAATGTCTACCAAGATGGACTGCACCGACCAACATGGCTGTCTTCCGCACCTACCAAGATAGTGGCTGGAAGCAAGATGGCCGACCAAGTTCGAGGTCAAGGACACAAGAGGGCGGAATCCAAGATGAAGTACTGGCTACCAAGATGGTCGACAAAGGTCAAGGTCTCACGATGATGGCTGTGACGCCTACCAAGATGGCGGGTGGTAACTGTGACGCCTACCAAGATGGCGGGTGGTAACTGTGACGCCTACCAAAATGGCGGGCGGTGGCTGTGACTCCTACCAAGATGGCGGACAGCGCCCTGGTGCCTCAGCCCTCAGGTTATGCCGGTCCGAGGACAAGGGCTATCCAGTGGGATTTCGAAATAACTGTTAAGAAGTACCTCGTGTCTTGACAAGTTTGGTTTTCAAATATTACATTTGTAAATAAAGTTATGAAGGAATATACGTAAATCACATATGGCGACGATACCTCTCTCTTAATCTTTATTGCTGTTACAGATGCAACGAAAGATATGGGCATCATATTGTGGACTTAATAAATACGGTAAGATTTGTCTTATGCCCTGATGTACCAGTTTGTATGAATTTGATCTGAAAAGTAATGTACTGTGAAATAAAAGTGAATGCAATGTGACACAGGTACTACCACCTTAATGACGGTGTCCGTCTTCCTGGGGAGCGAACTGGGTTGCAATATGTTGGTAAAGCACGCTGTTAAAACAAACTGTTGGCAGAATGTATGTAGCAAGTAGGACTCTGTACTAGTACTGCAGGTAGATCCCTACACTGAAGCATGCTACAAACCTTCTGCCAACAAAGTTACAAGGTCAACTCTTAAGTCATGTAGTATATTTGGTTTTAACGGAAAGCCTACACACCAGTAAGGAGCGTTGTGCTTTGCGGCGATGGAGTACTGGAAACGCTTGCCTTTGTCGCTCTTATAGCTTCCTTCGTTCTTTGCTTCTAAGTAAGAAAAACATCTTGAGGTATACGGTCGCCATAACTTGAGTACCCAGTAACCAGTGGGATCCTCGGGATTGCATGGCGCGTGTAGTGACGTGTAAGACTAGGGTGTGTTCAGTCATTCGGTCAGCTTGCCTGCCCCGTGTTCTGAAGGTCACGGGTTCGACCCCGGCGCTGCGTCGATCATTTGACTCCTCCCACTGCGGGGAGATACTCCCACAGAGCCTGGTGTAGCTTCCACGCAGTGGCGTAACATCACGTAGCTTGTTAACTTTAAATGAGCACTCTATAAGTAAACCTTCGCAATGTATGCATGAAGGAGTAGCGTAGTTTTCCAAAGGACACGCAGTGGCACGCGACTTGTTATGTCGGTAACAAGGGAGATAAAGTGTCAATTCAAAGTTAAAACACGGAACTAGAGTTCGGCAAGTATTTCTAAATATTGAAATTATTTCATTTTATTTCTGTTTTTAATGCGCATCGTTGTAGGAGTAATAAAATTCGTGAGATATTTACTTTTCTAGTAATTTGAGTATCATTTCACCGACCTACGAATAAAGTGATCAGACACGCGACAATGCTAACTTTGAATTCTCCCTCAATATACAAAGTGTGCATTCGAGTACATCTTAAGCAGGGTTTTAAAAATGCCTCAGTTTGCCGTGAGCATCTACAGTCCCTGAACGGACTTGTTTTCGGAAGGTATATATAGCCTTACAAACTATGAGGGCGACCTTTATCATATTCCTCATAGCCTTCGGTAATTTGGCTCTGAACAAGTGCGCAGTCTTATCGCTGTGAAGTGTGCATCTGTTGGCCAACTGTGCACAAGTCAGTGGTAAAATTGAATACTTTAGAAAATCGTAATTTAGGTTCAATCTAAAATAATTGCAATTTTTGGTTGTTTTGAAGGGCTCAAATGTTTGCATTTCGCAAACAAAACTTTGAAATGGATATTCAGGAGTTGTACTTAATGAAATTTGATCTTCGTAAGAGGATATTACACAAGTACTTAAGTCTTAATGTATTAGACTTGAAAGGAACTTGAATTTTTAATTAAAACTATTTTGTTTGTAATAGTTAGATTAAAAATAATTGCTATAATGCATTTCATATATATATATATATATATATATATATATATNATGCATTTCATATATATATATATATATATATATATATATATATATCCATCTTTGATTCTCTGTTAGACATTGTAGTTTAGGTTAAGATTGCACCAAACTGAAGTTTATAAGAGTACCAAAGATTTCTTAATGGAATAAAAAGGAGGGGGGAGGGAGAGAATTTGGACAACATCTTAGATTTGCGTTTTTGTTTACATTACTTACTTGTGAAATAAAATTTGGAATATGTGAATCTGTTAGGACATAGAACATTATTTAATTGTATTTTATAGAAAACTGTTTCACTTCTTGTAGTAGTGTCANTGTGAATCTGTTAGGACATAGAACATTATTTAATTGTATTTTATAGAAAACTGTTTCACTTCTTGTAGTAGTGTCACTTCTGTAATTATTCTCGGAAGGTAATAACTAATAATCACCATTTATTCCATATGGTAAACAAAGGTATGCCATTGGCATAATACATGCATTCATTTGCGATATATACTTATGCCTCGTCAAAGAAAGAATATCAATGAATGCTGATTTGCATTTTATGACTAAATAGCTGGTAACACCACGTTCTCTCTTCCCGTAAGGGGACAGTTTACTCTGATTGGTAAAAATTATATACAGCTACCACTTAAATTTTATCCTATTAAATATTGACAACAAAATTGTGAAAATGATTTTTTAATGGCATTTTTAGGGCTTTCCCTTACAGTTTCCTCAAAGGAAAAGTACAAAGTGGGATATGTTGTTTAATTTGCCTTGCAGCGCGTATAATAATATACTACTGTTATAAATCCAATTTACGATAAATTCACGCCGTGTTCCAATTGGCACATTTTGATAACAAACCGGTCACGTGCCACGAGACTTTTTTTTGCTAAAATGTATGAAGAATTTTTGTAATTTGTATTTAGTCAACTCCGAAGCTGACAAATTACAAAATACAAGAAACCAAATCACAGCCATATAAGATTTACTTGTCTTGAACATTTAAATACACCTCGAGCTGAGGCTATTTAAATAAACTGAGTTTCCTATTGACAACTATTACACACGGCAGGTTGCTAAAATGTTATTGAGATAGGCATATTATCACGACAAAATTTTTATTTGGTAACCATTTCACGTCAAAATTATATTTCGATTTTAAATTTGAAGCTGCGTTCAATAAAAAACAAAATGGAATAATGACTGTTTATTGAAGACTTTGAGGAGTTTTCGAATCATGAAACGACAAAATAATAGCATGGTCTAGACAGATGAATGTCGTGGTGTTTCAACTGAAACCTTACAAAATGCTATATACAAACTACAAGCAACGGAACTGCAAGCAAATGATTGCAACATGGCCTCGGCTTCCCGACAACGTATACTGCGGCGTTGGGTGGGCCCGTCGCAATGCTTCCTACGGCGAGACGTGACCTTGAGGTATTAAGGCCCCCGTCTGCCTGCCGCTTGAACTCATACGGCGAGACGTGACCTTGAGGTATTAAGGCCCCCGTCTGCCTGCCGCTTGAACTCATACGGCGAGACGTGACCTTGAGGTATTAAGGCCCCCGTCTGCTTGAACTCAGTTTCAGTGTGTCTCAAATCCTGGTTTGTTGACGAAACTATTAAACGTCCTCCCAGTACGTTAACCTACGAAAAGACGTCATACCCCAGACGAGAAAAGAATGGCACTTTATAATTACCACGCATGCTGTAGATATTATTTAGCTGCCCTCCAATGTAGTTAAAAACTGATTTTTCAGACTGCCGTATCTTAAAACATACTATCCGGACACGAGACAAACCACGATAGGAGCCTGTATTTGACATTTTATTGATGAAAAGTCTGTAGCAAAGTTCGTGTCACCGCTGAGAGTCCCATAAGGTAGACGCAGCACTACGAGAACACTGCAGCCCTGCGCGTAGTGGCGATGGCGCTCTTGTAGCGCGTGCCAGTGTAGCCCTTATAGCTCCCGCTCTTCTCGGCCAAGCAAACAAGGAGAGATGCAGGTAGGCGGGAGCCTTAAGGCTAGAGGCTTGCCGTCTCTCAGGTTGGGGACGATGTAACTCCGCTGGGCGGTCCTAGAGAAGCGTGTTATATGCGGCGTATTGGAGCTGGAGATGTGTGCGCAGTGACTCATCGTCCTTGTGTGGAGTGTGACGTCAGTCGCCCCGCCCACAAGACTGGCTGCCAACTCGCCGCCACGCCGTGCCTCGCCGTACTTAGTCTCTCCCACACGAGTGCACTTTTCGACGGTTCACCCCAACCACTTTCCATATCAAACAGAGAAAATGTAAATATGCAATTATCATCATAAACAAATTGTAAGTGTTCGTTGGGTTGGCACGAGTGACTCCTGTACAGTGGTGAAATAACTTAAGGGGGTGGGGGCAGAAACATTATACACTGCCCCTCCCTAAATATAGTAAAGGACGCTACAATGAAACTAAATGCGCACCCAACATAGTTTTTGTTCACAAATATTTGTTGATACATCATGTCACACTCTAATAAATTGTTATAAATATTTTCTGATACTTGATTAGCAGTATATCTTGTCTGCAATGTGTTATTTAGGTTTTGAGCGCACCAAAATTAAATTTCTAAGAGAAGGAAAATGTATTAATAAGGGCATCTAAAGGCGTGCCCTCCATTAATTGAAAAGCTTTATTTCTCCACTGGTTCTGTAGTTTCAGAAAAAAAAAAGCGAGCCTTCAGAACCGTCGAAGTCAGTTAAACAATGTATGCATGGATACAGTGGTACCCCCCCCCCCTCCTCTAACACACTGATGCACACATGCGTACATTCACACGTGCGCACGTGCGCACATGCGCAACACTCAGCAGACTGTAAACTGGCCCAGAGTGTCAACTGAGAATATTTTGCGTGGAAAAAACTGTACACGAGAATACTTTCAGAACTATCGGAAAAGTGCACTCTGTCGTGCGAAAGACTGTATCCTCTCGTCCCCCGCCAATATACTGTCGTGGCAACACCACATTCAGTACGTTGATTACTGTTGATGGACCACTTTGAACTCAACCTTTGAAAAATGTCTTTTCCTACCGATATATATTTTAACGGGCACGCTGTGAGCCATGCGCCAAGTTAAGTTGGTAACAATGGAGGATAGTTTTATAGTGTTTGGCGAGCATTTGTCAATACTGAAATGTTNATGCGCCAAGTTAAGTTGGTAACAATGGAGGATAGTTTTATAGTGTTTGGCGAGCATTTGTCAATACTGAAATGTTTTCTTTTGATCTTTTTTTTTTCCATAAAAGTGTAAGAGTGAACAAACTTAAATGTCCTTTTCTAACGACACAGCTTCAGTTGACCGCCGCATGAAGAGTGACGAGGCTCGTGAGCTGCCCCTCGGTGCTCGAGGCGGGGCGAGGGCCCCCAGAAAGGGCTCGCCAAGGGCGCCCCAGAGGATCTCTGGTACGTGTTCCACCACAGGCGCGACCCTCCATGTGACATTTATATTCATTTAAAACACAGTAGCATCCAAATAACTCTCCCTACGCGGTCGATATCAATACGAGACGTTCATGACATTAATTATTGCAATGCCAGAGTAAATACTATAGTATGAATAACTCCCTTTTGATAATAAAGTATATTAAATGAGTGTTTAAGGCTGCACCCTCCGAGGAAATTTAGTTACGCAACAATAAATAATATTTTAAAACACTTTGTTGTTGATGATAAAATTACAATCTTAATTTGAAATTGTTGTCGTAGAAATGTTTTTTTTTTTTACTTTTTAATTTAACTTATTTCTTCTGAAGATGAAAAAAAAACAGAATATCATGCAGCCAGGCCGGGCTCGTGCACGCAGGCGAAGGAAGGACGTCAGCTCATGGTCCACTTCAAACAGCTAGGGCCATGGCCACACAGTAGGTTATATCACGCACAGCTTACATCAAGGGCAGCTACAATCTGCACCACTTAACGTGGACTGCACAAAAAAAAATTACATGAAAAATATATATTAGTTTAAACGAATAATTACTGGGTGGCAGCAACTTAATAGCAACGAAATAACTCGCTCAAGCGGTCGACATCAATTACGCTAACGTAATGTTTAGAGATTGAAACACGCACATTTTAAGCGTCTACACACGATGGTAGTTATTTGGGAAGAAGACAGTCATCACCTTTGTTTCATAGAGCAAAGAACTTTGGTATTTCCAACAACACAACCATTCGATCCCTCGAATCACCATGTTGTTGTCACAAAACATATTTTAAAAGAACACAGTAAATGTTATTTTATGTTTAAGTGACAAAAATAAATTATTTCAAAAGGTCATGCACGCACGCACACACACACACACACACACACACACCCCCACACACACACACACACACA